>JAJEJO010005799.1:770936-871837 GCA_020662805.1 Glaucomys volans
AGGATGCTAAACAATACATATCAGAAAACTGTTTTGGTTTAACAGTGATTAAGTGTAGAACAAATGTATACATGCATAGAAATACAGTTTAATATATCAGTTGCTCTAAGATGACACTTGGGGGAAATCTAATTTTAACTGTACTCCTTACTAAATGCCTTTAATAATAAGGTTAACTTGCAGTAGAATTCCCCAGAAGGGGAACTATATATAAGCAGTACTTCCCTCAATGAAAGTACTGCTCTTGAGAAAAACAAGGTGGGGGCCACATGGCCTTCCCACTTACACAGTACAACTAAAGACGAACCTCCAGGGTCTTCTTCCCCAAAGATCAGCAGACTGTCAATCACTGATGATCAGACACCAGATGAAGAGGGAAGGGTTACAGTTCAAAAAAGGACTCTGCACTGCTTCGGCAGGGATGTCATCTAATTAGCTCTTAATAAGGAATGAGTTGCACATAAGTGTACTCTCAAGGTCTGCAAGAGGTCAGGAGATGGTCCCCAGTAGACTCGTTCTGAGTGATTTCTACAGAAAGGCATTGATACTTGGCTCAGTTATATATTTCTACTTTAACTCTATGCATTTTCATATGAGAAGGAAAGTACATACAGAATTTCTCCACTAAATATTCACCTTGATTACTAATTCTTACATGGGCCAGATACACAGTTAGGCCAAAACCAACCAAACAACTTCTGAACTTAGACTTGGCCCCAGCATTCTGTACTAAGCTGGTATTATAAACAAAAGCCAGAATTTAACTACTGATGGGTTACTTCATTTCAGCCTATAATAAGAGCAAAAACATACCCAAGTGGTAAGACAAGCAAGTAACTAAAAGTTTGCATTTTTTTGTATTTATACCCCACATGAATAAAAATAAAGTTTCTAGTGATTTTTCTGTGGCTCATTTCTTTTGCTAACTATTGTGTTTCAACTAGATTGAGCTCATTTCAACAAGAAATATTCCTGAACACAGCAGTTACTAAACCCCACGTAGCTGGTTGATGGTTGAATACTATATTTGATTGATAATTTCTTCAAATAAATATAGTGCTTTGGGATGAGTGAACTTTCCTGATAATTTGCATACCTATTTACAAATGTAACTTAACTGCTCTCAATGGCAAACTGTTTGAATTCTGTTTTCAGTTAAAAGCCCAAGTGAAAAATGAATAATGGAATGGAAGGAAAGGCTGATTTTGGGAACAGGATGAAGTTTCCTAGGAGAGGTAATACTTGAATTGAGTTTCAAAACATCAATAGGTTATTAATTAGCTGAGGGTGAGAAGAGAGGGGGACCTAACTATGATAAAGCAACAATTGATGCTTAAGAGTTGTGATGGGGGTTTCCTATACTACTCTGCCATCACTTAGTTTGGATTATCAAGTGGTCTAGACAGGGGATTTGTTTCTACCCTGGGTGAAATTCACATGGGTAAGGCATCTGGAAGTCCTATTACAGAATTTGATGGAATGCTATTATGGAAACATCTATCATTTTGGCTCTTTCTCTGCTATGTCTAGTGCACAGCAAGCATTTTGAAAGTTATGACTGTACATCTTTCTATACTGGGATCCTCTGCTTATTTAATAGAGCAATTATCTGCTGGTAAATGAAATGCATGGAGGCCACATGACCAGTGGGACCCAAGAGTAACAGGACAGGTTCTTAAGTTCTATTTCTTAGTACCACTGTGACTGTATATAGACTTTTAAGCTTTATTCCATAGTTTTTTTTCATATGCAATGAAGGACTGATGACATCTACCTCATAGCCTTATTGTAAGGGTTAAAGTAGATGTGCCGGTAAAGCTCATTAGTACCATGCCAGGCAAAAAAGAAGAATTTGGACATATCATTTGTTTTTATTCAATATGATCTCTGCTAAATAATATCCTTTCCCAAAACAGGAGCTACAGCAGTAAGGATCACTTGCTATAATAATCCCCAACATGTTGGGAAGATCCTGTTGAATGGAAAGCTTTAGACTGTTCCTATACAAAAGAAAGCCCAGACAGCTTCCTCAATGCTTCCACATGTGAGAACACAGTGAGAAGACAGTCATCCATGAGCCAGTAGGCCCTCACCAAACTCCAAATCTGCCACCACCTTGATGTTGTACTTCCCAGCCTCTAGAACTGTGAGAAATGAATTTCTGTTGTTTATAAGCCACACAGTCTATGGTATTTTGTTAGAGTAGGTGAATGGACTTAGACATCAATCACATCATTTTAGAAACAGGTATGATAGCATACAAGAAGACAAGTATAGAAATGTAGAAGACAAGTGTAGAAAAACTGAGAGATTAGAAAATGTTAAGCCATTAAAGGGAAAGGGGAAGTAAAATGGAACTTTTCTACACTGTCTCTTGTCCTTGGTACCATTTGTGGAAATAAAGCTCCAGAGGTTTTAAATCTTGGAACTCTCCTGATTATGCTCATATGTATTTGCTAATATTCAATGTTTGTTCACAAATTCACCAGATGTTTATTGTGTGTCATTCTTGGATAAATTGCTGGTAGATATTGATGAGTTAAGCACCCAAGACTCCTGCCTTCCTGGAACTTATAGTCTAAACACAGATGAAAGTAATATTAAAAAATGTTTGACATGTTTTATGATAGGAAAACATGGGTGGGGGGTTCCCGGAATTTTATAGTCATATTTGTGGTATCTGAATTTCCTTTGCTTCAAGGCAAAGACTTTAGAATATTCCAAATCTCCGGTGGCATTCATAGCCCATAGCTAGATCTACATCCTTGTTTTCTCCAGTGATCATATCTTTAAGGCAACTGTAATTATTGCTGCAATAGAATAGTTAATTTAATACATTCATGAATGTGCTGGGGTTATTTTTGTGTTGTGATCAATTCCAGTGAAGGGGAGGGATTTTATGATTGGATGTTTAGATAAGCAATTCTTTTTCTGCAGCTGGTTTTAGACTGCCAGAAAATGGCACATTTTCTAACACTCACAGACAACACTACCTCTGAATGCCCAAATATTTTGAGAACTCTAAAAATCAAATCCAAATCTTTTCATATTAATAGAAAATGACAAAGCAATAGTCAATACACATCCCACAAGTAGATTTTATGCTCTTTTACACATAGTGATTTCTTTCAAACTCCATCATTGAAGTTCCAAGCACAGTATACTACTAAATTAGAACTACCTCAATGGCATAGCAATTCATCATAAACTAGTTTTAATTCGCCTTTATGTTCTGGTTTGTGGGAAAAATAACATATGCTTATTTCTCATTAAGTTTTTCATATATTATAGCATTTTAATAGTTTTTTTTCATTTGTGATCTCCTAATTTTCCTGTTATTTCTCTTTTTTTATACTGAGAGATTAGAAAATGTTAAGCCATTAAAGGCAAAGGGGAAGTAAAATGGAACTTTTCTACACTGTCTGTCTTGTGTCGACACCTCAAGAACATTCTGGCTTAGTGGGAGGAAAACCAGAGCAAGAGTCAGGAGAGGTGTTAAAAGCCATTAAATGTAAATTTTCTGGATCTGAATTGTATTATGGCACGATGAGTGAGTCTAATTGGATAATGGCTAAGTTACCCCCTAGGTTGAGAAATGAGTGATTCATACAACTTCCCATGCATTAGGAGGACTATTGTTAAAAAGAAAAAATAGCAAGTTTTGGCAACGACTTAAAAAAAAGAAAACCAAAAACTGGAACTCCTGTGCATAGCTATTGGGAATATAAAATGGTGCAACTAGTATGAAAAACAATATGGTGGCTTCCAGAAAGATTAAAAATAGAATTACCATAGGGTCTAGAAATTTCACTTCCAGGTATATACCCCAAAGAATTAAAAGCAGGGACACAAACAGATATTTGTACATCCATGTTTATAGCAGCATTAGGCACAACAGCCTAAAGATGACTGCAACCCAATTTTCCACTGAATGATAAACAGATAATTGACTTGTAGCATAAGATGAAATATTATTCACCCTTAAAAGAAGGAATTTCTGATATATGCTATAGAGTATGGATGAAATTGAAGACATTATACTAAATGAAATAAGCCAGGGCAAATACCATATGATTCTGCTTATATGAGATATCTACAATAGGTAATCCATTCACAGATTATAAAAAACAGAACTTCCAGGGTGGTTCCCAGGGTCAGATGGAAGGGAGAATAGGAAGTTCTGGTTTAATGGGTACAAAGTTTCAGTTTTGTGGGTTGAAAAGTTCTGTAGATGGATGATGTGATGGTTGCACAATGTGAGTGAACTTCATGCAATTAAGCTGTGCACTTAAAAAACTGAAATGATAAATTTTATTATATATAATATATATACTTATCATAATTTTACAAATGAATAATTATAAGAGTAATTTGCAAATAGCAAACCTACTAGGATTGATCCTGGGAATGTGGTGGTAGAAGTCTCCTAAAATATGCACAATTTAGCAGTGAAGAGTTAAGTAAAGGGACATTCATGATAAAAGCTAGGCATAGCCTTGTGGAATTACCTATGAGGGATATCTAACAGAAACTGCAGTGGCTTAGAGGAGGAAATGACTCAGCTAAACCCAATGGTGAGTGTGAAGCCACCTAGTAAATGAGAAAGGATAGGTATTGGGTAGAATGAGAACCTACCATATGGGATGTAACAACCAACATCTGTTTCACTGAATTGTAAGTGGTGAAGTTTTAATATTCTTCTTCTGAATGGTTAGCCAATTGGACCAGCATCATTAAATAAAGGATTCTTCTTTTGCTTTCTGATTCACAATGCTCCATTTAAAACCAATTTTTAATTTAAATTGAGGTCATTTTTGTGGCCTTTTTTGTTGGTTGTTTTAATGGTCTGTTGGTTTGTTATGGTCTCCAACTGGTTTAATTGTTACAGGTTTATGATATACTTTGATGTCCCATGAATTTCTTGTTTATTTTTTTCTATTTTTCCCTACATTTTTGCTCTCCATAATAGAAGGAATCTATAAATTACCATTTCTAATTTGTTATGGAGGATTATTGATTGTTGCAGACAGTTGTCTCTTGGTATCCATTGGAAACTGGATCTAGGAACCCCCTCACATACCAATATCTGCAACTGCACAAGTCCCTTATATAAAATGGTCTGATATTTGCATATAACATCATCTTATGTGATATATGTTGATAATCTCTAGATTTCTTTAACTATCTAATGTAATGTAAAGACTATGTAAAATCACCATATAAGTATAGTTTAGGGAACAAGGACAAGAAAAAAACACATATCTTCATTATGCAATTTTTTGTTGTTGTTTGAATATTTTCAATCAAGTTATTTCATCAGAGAATGTGGAAGAATCAGATATGGAAGTGTATTCATATTGCTTTGGCTACTTTATCAGCTTATTTAGTCCAAATAACTTTTCAATTAAATGTCCTGGTTTTTCCAGGCAGCTATACTGTCTAAAATGGTAGTTTTGTCTTCCTGCTAGTAGCTATGTATATTGCATCATCTAGGAAAACAGTCCTCAACCAGGGCTGCATTTGCTCCCAGGGAATATTTGGAGATATCTGAGGACATTTTTGGTTGTCACAACTGGGGGTGGTACTATTGATACTGAGTATAAACCAAGGATACTGTTAAAAATTCTGTAAAGCTCAGGACAGCAACCCCACAAAAAAAGAATTATTTGGCATTAGTGCTGAAGTTGAGAAAAGTCTGATCTCAAGCTTTCAGAAAATGTTAAATAATAGTGGTAAAAGATAGGCACTGTGACTGGTTCCAGGATTGTCACTTTTGAAGTGATAAACTGTAATAAGCTAGTCAAAATGTAGAAGTGAAATTACATAGTCTATTTAAGTTCACTAGTCATTGTGAAAGTTCTTATAACAGGACAGTCACACAAAAAAAATGTAACAGGAGATATCTGAGAGTCATTTTTGGCACAACTTTGTTGTGAACTTTATAAATTGTCCCTGTGCCTTAATAAAATCTTTCATAAAAATTGGTCGTTGACAACTACCCGGTTTATACACGAATCAAACCCTTATATTGTAACTCATAAATATGGACAAATATTTCAAATCAAAAAACTCTTACAACCAAAATAGTAGCATCTGATTTGAAATATACAGTAAGTTCAAGAACAAACTACATATTAAATTTCAGATTTGATATAAAATGCAGTTATCACATTAATATTTTTTGTAGCTGAAAAATGTTAAATTAATAGTAGTTTTGAAATAGTGGGTTCAAAAAATATATAATGGAAAATTCCTGTGATGATAAGTCTGGCATTACAATTTGTTCATTATCTTTTTAGCAGGGGAAACAGAATATTTTGTATGTTAGAAAAGAGTTTGACACCCCAAGAAGAGCATTGATTGCTTCTCATTTCCATCTTCCACTGGGAATATCTATGCATGTTTAATTCCTTTCCAAGAGAAAGTAAATTGGATATACCTTAAAGAATATTCCCAAATTGGGGCTAACCTTTTACCTTCTTAAACAAGATTAAAGGAACATCTTTGTCAGGAGAGGCAACTGAACTACGGGTTTCAAACTGTCCTGTGACAGAAGCGATGTCCCTCTGGAGAACTCTCAGTATGAAGGTGCCCAAGAGATAGCTCAGTTTCTATGGTGATGCCATGTTCAACAGAGGATTCTGTGCTAGCCACAAAGCTATTCAGTTTTTTACCTTCCATTTCAGAAGTCAGCTGCTGAGAGGTAGAAAGTTATGAGTGCAAGCTGATAATCATAATTGGGCTGCTCATACTCATGTCTTTGACTTTGTTTGCTTTGAAGAAATTTTCCCACAATAACCCTTTTAACAATAAAACGTACATAATAAATGCCCTGAACTTGCTTGTGGTCAGTCTTCCTCCATCAGAGGTTGGCTGAACCACCAGGCCCTGGCTTTTTCTCTATTTGTGTGTCTTTTCTATATCCCCTCATTGACCTGTTCAATTACCCTGAGTAAGTTGTCATGGAGGTTGTGACACATCTTGAAATATATTTCTGCTTGTTTAAGTTTTAATAAACTGATTGGATTTGCTAACAAAAATGTTCATAAAGGCAAAGGAAAACTGAAAGTTTCACATACAGTGGGTTTCTAAGGAACTTCCTTACTACCTGTATGTTGCACATACTTTTCCCCCTTGGAATGTATGCTTTGACAAGAATACCATCTTGTAAATGTCACACATATGCACACACACACACACACATACACACACACACACACACACAAAACAACTTGGGGCTGGGGATATAGCTCAGTTGGTAGAGTGCTTGCCTTGCATGCACAAGGCCCTGGGTTCAATCCTCAGCACCACAAAAACAAAAAAACAAAAAAACTTGTCCTCTCTTCAGTTAAAAGACAGTATAGGAATGAATATGCAAACATTTAGGATGTCAACTCATTCACCATTGCTCAAGCCAATGCTTTGGGGAAAAAACACAATTCCATATAAGACTAATATGAGTTATCCATGTGCTTCTTATTTTGTGGATATCAATGCAGTTCCACCCTCACCTTTTATATACAATGACCCAAAGGGTTAGAATCCTAAGAACCAGGCTTTTCTAAATTCTCCTATTGGTAAAGCTTCCATTTAGATTGTGTCAAGAAGAGGTAGTCATGAAAGAGTTGGAAAGGAGTTGATAATGAGAAGCCGTTACTTTCCTTCACTAGTGGCAGAGGCCAACTCAGGGGTGGATGGCAAGATGAGATTTTCACAGGTTTCTCTGCCAGAGTCTGCAAATTATCCTCTTTGGTGCTGAAGGCAGCTGAGAACCCTGGTGGCAAATTCTGGTCATATTGACATTCAGCTTTTTAAAAATCTTTCTGACCTGTATTCTCAGCCCTTTCCACAGCTTTGTAAGCAAATAATTCCTTGTATGAAGTTCTTTCTTACTTAAACATCTAGAGCGGTTGTTTACTTAAGGAAGCTTTAGCTGATATATGGTATCAGCTCACCAATAGGCACCCTTTAGAAGAAATTGACCCAGTTGTGTCTGAAGAGGTCAGCTCACCCAAGGAAGCCAGTAGCTCTTCATAAATTTTTAAAGATATCAGTCATGGCCAAAAATTACACAATTTCAACATCATCTTCTCTTGGGGACATCATAAAACTTATACCTCTCCTCAAAATGAAATAATTCATCAATACAAAACCTGGAAGAAAAGCAAAGATAAATTGATTGGATCTCAGATGGGAATGTTTTTAAAAAAGATGTAAAAACAATGGAATAACCACATGTAAATTAAACTAATTACACTGAATTAATTCCAAAGTAGGGCATTTGATAATAAAACTTTTATGAGATTCTGTGAATGTCGGTGTGATGCTCATTAGTGAACTTCTTTCTCCGTTTCCTCACTTCTATACTGTAGAATCCTCCACTTTCTATATTTGGAGACAGCCACAAAAAATGTCTCTGAGAAGTGCTGACAGGTAGGAGGCTCCTCTTTGCACTTCCAGTGGAGAAAGTTGCAAATTTCTATAGGTGCATTGACCATAAAGATGTCATAAAAATGGGACCGCAGACTTGTGAGTCTTAAGTCAGAAATTAGTGAACTTAACCACATCTGGAATCAGTTGTAAGCAAAATGGAATTTTCCTTACTCTAAACCCTTTTGTGGGGATTATTGGCACAAACCATGCATTTATAAAAAAAAGAGATCAAACTAGACATTGGTGGAGGTTTTTGAAAATAAGGTAAGGTAAGAAATTTTTGAGATACCAAAACTAAATTATACATAGTTTCATTTTTTTCCTTATGACCTCAAGTCAAATAATGACAAATTTAGTTTTTTCCAAGATATTACTTTCTGGTAATTGTTAACAGCATGATATATTTGAGATATCTGAACTGAATCCATATGCAGCAATGCTACCAGAGTTTCATCTAAAGGAATGAATATTTAAAAAGAAAAAAAGCCTAACCCACACAGGAAACTTACTAAGACAAGTAAATTTATGATAGTTATGTATGTGAATATATACATGTGTATAATTTTTTTCAACAAACTTGCAGAAATGAAGATTAGCAAGAAAAACATCTATCTGAGCTATCTAAATTCTTTGTAAGAATTTCATGTTTATGATATTCTGTCTCCTAGATTTCCTAGACTTGGCTATTGACCCACTTGGGGGGGGGGTATTTTCCCTAATCAGGTGCACCATCTGTTTAATAAACACTTATTTTAGGCCACTTACTATTTTGTTTTCTTGTGAACGTGTCTTATGATTTCTGATTGGGTAATTTCCATTGTAATCATTAGGTATAACTTAGCTGCTAATCTGTGAAGTAACTGTGCTGTTCATAAAAGGAAGGAGCACTGTTTCCAATGAAGGGAGGGATACAGAATGGAGCTTTAATACAGAAAATAGAGTCCTTACTCCATAGGTTCCTAACTGTGGGGTCTGAGACAAACTACTTAGCCCATTTGAGCCCAAATTTTGTTCATTTTCCAAATGAGATACAAAATACACAACTCATATACTGATCAAGATTAAACAGAATGATACTCATAGGCAAAGGCCAATTCAATTATCAGGCCTAAGTAGAGAACAGGTATCTTATCCCCACTTCATATTATGACTTCCTCTCTCACTTTTGAGATCTCTGCTCCCTCCATAGGAAGTGTTTGAATGACTCAGTGCTAATCCTCATCCTGTTTCTCCAGTCTTTACTGAAATGGTCTATTTCTGTAGCTCATCATATTCCAGGGACTCTCTTCTGTACTTCGAAGGTTTCAACTACCTTTTTACTAACCTTAATTTTTCCAAGGTGTTACTAATTAAGAATCTAAAGTTGGTTGGACATCAAACCAAAAGACAAAGGGTTTCAGGGTATTCACTTGGACCTCCATATCCATGGGTTCCATCAACCATGGATCAAAATATAGTTGGAAAAAAAGTAAGCATGTCATTTTTTTCCTTGTCACTACACCTAAACATTGTGGTATATCAACTATTTACATATCATTTACATTGTATTAGTATTATAAGTAATTGAGAGATGACAAACTAGGTGGGAGGATGTATGTAACTAGAAGCAAATACTGCACAATTTTTATGAGGAACTTGAGCTTCAGCAGATATGGTCCTGGAACCAATCCCCTTAGGTACTGAGGGGTGATAGTACATGGCCTTACGATGCTACTTGAATCATGCAGTGTGAGCTGGCAACAATGTATTAAATGAATCTTATTTCCTTCATTTCTTCACCATTGTAATTCCCTTGGCAGAGAATAATGTAAAGAATAATAGTGGAACAAACTCATATTTCCTGAGGAAAAATGGGAAGAACATATAACACAAGGACTGGAAATAATTTGTTTCATGCCTTTATACATTTGAAATGCTGTCCCATACATAGCATTATACCAATTTGTTTTACATTAACATAATATTAACTTTTATTTATCACTTACTATGTGTTCAAGTATACTTGTGCTTCCATGTATTTTTAAAACATGAATTATCATAGTCATAAAAATATTATTTATGCTTTATTCACTAAATATTTTAACATTTTAAAGGATATCCTTATTTACATTGATTAGAATATTAATTAACCCAACTTAGGATATTTAATTTTTGGAATGATATAGTCATATAGATAAGATCTTAACAATGTAAAAACCAAGATACAAAGAAATGAAGCAAACTTCCAAATGTCATGAACACATTTCATGTGTATTTCCCTCTTTTTAAACCTATAATCACAAGAAATTTGTCAAATAATTCTGCTGAAATACTCAGAGTAGATCCCATTGCATAACATTTTAAATTAATTTACCATTCCTTTAAAAGTGTGTTTACTAAGCTTAAATTTGATTTCCATAAAAGAGATGGAAATTTTGTAAGTTCATAATTTACCAGAGCATTAAACATGAATTTCTGAAGTTCTACTTACATTATACTAAAGTACACACATAGAATTTCCAAACCAAACCAAAACATACAATGAGTTCTCAAGCACTGATGGTATTCTGCTCTTACTGAAAAATATGGAAACAGCATGTTTATGGCTTCGGGGGGAGCATATATGAATTATAAAGTGATATCTTAAATATACATAAGAAGATAGAACTATCTGAAGTCATGAAAACAAGCAAAGGATATATCCCTTTCCATAAAGAAAATACCCCTTTCCCTAGATATTTAATTATCACAAAGGTTGTTCATTTAATGCAGTAATGCAATTATACTAAATAAAAAAGATGAATAGATTGCAAAAAGACAAGTCACAATGATTGGTTGGTATTATGGACAGGAAATAAACAGATCCACCTTGAAACTTGTATATTTTGGAAAAAGTCTTTCCTAGTTTTATGTAAAAAAAATTTAATGAAACAGTATCAAAAATGGCAGAAAACAGATGACAAAAGTAATTGAGCATGTTTTCAGAATGAAATGTTATTTTGACCTCTATTTGAGAGGTGTCATGCTAAACACCAGTTCTTAAAATAATTCGAACATAAAATAATAAAATATACCTCAGTTAAAAATAGCAATTTTTAAGAATTTTAGAACTGAGGCTTCTAGAGGGACATTGTGAGGGTGAAGATATTAAATAGCATTTGTTAGATGTGAGAGAATCTCAGGCAGGGAAGCACATCTCTGCTAAGTACTGAATATTTGTGACCCAGGCCCAGGGTCACACATTTAATTAGGAGTAGACATGGGAAGTGTTTCATAATCATCTGATATTGGGTCTTCTCTTTCTACTTGTAAGTACTACTGGCTGTGATCTTGATGCCATCTGGGGGCCTCTCTACCCTCTATGTTCATGTAGACTCTTATATCTGCCTAATTCAACTAGTGCAAAGAACTTAGTCCTTTCTTCAGATTCAATAGGAAATCCAATAACAGTTAGAATTTCTTGATTTGTAGAAACTTTGCTAAAAATTCAGAGGCTGTAGATAGAGGTGGTGGGAAATGGATATCATAAGGTTCATTATTCTAATGTCTATTAAGTTCATCCCTCCTCTCTCTCCCTCTTCTTCCTCTTTTCCGTCAGGGTTCTGCTCTGAGCTCCACTCTCCTCTTTTGGAATTCAGAATATAATCCCCTTTGTCTCAGCCCTAAACCTAGGTCAAGTCTCTGTTTGAAACTTCTTAATCTTCATTGTAGAAGTCTGTACTTGGCCCTTAATAATGGCCACTGAGAATGCTTAACTATTAAATCTTTCTAGTAGTTGAAGGCCCTTCTCAAAGACCCCATATCCCTTTGGTGTGAAGCTTTGCTTCATTTCATCTTCAGTGTGAGCTTTGCTTCATTTAATCTCTCATGGCACTTTGCTCCTGACTTGAGACTTACGTGTGCCATGTTGTGTTAGCATTATGCACCTTCACAGTCTTTGATCAGTCATGCTAGCTGTCAACTGCCAAAGAAAAGAGTACTTACTTTATCTGCTTCCATACTGTCTAGTGCATTCCTACTGTGAACTAAATATTTGTGCCTCCCCCAAACTCACATGCTAAATCCTACTCCCCAGTGTGTTGGCATTTAGAGGTGGAGCTTTGGGAAGTATTTAGGGCATATGGGTAGAACCCTCACGAATAGCATTCATGCCCTTATAAAAAGATGGCAGAACTTCCTTTCTCTCTGCTCTCCTGCCATCTAAGGATTCACTGAGAGGATGGCCATCTGCAAACCAGCCTGGGGGGTCCTCACCAGACACCATGTCTGCTGGTATCTTCTTGTTCTCCCAGTCTCCAGCATTGTGGGATATAAATATTTGAGGTTTAAACTAATCTATAATAATTTGTCATAGCAAACTAAACTGACAGAGACAAGTGCTTTTCAGATGTCACATATTTTGTTCCTTTGAAATTTTTATAGGGTTGAAATGTTTCCACTGGTGTTGGATCCCTTGGGAGTTTGGCTTAAAAAAAAAAAAAAAAAAAAAAACTTGGTCCATGAAATCTGACAAAAAGGGAGTTTTGGAACTTGTTTGCATTATTAGACTTTTATCTCTGCAGCTGTATTTCTTCCCCTTTCATATTTCAAAATTTTTGCTTCTAATGACCCACCACCACCTGGCTGGATTGCTCTATAACATTGTTTTCTAGCAGACCCCCAGTTTGGTGTAAACTCTATGCCTTTAAAGAAACACAGAAATCTTTCCCTCCATGTTTCTATGGTCCACTTCCACTTCTCCTTTATTAATTGCTTTGGAGTTTTTTTAAAATTTTTAAAATTTATTGTGATTCATTGTACACAAATGGGGTATAGCTGTTGTTTCTCTGGTTGTACACAGTAGAGTCTCACCATTTGTGTAATCATACATGCACATAGGGTAATGATGTTTGTCTCATTCTGTTATTATTCTTACCTCCCTCCCCCATCCCACTCCCCTTTTTTTCCCTGTGCAATACCTCCTTCCTCCATTCTTGCCTCCCTCCCGGCCTGCATTATGTATCATCATCCACTTATCAGAGAAATCATTTGGACTTTGTTTTTTGGGGATTGGCTAATCTCACTCAGCATGACTATCTCCAACTCCATCCATTTACCTGAAAATGCCATAATTTTATTTTTCTTTATGGCTGAGTAATATTCCAGCTTTGGAGTTTTATCCTCCAGTCATTTATGCATTTGGTAATGAGTGTGTGTTATCGGTGATGCCAGTGTTAGGTGTAAAGCAAATTCAAGGCCTTTCAACTAAAAGCCAATGTGATTGCACATTGACGGTAACTACATAGAGCATAACCTCCTCATTTGATCAGGTGTTATTTGCCTGATGGGCAGACTATACAACAGCATCCTAAATTTTTGGAAGTTTGTTTTCTATTTTTGTAACTACTCATGCAATGACAGGGAAAAGAGTTCACACTCCAGGAACTATTTAGAGATAGGAAGAATGATCTGTATTAATAACAAAACATTTCAAGACAACTTGTAGGAAACCTGGGTTTTTCTTAATATTACAATAAAAAATAAAGATTGAGTAGGGGTGGATTTTCTAGGGCTGTATTTTACTTTCTTTTATTATGTGAGGTATTTCAGCCAGTTTTTCATGGCTGTGACCAAAACATCCAGTAAGAACAACTTAGAAGAGAAAAAGCTTATTTGAGGTTCATGGTTTCAGAGGTCTCAGTTCATGAATGGCTGACTCCATTGCACTGGGTCCAAGGTGAGGCAGCATATCATGGGGTAAGGGCACCGCAGAGGGAAGCTGTCTGCCTCATGACTGGCCAGAAAGCAGAGAAAGAAAGAGAAAGGATGGAAGGGAGGACAGCAGGGCAGATGCACCCTTCCAGGGCATGTACCTAGTGATGCACCTTCTCCTGCTATACCCCATCTGCCTACAGTTACCACCCTAAGTTCTCTCAAACTAGGACCAACTGATTAAGTTACAACTCTCATAATCCAATCATTTCACCCCTGAATATTCCTGCATTAACAGGAGCTTTTGGAGGACACCTCATATCCAAACCTTAATAGGAGATGATTAATACTCTTGCTTTTCTTTATCCATGTAACTTCATAATAAGGTTTATAATTATCAGGAAACAGTGAGAGTTAAGTTTCATGTGGCTGCATGGTCAGGATTTCTGGGCAAAGAAAATGGGCATCTTGGATAAAGAATAGAGCTTGGGGGGACGCAGAGATTTCTCTCTTTAAATCTATGTGTTTAAATTTCAAAGGAGGCTATATTCTGGAGCTATTATCTTCCAATAGATTGTAACAATTTAGGAACCTCTTCCTGAGGAGATTCATTTATGTTATGGACAAGAGTTCTCTTTCTCTTTCCAGATGGTAGCAGGACAGCTGTTCAGCTCATATATATGCCCAGATTTGTAATTTTAGGGTTCCTGAAATAAAAGCCTCTGCAGGTACAGCAAATATTGGGCTTCTTCATGTTGTCTTGGGGAGACAGGGGAAAGGACAGTTGGCACACTGCTACTGTCCTAAGTAATGAGCCTGATCCAGAAACCTTGTGCTTGCTTTCAGGACAAAATCAATGTATAGAGATAACAAAAACATCAATCATGTATTTTACCAAGCTAAGACTACTTATTGATTAGTTCTTCCCCAACGAATCCTTCTCCATTTTCATTCTCCTTCTTTAATGAAATTGTAGGTACTTGTTAAGAATTTACTATTTAGATTCAACTAAGAGCTTTACATACATTATCTTATTTAGTACTCACCAAGATTCTCTGAAGAAAGTACATTTCTTCCCATTTAATAGTTGAAAAAAACTAATAAACTTGACAAATGCAAATGGTGACTAACAGAACTAAAATATACTGATAATTACTATATTCTAACATGTTCTTTTTTGTGCCCAAGCTTAGGTCTGCTACTGCTGTGTGATAAACTATATTATACCCTCACAACTAGCACCCCAGGCTAATCAAATACAGAAAATGCTAACGTCTTAAGTGCCTCCATCTTAACACAATTTTATCTATCATTCCTTTATGATAATTTGCTTTTTTATATTATGAAAACCATGTGTATGTATGTGTGAAAATACCAACATTTTTTTTTTTCATTCTCTGAACATACATTACAGATACTAAGAGCTGGGTGTTAGGGAGCTTGAGACAGGAACACAAGTATTAATGATAAATTTCTAGTTCAGAATGGTAACTTGGGTCCAAAGAGTTACAAAGTATTTCATATATGCACAGAATGAAGAAAGCCATCAAGCTCTTTAAATTAGCCTTGGTTCTCATGGGCTGGCACTATCTTCATTACCCAGAATCTTGACACAAGTGAAAAATTCTGGGCTCGCCCAAGATCTACTGATTCAGCATCAGTATTTTTATAAAATCCCCAATGCATGATAAAATTTGTGAAGAAGTTATTTAGCTATACTTAAGGATTTAAAACTTTCCCCATGAAGTCCCCCTGCTGAACAGCAAAGTCAAGCAGTGCAGGGGTGTATAAAGGAACTGTTCTTTAGACCCTGATCCATTTGCAGTCTGCCAACATTTTAAGTCTCAAAATACTGTAGGAGAAAGATCTCAGGTGATGTGGTGTGGTATGACTGTAATAAACAGGGAGTGTAAGCTGAATCAATCCTAAGTGTGATTTACACTAAGAGCATGAACGAATGAATATTGATTCAATACTGTGAAAAGATCTGTTCAGATGCATTGGCTTTCTCTAAATCAGATACAAATCATTTGTCTTTAACATCAAAAGGTTTCCATGTGATAAACAGACATCTTATCCACTTTGTTCTTCTTTTGTTGATACATTTTATTACTCTAGTATACTTGAATCATAGGTGATGCCCAAAGAGCAAGTACTAGGGCCTCTTGCTCTTTCCATGAAGAAACTGCTTCAACACAGCTTTCATACATACACTAACCCTAGGATGTCATGGCCCCATCTGGAGCATTGGTTACATTTTTTGGTCATACAAATATTTGACCAAAAATACATACATGGTTTCATTTATTTCCTAACAAACAAAAAATAGTAGAGGCTAAAAATAGGCACATTTATTGGATGATACAACTGGAGAAAACAACAAAAACTGCCTCTATCTGATCATTTTCAGCTTCCTTTTAGCCTATTAATCTCTTCCTCTTTGAGAATTTAGGAATAGTTATGGGCAAACAAGAATTGTTAGGTTTTAAAGGTCCCATGAACTGTCACATCCACAAAGAGCTCAAGAAGACATGACAACTAAACAACAAGGTGCTATACTAGATGGGATCCCTGAAGCAGAAAAGAACATTGTGTAAAAAGTAAGGAAATCTGAACAAAGTGTGAACACTAGTTAACGATGTACCCACACAGTACCTCCTGGGCCAGCCTCCATATACTTAATGAAATGTTAGTCATCACTTCTTATAGTATTTAAAATTTCCAGCACAGACTGGGAAAGTTTTTCTGTTTTCCATTTCAAGTTGGTCATCAGTTCTTTGAGAGGTATGCCCCTCATCTCTCTGAAATCTTTTTCTTATCATTTTCCTCTATCTTATTTTGGGTGTTTGTCAATCTTCATTGAAATTATTGTGATACTCTACTCTCTAGTTTACAGTTACTGCATGTTTACTGTATTTTAGGACCTATCAAGATATTTACACATATTATGTCATACAAACCTTATTACAAACTTAAGATATACAGTGTAACATCCTCTACTGTCCCAATGGAAATCAGACATCCAGAGAGGTTCAGTGACTTGTCCAAGGTCACAGAGATACTAGGATCTAAACCTGGGCTTGTGTTATTTCAGAGTCAAAGCTCTTAAACAATACAATATACAATCTTTTTAGACCTTATTCCATCTTCTTCTGTTTGTAGGCACATATATCCCCGTCTCAACTTCATAGGATGCTAGAAACCTCTCTCTATAAAGCTTTGTTAGTAGGACATTCTTCTAGGCAAACCCCTTCAACAGTTCCCAAGATGCCAAGATCAGATAGGCCCCAGTTCTGGAGTATAGCATACAGGCTGCCTTCTCCTTTAAGCCTCATCTCCTCCAGGTTGACAATGGTAGGCATTCGATCATTTAAAAAATGAAAAAGTACCTTTAAAACTGTCCACTGAATTAAGATTTGGCTAGGTTTATATAGGTTTGGATGTGAAAAATAAATAAGAAGCATGAAGAGAGGGAATTATGGTCTATGCTTCCCCTTTTCCTTATTTAAGTGGATGTTTATCTAACTCCATCCATCCTACCGACCATATGTTTATTTACAAGAGTGTTTCTCATGTCACAAACATCTGTAACTTGAGGGAATTATTTAAAGCAGGAGGTATAAACCTTGTAGTCTCAGACAGCAGCAACCAGACACCCTGTTTCTTAGAGGAAATGTAATTGTGCTGCCTGTGCCACATCTTGACTCACTTGAAATAACACTTGAAATCTGAAGACCTCAAGAACAAAACCGCCAATCTGGAAAGGAAGTTCTTTTGAATTGTTTTGTGAGACACTCAATAAATCTGAGTCACAAAGGTCAACTTTCTCTGGGCACTTATGATATTTTATGTCCAACATATTATCAAAGATAATTTTTCCCTCTTCTAGCTCAGAGAACTATGAGAGAAAATCAATGGCCTTTCTGTCAATATACATTAAAATTTAAGCAACAAAAGAAACTCCCAGGATGTTTGAGCACAAATCCCAGCAAATTGGAAATCTTGACATGCAGCAGGCAGGCAGACACTGGTTTGTGTCTTAGGGATTTCTGTTTGTAGGTTGTCCTCTATAAACTCAGCATACTATATTTCTAATATTTGCATGGGAATTCTTTTAAATTCCATGCATGGTACCCCACACAGGCATATAATTTTTCATGTTTTTATGGATCAGTAAAACTAAATTTAAAAATATTAATAGAGGGTGAAGGGATTCAAGACAAACAAGCAAAATCTCCAAGACTCCACTGCCCATAGTATTATTTTCCAACTGTTCATGAGGAACCAGTTCCAAACCGTATTTCCAGCCTCTTTATTGACCATTCATCCACCCCCACCAGGTCCAAGGTACCTACATTTTCCTTCTTCCTACATACTTTTGCTCAGCCTGCAATGTCTCTGGGCATAAAGCAAAACAAAACAAAAGCATACCCAATATATGAAAGTGACTTACAAAATCAGAGGCCAAATGATGGAGAAAGTAGGATGCTGAGTTCTGTTGGCCATGACTATGAAAATGGAATGGGCTTTCTTCCCCAAGAAACATCAACCTCAATGACTTAAGACATATATAATATTTAGATGGAATTTCACTGTTATTTTCAAACATATGTAGTGACATGAAATAGATTAGCATTTCTCCTAGTAGGTATTTATACTTATGTGAAAGCTTTTTGTAAGTGAATTTGCTGTACCTAATAATTTCTATGTCCTGAAATCATGTTCCATTATAAATCCATGCATTATACTAACACAAAGGCTTTTTATCTCATTGTTTATCCAGATCACCACAAAATTCAAATTCATGAAGTTTTAAATTTTCTTACAAATAACTTGGTGGTAAGTAAATGTGTACATACTTACGATGAATTTATTATGAATTATACACTTATAATCTTTATTTGAGTTATTCAAAGTTATTAACTATAGTAACACTAGTTTCAAAAGCCTGGAAGTAATAGCATTAGATTAGTCTGGGGTTGTGGCTCAGTGGTAGAGCACTTGCCTAGCACATGTGAGGCACTGGGTTGAATCCTCAGCACCACATAAAAATAAATAAATAAAATAAAGGCATTGTGTCCATCTACAATATATATATATAAATACAATATATTTATATATATATATAAAATATATAGAATATATATTTTTTATTTTTATTTTTATTTTTTTATATATATAATATATATACATATAAAGAAATAGCAGTAGATGCTTCTCCCGATTCTTTCTGGCTTTTAACTATTTTTTTTTTCGTTTTTCTAAGTAAAATTGGTCATAGTTGTGAACATGGACAACATTTCATTAAGGAACATAAATTCTGCAGTATTTTTACATGTGAAGAAATATCTTTACACATGATATGAAAAGAAAAGCCATTTTTAAAACATGATACCAATAGTTTTATTTCTGGATGTGGGCAAGAGCCTACAAGGTCTTTAAATTCATATTCTTTAAGAGTGGAAATACTGGGGGAATTTGGATATATTATATAGTACTCAAATTGCAATTAATTCTATCCTTAAAGGTGGAAAACAAAGTAGGCCTTTCTTAGGAATCTGTCATTTCCCCTCCCAGCCATGGTTCAGTGAAAGGGAACATTCCGACAAGTGCTGGCAGGTGGAAAGGTCAAGTTTTGGTTGTTGATGGCGCTGAAGGACTTACATTAATAGGGTTTTAGCAAATTTCAAACAGGATCATGATTATCGCTCGACCATGAATGATGCCCACATTAATTATTTCACAATTCAAACCAGTATGGGCTTAATTGGGCAGTTTATAAATCATTAAATAAACTGACAGGTATAATTTGTGTTTAATAAGTTATAAGACTATTATGCTGCAAATCAAACACAATACCCACATAATATGCTCAGAGAAACTGCAAGGTTATTGACATTTCTTAATCCATTTATCACACCTATGATTAAGCTGTGCTTCTTGATTCTGGCTTGATTACTACTGACAAAACAATCACAGAATTAAGGCAAAAGTGAATAAAGCAAATCTACAAAACATGGGGCTAGCTCCATAAAATCAGAGTCGGCATGCTCATCGTGCACCTTATAAGCACTATCAATCTATAGGAACATCAAATGAACATATTTTCTTCCTTCTGAGTATACTTCCTGCTGCTTAGTAAAATCTAGTTAAAACTGCATAATGACTAGTTTAAAAAATCAGATTTCCCCTGAAAGAAATCTGCCTGTGGTTTCCTGCTGTCTCATGGTTTAAAGTGGATTTTAAATGGTCTAAAGTAAAAAACTAAAAATTAAAAAAACCCAACAAATATCCTCCCAACAGATCCACATACAGGGCACCGACCCTCAATAATAAAAGAAAAAAATTGAACTTTGATTTTTAATAGCTTCAAGTTTCACTATCAATAAATAATGCACATTTTAACATAGGCACCACTCTTCAAAATTTGTGAAAAGCCGAGGGTCCATTTTAGAAATCACAGTTTCCATGTATAACCAGGAACTTCAGCAGCAAAATAACTTTCCCTGAATATTCTTGTGACCCAGAAAATATAAAGTCATCAAACTGTCAGAACAAACTTCAATTCAAAACAAAGTCATTTTCTCACAAACTTCTTTTAATTGAAACCCTCAGAGCAGTTATCCATTTTAGTGTCTGTGCTCATAGATAGTGACCTCTCTGCCAAGATAGTTCTGCTGATTAAATCAGTCTTCCTGTCTTCACATGAACAATCTTCTTGCCTGGAGAGAAGGTTCCAGTTCAGTGGTGACCCAGTTTCATGCTGCAGTATGTCACTTCCAGCAATATCAGTCTTTTTATTATTTTTTTGCAGTAGTTTTTTATTACAGTATTTTAATTTTAAGTTGATCTTTTTATTCTTATAATTAAAAAGTTTGGTTTCAAAATGAGAAGCACACAAATTATGTGATAATATTTTAAATATTTAATGTTCTGAAATTAATAAAAAGTTAAATATGTATCTTTCTTTTTCTCTTTTTAGAGTTTTCAAACTAGTTATTACTATTTTAATTTTGCCAGTCACTGAGAGTAATTTCCAGGGAACCCCTAATTCTGCAGCCCCTCTTTTCAATATGTAAGCAGCCTGGGGACACAAATCTATATTTAATTGGCTTCATTAAGTTTGGAAAGTTGAGGGTATTCCATCCTGAAGACAGGGCAAAAGGCATGATCGTTGGATTTGAGATTTTAACAAATTCACAGATCAGTAAAATTCCAAAAGCATATTATTTTGGACCATTCCTGACTTAATGTTTGGGTAGTAATAGTGTTTGAAAGAAAGAAGTCTTATATATATATATATCGTATTCATACATATATGTGTGTGTACATATATGTGTACACACACACACACATATATATATATATTTATGTAAATATATATACATGGCCCCTTCCAATAGCACATACTAAGCCATCTTTTCACAAAAGACAGTTCATCATAACACAAGGAAGGAGAAAAACAAAAAAAGAAGACAGGAAGAAGGTGAAAGGAAAGGAGAGAGAGGAGGAAGGGAGCAAAGAAAGAGGAAAGGAAGAAAATAAAGAAAAAATAGCCACTTTAACTGAATAAATATAGTTTCACCAAAAACTAATGCTTTTTTTTAATAGATCTGTTTCAACATGAATGGTAGAGAATAGCACTTGGGAAGTTGCTTGAGGAGATTTGTGTCAAAATTTAAACTTATTTTTGTTTTTAGGAAAGGGACTTGATCAGAAAACACTTACAGAGGGTAAGCTCTTTACCATTGGTCAGTCTACACAGATTTTTCCCTTGACTTTGCCACTGTGTACACTGTGATTACAAAGGAGTCATTCAACTTTAAGGGATTTAAGCCCTACCATAGAGAATGCTATATGGTAGCCACAAACATATGTCCTACTTACCCTATAGGAAGGTCATAAGCATTTGTCCTATTGAAAAAGTGTCTGTTAGTCACTTAGGAGACAGATCATGTGTATGTTAAAATTCCTTAAAATCTGTTCATGTTGATCGATCAGACATGCAGAAGCATGCCCAGGCACAAAGAAAGTTTAGGTTGAATCCTGACACATAGGGAACTGTTCATAAAGGAAAAGAGGTAGAGGTAAACATGCCAGGCAGAAGGAAAAGACACACAAAGCCCACAGTACACCACACAGAGTAACACCTTTGGGATGCTCCAGGGAGTTTGGCATGGTTGAATGGTAGTGGGGTCTGCAGTGGAGTTGAAGAGGTAGGGCCAGAGTTTGAAGGTCTATGGACTAACATCCTATCATGTTGGGAAGGAAGAAGCACTGCAGGACTTTCTACAGGGGATGAGGCTATCAGACACACCAGGTTCCAGACAAAGGCTTGCTTCAGTGCTCCTGAGGGCAGGCATTGCAGTGCCTCTGTGGTGCTGCAATCTCATGCACAAAACCATGTCCATGAATACTTGCTGAGTACCTGCAAGTTCGAGGCATGGTTATAAGCACTCTACACAGATTATCTCATTTAGCCGCACAACAACCCTTCATGAGTACCAGTTTTATCTCCTTTTGTAAGGGAAGATACTAAACTTTGGTTCCTAACCACCTTGTTAATAGTCACTTAACAAGCAAGAAGGACAAAGGAGGTCTGGATATCAGACTCCAGAGGCCAAGTTCCTCACCACTGGTTCACCTGCCTTTGTAAGCAAAAGGAGATTCAGTAAACTACCACTGACTGACTGCACTTCAGCTGCCATATCAATGACTGAAATCAGTCAGGATTCTGGGAGCTGATCTTGTTACCTTTGTTGCTGTGCAGGTAGACACAGCTGAACTGTGTAATAGTTATATTAAAAAAAACTTCTCAATAAAATGTTTAAGCATTTGTTAATTTCCCTGATACTTAATTTCAATATTCTACACTCCAGCTTAATGCACATGCCTCATTCTTCTTTTGGTGGAAATGAAGAGCTTCTGAATACTTTGCTTGAAGGCAGTGTAGGGAGGTATGAAGGTCATTCAATTTCTGCTCAATCATTTTCTTCTTCATGCTGCAAATATTAATTCCATTACTCTTTTTATAAAGTAATCCTAGTATGGGGAAGGTGAAACACAACTCTTTGAAAGAGTCTTTTATTAATGTATCTAATGTCCTAGTGGAAACCAGCCTCACTGATTTCTCAGTTAGAACTGATATAATTCATCTGCTAGAATGTTTTCAACAATTATAAAAGATTTAAACACATTTTACATGGGTAACTTCTCTATCACCTTTCTCCCTTAGTCTCTTTTATTTTTCTTTAAAAACTTGTCATTCCTTGACATGTGATAAATGTCTGATTATCTATTCATGTCTCATCTTTCTCACTAGAATATGAGCACCTGATAGTGAACGTGGTCTTGTTTACTCGTGTATCTGCTATACTTAGAACAAAGCTGGGTGTACAGTAGGCATAAGATAAATACTTATTGACATAATAAATGGATAGATTCACTAATGAATAAGCATTTTAAAAAGTGGAAAAGTTTGAGTTATAAATATATCCCCCAGAGAAAACCAAAATTCATTCATTTGTATATAACTGGAAAGTGCCACGTAAAGAACATTGCATGAGGAATCAAAGGTGGTGTCTTACAAGGAGAAGGTGCTATGGTGAGACTAATTTAGAATTAAAGTGGAGACTGATCCATGACAGCAAAGAGGCAATCACAGGGCCCAGCAGGCTTGCCCAATGACAAGGTGAGAACTTGAGAGGGAAGATCACAACTGAAGGAAAGATCCAGAGATATAACTTGGATACCTGTCAGCAAAGCAGTCCCTCATCTGACCTGTTCAAAAATCTACAGAGTAGGAACCTGGCAAGGCTAATGCTTCTTTCTGGCCTTCTCCATGAAGTTTCAGACAATATTTACATAGCATAAGTAATAAAGTGGGGCACTGACACCTCCAGTCACTTTTATGGATACAAAGAATGTATTATCTTTACTCTCTATTCTCCTCAGTAGGAATTAAAGCCTTCATTAATGCCCTGAAGCTTCCAGAACTCTTCTTAAATGGCAATCTTGGGACAAATGCCAAGGAGTGGGAGAGCTGGGTCACATGGTGGTTCCCTTCCTAGTCAATTGAGGCGTCTCCAGACAGCTTCCATAGTGGTTGTACAAATTTGCAGTCCACCAAAAGTGTATAAGTGTGCTCCTTTCTCCCTGTGTCCTCACTGACAATTATTGTTATTTGTATCCTTGATGATTGCCATTGGAACTGGAGTATAAAATCTCAGTGTAGTTTTGATTTGCATTTCCCTGATTGATAAGGATGTTGAACATTATTTCAAACTCTTCGGTATTTATCTAAAAGAACTAAAATCAGCATATTATAGTGATACATGCATACCAATGTTTATGGCAGTGCAATTTACAATAGCCAAGTTATTGATCCAACCTATGTACCTGTCAATCAACCTGTGCTGTGTCCATGTACAAACATACCACAATGAATCCCATTATATATATAATTATTACACACTAACTAAAATAATAATAATAATAATAATAATAATAATAATAACTGATTAATAGAGTACAACAAGCAGTTCAGGGGCAAAGAGGAGGGGAGCGAAGGGAAGGTACAGGGGAGTGAAATTGATCAAATTATGTGTATGTACATCTATGGCATAAAAATCTCACTACTAAGTATATTTACAATGCATCAGTAAAAATATTTTTTAAAAAAGAACTTTAAAAAAAAGTGTGTTCATAGTAGACTCTCCCCTCTTTTCCTGCACTGAGAAGGAGAAGAGTCAAGCCATAATCATTTCCAACTCCTCCTTTCTGTCCCCCATCATTTAATTAGCGTTTAACTATGTTCCTCAAACTGTACAAAGTGCTTGGATGAATGAGCCCAATGGCATCATTCCCTTCCCATAGGAACTGAGACCTGGGATAGAGACAGACACCCCAACACAAGAAGGTCAAAAGCACAAGGAAGTACAGATGCCAAAGGAACACACTGGCAAGAAGGGAGGCATGTGCCCAGGGAGATGTGTTCTGTGCAGCCCATGAGGAGTCTGAGCTTCTACAATCTGATGGACTCCCTCCGTCTGTGGATTTCCCTGCACTGTGAGCCAGTCTTCCCTGCGCTCTGCAGTCCTTGTTCATCTCTTGCCCCCCAGGAGGTTAGAGTGTTCTGCCACCATGTTCGTTTAACCAGCCCACATGATAATCACCTTCAAAACAGGACTGGGTTCCACCTTTCTCTCCATTCTGAGCCACTTCACCTACACTGCCTCCACACAGCAGGGCCTCAGGGTGATTCATCAGTGTTTTAGCATTTCACTCAATGACTGATTACAGGGACCTCCATTCAAGAGTCATCCTATATCCTATTTCCTGTCCAACATAAGTCCTCAGTATGGAGAGACACCAGTACCTTTCACTAGTAGTCACAGAAGCTGGAGAGATGTATGAACTCTTACTCTCGATCCCTGAAGTGAGGAACAAAATCATACAGGTCCATCTAGGGAGCAATAGTTCAATTTTTGATCCTGTATGCACAGTTTTCTTCATACCTCCAAGTTTAGTTTACAATTTTTTTAGAAGTCCTTACTTCTGAATTCAGTAATTCAGTTCTCTGAATCCAGAGCAATAAAATAAACTTCCCATATATTAGCGTATTACAAATATCTGAGTTCACTATTTTATCTCATGTCCTATCTTCAAGTAGGGGCTGTGGTTTCAAAGAACACATATTCCATATGCAAAGTTAGGTAGTTTCATCGAGCACAGACAAAAATTTGGTAGTGAAAAATTCTGTATCATCTGTTTACTCACTAGTGCTACCTCACTAAGTCAATGATTTTTTAAAAATTATTTTAGTTCTAATTAACAATTCTAATTTAAAAAACAATAGAATTTCAAGCATTTGAAGGGCTTCATATCTAGTCCAGTGATTTTTCAAACTTCAGGACAGAAGTCATGAACAAATTATAAAATTAAGGAATTGAGATTCCATTTAAAAAATGGAATCTTATTTGGATAGAATAAAAGTGATCAAAACTGATAGAACTACTCTTAGGGAATTTGTTGGACCTGTTTGGGTATTTGAGTGTGTATATACCAGGTAGTGGTGTTAAACTGTGTTAGGCAGGACTTTTAAGAGGGTCCTCAATGATCCCTGCTCCTCTGGTGGGAACACCTGCATAATCCTCACTACTGTGACCATGATGGGTTTTGTTCCTGTAGTTAGACTTTTTGGAACTTGACACAGAAAAGTTATCTGGGTGGGCCTGACCTAATTACATAAGTCCTTTAAGAGCAGAGAATATTCTTGGTTGACCTAGGGGAGGAAGTCAGAGATCCAAGTGAGAAAAGTTTGATACAGAATTTCTTTAGTTGAAGATGGAAGAAGCCACCTTACTCAAAGAGCAAGCCACTAGTTGAAAGTGATCCTGAAATGACAGCCTGCAGGGGAAGTGGGAGCTCTGACCTAGGACAGCAACAATTGAATTCAGCAACAAGAATGAGGTTGGAAGCATATCTTTCCCAGTTGAAATGCCAGATGGGCACTCAGCCCAGCCAGCGTCTTGATTTGAGCCTTTCTAGACCCTAAACAGAGAAGCCAGCCAGGACACATGGACTTCTGACCAAAGTACTCTGGGCTAATATGTGGATGCTATTTTCAAAAGAAAGACACTGATTTGGTCTAATTCTTTCACTGCACAAATAAAAAAAAAATAAGGCCAAGTAATAAATAGTAAATAACTTGTGCAAGATTATACCATTAGTGACAGAAATAGGACAGGAAAAGCTTTTACCTAAGCCACAGTCCTGCTATAGTGATTACTGTCCTTTTAATTTAAATGGAGATTATTAATATTTTACATCAATAAACCATCTATTTATCCCTAGTTTTTCCAAATCAAGGAAATTTTATTATGCTTATTCTTATTAAAAAGTTATGAGTTTAGGCTGTGTCATTTTTTGATGCAATATTAGGCTTAATACATTTCTATTATTAGGACTAATTCAGGATCTTAGCCTAGTATGTATCCAAGGGGCCTATGAATTCTATTTCTTAGAGTTCTCTCAATAGGAAGTAGATCCTATATATAAATTCATAAAAAAGAATAGCTGTGAGATCAAAAGGAAATTTCTAGAGAAGATACTACAGCAACTAATTAACAAACAAGGGACACTTAAGTGACATCAAAATTTTTCCACTTCTTTATTTTCTTATTTGAAAATTCTCCTAAGCCCTGAAACTATTGCTTGAATTTAAACACAGCAAACAACACAGAACTTCATTGCTGAATTTTAAGTGTAGTACTGTACTTGGTCACAAGAGGGCTCCCAGGCTTTTCTAGCAGTGTGAACCCTAAATTGAGATCTTTATAGACACTTCCAGTGAAAGGGTATGCTGGCTGTGAATGGATTGGTTGGCATAATTTCCCTCAGTGCGATCCTCAAGGAATCATGATGAAAATATTATTCCACTGTATTAAACATAGAAACTCTTCCAGTCCACCACTATGTAGAGGATGGTGTCCTTTTGAGTAACACAGAAGGTTTATTCAGAAGTGTCACAGGTTAAAACATGAAATTTATTTGCCAAGCTTAGCATCTATAGCTCATGGGTCCTTCTTAAACTTCCCGAAGGCTCTGTTCTTCATCTATAAGAACAGAGTGTAACACCTACCTGTCAGCATTGTTGTGGGGATGAATTAAGATAGAAGATGGACTGGGCTACAGCTCGGTGGTAGAGCACTTGCCTAACATGTGTGAGGCCCGGGATTTTCTCATCGGCAACATTTGCTCTCCCATACACAAAAAATAAAATATAGAAATTTAAATTTTCTTTGATATATAAAATTACCAATATGTGGACTTTGCTATTTTTGTTTTTGTTTATTACCAATATTTTAATGAAGAGATACTGAGGTAGATTTGTCTTTGCAAAGTGAATTTTCAAGTACATGATTTCTAATACTTAATCCTTGAAAATAATATTTTCAGATCCAAATTAGTAGAAGAATTTCATAAACACAATAAATTTGAAATTTAAATGTCTCCTTTAACATAGCATTGAATGTAAATCAAATTGTTGCAAATTCAATTGCTAAAAATTCAGGCAGTAGTGCATGCCTATAATTACAGTGACTTGGGAGGCTGAGGCAGGAGGATGGCAAGTTCAAAGCCAGCCTCAGCAACACAGTGAGACCCTGTCTCAAAATAGACAAGGAAAGTACTGGGGATGTGGTTCAATGGTTAAGTGCCCCAGGATTCAATACCTGGTATGAAAAAAAAAATTCACTAGCTGTGATGCTACTTAAAATACTCAATTCATTTTTCAGCAATCAAAACTCACCCCAAAGACTTCTAATTTCTACCTTAGTTCTTATTCACTGTAGCCAAGTCAGTGTTTTTCCCTCATTTTCTAATTTATAATGAATATTGAGTTTGTAGGATAAACTTAATTTTCTGAAGGTAAAATGTTCTTCTTAGTTAATAAATCAGAAAAGCAATAGAAAGTGATACATGTAGTTAAGGATAGGAGTGAGAACATTGACAAATAGTATGACCTTTATGGGCTTTTCTAGGTGATGATTTTTAGAAATATGCATCAGAGTTTTAAAAAGGGAAATATGCACCTATCCACACTGTCAATCCTTATTATCTGAATATGGACATCCTCAATGACATTATGCTTGTTGCCTATTGAAAAATAAGACTTGAAAATCTGAAAAGATTGAGTGACTGTAGGAAGGGGACATAAAATAGAACAAAAGGAAAGACTGGTTATAGCAGCCAAATCTTGCAATAACACCAGCCCCACATGGAGACAACTTCACCCAAAGACATTGGAGAATGGCAAAGTCACACAGAAAGTTGGAGTGGGAACCACAACTAGAAACATGGTCTCCTACTATCATTTCTAGATAGAGATACTAAAATACCTGAGAAAAGATTAGATCACTTTTAAACAAACATTCTCATATTGGGGTGGTGGGGATGGTGGCTACCAAGGAAAACATGGTGACCTCTTTGATAAAAATTTGGCCAACCCTTTACATCACATTCTGCACTATTAAGACTTTTGAATGTGATCAAATTCCTCCAGAATGAAGTAATATGCAAGACCAAAAGAGCCATCTTCCTTGGTGGATTTATCTCCCCGCCTCCTTCTCCTCTACCATAGGTGATATGTTTAAGAACTTCTGTCTCAAATAGACATAAGACATTGATAACTGTTACCATTAAAAAGCATTTGTCCAAAGACATGCTAGACAAACACACATACACAAAACTTGGTATTTCTACTTGCTTAGTCTGATGACTTAAAACTCTCCAAAAAAAGCTCAAAATTTCAGGATATTATTCTATCTGAAAAAAAAAAAAGAAACACAATGCCTGCAAGAGCCTATTCACAATCCACTACTCTCTCATATGAAGAATTCTCTATTCAATTACTCCAAAGTTAAGCATGTGCAAAGCCAAACAGACCCACGATGTAATTTTTCTTCCCTCACAATGTAAAAATTTTCTACTTTCTTTGTGGCTTTGTTAGTCACAGGCTGGCATCCACCACTGTCTTGAGAACCTGACAGAACAGAGTCAGAGACTTGGGAGTCTGGAGGGAAAATGAAAAGAACAAAAACAAGAAGCAACAATGGTGCTGGCTAAGAAATAGCTGAAACGAAAATAGTAGCACCTAAGCTGAAAAACTGGAAAACCTAATATTCCCTTTAGGCTAGGATATAGAAGGTCCTTAAGCCTGTTTCCTCATCCAACTTTTCTTGAAGGTTTTCAGTATTTTTCCATCTTACTGTTCAGACCATGTAAGAAAATGTCCAAAAACCATCATAGAGATACACATACTGGAGAGCAAGGGGTCTTAACCAGATCCACTTAACCAGATCCACAAAACACACACTACTGTTTAGGCAGACTTCATCAGTTCATCTACATAAACTCACCGATGGTGTAGAACCTCTTCAGTTCACTCCTTCGGGAAGGATGCTTTTGGGTATTGGCTGCATTGTTCTGCTCTTCTTCAATGATAGGAGTCTTGGGTGCAGGGGGTTTACTAGTTTGGGGTGTTTGCTTTCCTGCACCAGCCAAAGGATTGAACCCTGGAGCCGTGATATCCACCGACTGGGACTTTTTCTTCAACCTACAGATAAAGAACACCACAAGCCATGAATATCAACTTAAGAGACATATTTGTTTCATGTTTTATCTCCACCATGATTTTTTTCAATGACAGAGTTCTATCTGACCTTGAAATAGAACCATATCTATTCAGAAAGTATATACCTTCCTTTTAGTATTTTAAGATAAATTCTTCAAACATTTTTGAAACTAGTTGGAAATAAATCTTAATCATTTTTGAAAGATCTCATTAAAGTGTATCAAAATGTACTTCTAATAGCAAAATAAAAGGTGTTGGACAAAGATAACACATTGGACTATTCAGTTCTTAAGGAAGTATTTTTTAATAACATAGTGAAATATCACTTAAATAATTGTAACTCAAGAAAGGATAATGAAATGATTATTTTTTTAACTGGAGGCTACTAATGCTTTTCCATTTAATTTAAACCAGCATGTTACCTTTAAAAACTGTAAAATTCACAATTTTTTCTCCATATGCACTCAATGACAATAAATGTATTGCTCACTTTGTCTATACTAAAGAACTGACATCAGGCCTAAAATGAAAATTAAAAGCCATGAAATATTTTCTGCACTCATGCATTTTTCTTTTGGTGTAAAAATCACCATAAATTATATAAGTTGTAAGATTTCTTGTTAATAACTAATACAATTAAACCTTAGGCTAGTTCACTTTTGGCCTTTGGACCTTCTGGAAGATAATGTTATTTTTTAGGATTTAGTACCTTATTGAAAGCAAGGTGGCAATTGTCTTTATTATTTGTTATAATCACTCCTGAACGCTTGCAGTTTCCTAAATGCTTTGGGCAACTTCACACCTCCACACTTTATTCAGGCTTTTTCCATATCTTAGATTCTACTTCCTGCACCCCTGACACACCCTGCTCATGCTTCTAGAACCAGTTTAAATGTGGTCTCCTCTGGAAAGTTTCCTATGCCATGGACCTTGGTAGCCTCACACCATCCAGCAGAGAGGATTATTCATAATTAATTTATTGTATCAAATTTACCAGAGCCAAAGCATGGTAAAGGGAATACAATCTATCACTTAGTAAAATTAATGAAAGCAGTCTTTACTAAATTTTAGTCATTTATCACCTATACGAATACTACCTTGTTATCCACATACCACATATATGTATTTACCATTCCTAAAAATAGATTTATTTTCTTATTTTGTCCAAATTGTTAACAAATATATTAAAAAGTGCTCAACAACACAATTCGTGAGAATGCAAATTTAAACCACCTTGCACTCATAACACTTACCAGAATGGCTAAAATGTAAAACACATGATACTGTGGTAATAAGATGCAACTGGAAATCTCAGGATGCATAATGGTGAGACCATGCTGGGAAAATGTCTACCAATGCCTCCTTGTATCTTTACATGTACACTAACAGACACATCTGAGAATGTTCATAACAACACTATTTGTAATGCACAAAAACTGAAAACAACCCAGAAGAATGGAATTTTATACAATAGTGAAGATGAGGAACTACAATTACTTGCAAAAACATGGATGGTTTCCATAAAAATAATTTTGAGCTAAGGAAGCCAGATATAAAAGAGCACATGGTGTATGATGCTATTTATATAAAGTTCAAATACAGGCAAAATTATAGATGAGGAGCCATTCCATTAATGGTAACATGAAGATATTTCTGGAATTCTAGTAATGTTTTGTTTCCTGGTCTGGGTATGGGGTGTCAGGATGTATTTGCTTGATGAGAATTTCTTGTTCCATAATTTTTGCATTTTTTATGGGGTAATGTTATACTTTCATAAAACATTTCCATAAGATATTGAAAGACTTTTTAAATGTACTCATTTAAAATGAAATTATATATAGTTATTAAATGCCTAATGCCACAAAAAGGTAATAGCAAAAATAAATACAGTGAAACTCTTGGGCTTCCTTCCAGCTTCTGAAAGACTGACAGGGTGGAGTAGAATCTAACTAAAGATGCTTTCCACACTGGGGATGGCTGTTTCCCAACACCCCCCTCCCCAACTTTCCATGAGCTAAAATGGACTGTTCTCTGATTCCTTGAATAACTGCTCTTTGTCCAGGGATATACAGTGAACAAAACAGGCAGAAGCCCTACCACTGAGGAGCCCTCATTCTTGTGGAAGGAGACCAGCAACAATTAAATTAACTAACATATAAGAATTCAGGTGGTAGCTTATATTTTATAAAACACTCGATATTATAGCTGATGGAGTTCCACATTACTTCAAAATGTCCAAGTGTCCCCCAGTGCTTTTCAAAACCTCTTTGGAATGAGCAAAGAACACAGGGCCAAATGGAGGAGAAATGACAGTTATTTTCCTTCTTCTTTCTCCCCTTCCCCACCAAGCGCCTTTCCCAACAGTACTTGAAAGGTATCAGGTTTTATCATTGTCACTGAAGTTTACAACATTACTAGTAGGTTTTCTGGCTCACTGAAGAGGAGACTTCCATTTGCACATTCTTAGAAAGCAGAACTGTGTGAGTAATTGAATTACTCCCCAACAATTCTAAAAATGACTATTGTGGTTGACAAGGAAACCTGCTAAATGCTACCTTCGATTTCCAAATTTCATGAAAGGGGAAGTCTTTCTAAATTTTAAACAATGCTCTTAATTAAATGTGTTAAACAAATGTAAATATAGCATAATGGAATATGTAGGTGTGCATGAGATAAAATACCCTTTGATAATAAATGAAACATTACAAAAGAGACAAAAATAATCTCTTAATAGGCACTGAAAGTATCTTTGTTTAATGTATTTTGCATTTCCAAAGGAAAATGAGTTCCAGTATCTTGGATTGAGAATAAGAAATGAGTAAAAGGAGTTATCCTTCTTGGCCTGGCTTCTATAAGAAGGCCAAGATATTTCATAATTCATGCTTTTCTACTCCTCCAAATAGGCATACCAGCATTTTCTTTCAGCATGGTAATGATGTTAGAGATTTTTCCGAGGCTCAGTTTCCTCATCTATAGAATGGGGATAAACTAAAATCTTTACCCAGAAGATGAAGTAAGCATCCTCTGGGAAAGTGCCCTGGACAGCACCCACATGGGGAAGCTCTCACTGATGCAAAATCCAATCTCTTTATGAGTATGGAGGGGAATGGTGTAAGTCTTTAAAATCTCCAGACAATGGGGATATTATGACATTTTCTTGGGCTTCCTTGCTGTTGCATGATGGTAAACATGGAACCTGCAGGAACTAAACTGCACTTTGTGGGGGAGTGTCACTCATTTTGAGTGTGGGTATGGGGAAAGAAGTAGTGGATATGAAGAGAACAAGATAAAGGGGAGCCCCTGATTTGGTGAGTAATGTGATACTTCATTAGTAGTCTCCAGATCTTTCAGAAAACACACACATCAGATAGTTCACTTGAAAAAAAAATGTACATAAATATATATTTAATCTGCAGAGGACAGACCTAAGACACCATAATCAGAAGCAGAGGTGTACCATGAGGAAGTAAGGACAAGAAATGGCAAAGAAGTATGAGGAGTGCTTTGAGTTATTATTCTGAAAACCAGGGTCCAAGTCCATTTCAACCAGTTCTCCAAGGAGCAGGAAACCCCAACAGGCTGGTGATGAGGTGTGAATCACAGGAACCAGAGAAAAAAGAACTGCAGAAAACCTCTAATAACAAACAATGTAAACAGAATGACTCTCCTAGAAATCAGGTAAATTTCATCCTTGCGAGATTTATTTCCTCTTTATGAGAAGCACAAGAAATCTCAAACTCCTTTTTGAAGCCCCTTTTTAATAAAATACATGGTTTTCAACTTAAATGAGTAATGGACAAGCCGAAGTCCAGGGTTTTTTATACTGGGAACATTCCCCAGTATAAATTAGGAATTTAAGGTGGTATAACGTTAGTATAGTTAGTATGTAAGTGATATATATCCATATAGTTGACTGTATACCTTGAGAATAACAGTACAGTAGTTGAGGTTACAGACATGAGGTCTCACCACCAGGAACTGAATCCCTAATCCAACATCTACTAGCTGTGTACCCTTGGTAAATACTCTTTACCTCACCTCATTCAGTTTGCTCTCTGGTAAAATGAAGTCATTAATAATATCTATATTATAAAAATTATATTAGGATTAAGTTGATATGTGGAAAAGCACTTAGAAGAATATTATCATAAGTGATATATGTTTTTGCTTTAAGGAAAAACAAGCAAACGTGATTTATCATTGACCATTTAGAATGTATTAGATACAAGGCCATATGCTATACACACATTATTACATTTATTAATCACAAAAAACTTAGGAGATAGTTATCATGTTTCCTATTTGCAGAGGGGACAACTGAGGTTTAGAGAAAGTGATGGAGAAACTAGAATCCAGGACATTTTAACTTAAAGGTCACAGTCCACTATCAGGAGGAAGAAGTAAATTTCAGAATCTCATACACAGAAGTAAGGTGAGTTTGGGCAAGGATTTAAATATTCTAAGTCTTGCCCATAATAACGGTATTCAGGCATATACTTGCTTTGCATAAGAAAGCTATTATCAGCATAAAATATGTTACTTTCTATGAAAGTAGTTGGTAAAATTCCACAGAAATCTATAGAACTAACTATAGTTGTACAAATCCACACTTTGCTCCATTCATTTGTTGTATAACACACAAACACACATATGTGTATATATGTGTATAGATGCATGAGAATGGCTGTACTCCAAAAGTCCAACACTTGTAGTCCTTTCCAGTAATTTCCAGCGAGAAGACCATCTGTAGTTTGCACATCTCATTACTGTTAGAGAAGCTGTCTCCCTGCTTTCTAAATGAGCTAATGTAAGGATATTATTTAAAGTAGTAAGGCTGCTGAGAATGCAGGTTTTCCAAGTTGGATACCATGGCTGCTGCAAAAGTCTCAACTCACTCAAAAAGAGCTTTGGGGAGCAAATGCCTAAAAATTTTCACATTGCAAAATTAAAGCCTTTTGTTACCCCTTCTATACAGTCTGACTAAAAATCAGCAGCTAAAAATGAACCACAGAATCAGCAAAAAACAACATATTCAGAAGTTCAACCACAGAAGAAATGACAGATTGGAAACTTAGGCATTAAAACAAGAAAACAGTCCCCTGAGGATATAGAAATGCCAATTCCAGCCTACTCTACAACTGGAACGGTCATACTATTTTTCATGTCCCCAAACAGGAGGATTGAGAAGGAAACTCTCATTAATGTGGACCTTTGGGAATGCAAATTGGTACTGGAGCAGATACTGGGACACCATTAACTTTTATATCTAATATATATACATATATGTTCAATCATTAACTAGATACTTATTATAACAAGACATTTTTCTAACCCCATATTCATTCTAAAATATTCATTCTTTCCTCCACCTTGGAAATTCAGAAAACAGAAAATTCTAAAGAACTAAACCACAGGTACAATAATATATAGGGATGGTTTGCTAGAAATTCATGCAAAGACAAAAAAAAAATGTTAAATGCAACTGAATTCAACTTTGAAAGGTAAGGATAGTATAAATACTAAGCATTATATAGAAGCATAGGTGGATTCATTGCTATTATACCTAGTTTTATACTATAAATATTAGAAATTAAATTTGAAACCAATTCTGCCTCTCCAGAGTTTAGAACTTTCTAGAATAAAAGGTTATAATTTCTTACTGAACATTCACGAAAAAGACATCCAAGTCCTCTAAGTTTGCCAGTTGGTTTATTTATATTCCAACTTACAGCAGCTCAGAGAAAGGTATATGAGAAAAGCAGTTTCTACTAGAAGTCTTCACCAGCAGATCTATTTAATACAGTCATGGAAATTCTAGTCTGTTCATCATTTTATTACTAGGATTCAGCACAGTGCTTGGCATACAGTAAGCACTAAACAAATAAATAGTTGAATGAATGAATCCTTTCCCTTGTGGGTGAAAATCACAAGAAAAAATGCAAAAACGCAAGCAAGTCCTCACAAAAAATCTCATGAAAATAAACTAAAAGAGTAGGACTTGGGACAATTTGTTAGAAGATAAAATAATTAATTTACCCACATAACATAGCCTTCTTCCTAACCATTATGCGAATGTTAGTTTCAGCTTGGACTGAAAAAGGAAATTGTGTCATCTCTATCCTTAGTCCTATAATAAATTCAAACAATGTCTTCATTCTTAATTCACTAAGTCCAGTTTGCTTTTTTGTTTTTTGTTTAGTTTTGTTTTGTTTTTTTGTGGGGCTGGGGATTGAACTCAGGGCTTTGTGATTGCAAGCAAGCACTCTACCAACTGAGCTATATCCCCAGCCCAACCAAATCCAGTTTTATAGCTTCTAAATAAACACTCTGTAGCTTGATAAATCATAATCTTTATATAGAAAGTTTCAGAGGTGGTATAGTAGAATAAAAAGAGCAAGGACTCTAGAATCAAAGACCAGGGTTCAAGTTCAGAATCTACTGCTTTTAACAAGTCAACAAGACAATAGTTTAATGGCATTCATAAGACACATGTGCTACACGTTCTTGGAACAATCATTAAGAACTTTTGCACATCATCTTTCACTATAAAGTTTCAAAGTACTAAGTTAATAGTAGAAAAAAATTTTGTGAATTTTCCCCTTCATGAAATTTCTAATCAGGCCATTATATTGCAAGCATTCACTTTAAAATTACACAAATATCCAATTTATTTCAGTTTTTACATTGGAACTTCAAAGCCTCTCAACTGGAAAAGCTTGAAAGTGGAAATGCATTATGTAAATCCAAAGATTAGGGCTTGAAGGATTTGGAAGTCAAATTCTTGTAAATGCTGAACAATCTTCTGCAATAACTCTCAGGGCTGAAATTTAATTTCATTACCTCTGATGAAATGATTTGTAACATGCTATTGCTACATCGATTGCATTTTGTTTATTCATTTTAGGAAGAAGGAATCAGAATATGTAAGACTATTTTAAGAATTTAGGCTTTCGTCCAGCATTGCTGATTAAAGGAATCTATTTTTAACAGGGCTTATTACAAATGATCTGTAGAAAGCATATGGACTAGCTGACGAAAATGTAGTTTTGCTTATGTACAACATAAGGCAACTCCAAACTTAATCAAGATAGTTCCTGCTAGTAATAATAATCTGGGCCAAAGTCCAATGGTTTATAGTTAAAATGACAGTGTAGTACAACAATATCTTATCTTAATTTCCCCAAGTAAAGCCAGGAGAATAAGGAAAAAAGGATACTTATATTTTAATTCAGGAATTAAAAATTAATCCATTATTTCATGCTCTCTTTACACTAAATCATCCTATTGATGAATATAGTCAACATCCTTCAGTCATTCTAAATATGTTTAAATGAAAATTTTGTGTTTTAAAATATAAGGTGGTATTATGGATTACATTATGGAATGACAAGAATTTTTGGGAAGATTGCCCAAGTTTAGAGTCTGATTAGCCTCTCTAGCAAGGGCATGTCATGTCTTTGACCCCAGTTTGAGGATCTCCAGCTGCTAAGTTTTCTTCTGTTTGGGTGCCAGTGATATCAAACATGAAGTCTATGTCATAACCCATATACAACAAAGTTGGATTTTTTGACTATCTTCAGATAAACATGTATAATCTTTAAGATTATATTAAAGAAATCACTCTCTTCTCAACAGAAACTCTATAAAGCTACATTTCTGTTTCCCCATTTCTTTAAAACTCTTTGCTCCTATCACAGAGAAGAATTTATGTCAAACTCAGTCTCTCTGATTTCAAGGAGAAAAGTCAGAAGAGGCTGGGCCATACATCCATAGTCCTCTTCACAAGATCTTCTTTGGGGGAAAAAAGGATTAAAAAAAAAAGAAGAAGAAGAAAGGTCAACAATCTCTTCTAGATCCTTCAGAAAGAAAGTAAATTTCTATTTTATGCACCAAGAAAGGAATATAAGAGAGGGAGAGAAGATGTCCTCTTGCCCCTACACCACCTTCTCAGGCTCTCTTCTTCTGCTACCTCTTCCCATCCTGGTCCCTGATCTTTCCTTCCCTGCTAACCCACTCCCTCCAGCATTCAACCAAGTGCAGTCATTTCCACCCCTTCCAGTCCTGTTCTCTCCAAGGCTACCTATAGTTCCCCATGTTTCTTTCTTGTGTTCCTCAGGACACATAACTTCAACTCGCCTTCACCATATAATCCTCTCTAACACTGCCTCACACCACCACTTGCACAAATATATTAATTTACATTTTCCATAACTTCACAAGGTCAGTTTAAGGAGTTGCTTTTGGGGTTGTATTTTGTTTTTTGAGCCTCTTAATTGCAGGGTACTTGTGGAGGAGGATAGCACAGAGGTTAAGACTATGGATTCTGGAGGTAGAACATCTGGGTCCAACATTTGGCTTCTTATTATGAGATCTGGGGCAAATTCTTAATCTCTCTACACTTTTCTGGTTTCTAAAATGGACCTAATAACAGTACTCATCTCAATAAATTCTGAAAAGTATAACAAAACATGATGTAATGTGTTTTTTGTGATACATACTCATACATCTCAGCATTCAACTTTCTATCTTGAAACAGTCTATCTTCTTGGACTCCCTGATACACAATTCTTCTCATATTTCTCTTTTAAAAGTTCTTAAAGTCCCTTAAAAGTCCTCTTATTCTATTCAATTCCCCAAGTTTTGAAAATTGAGGGGTCCAATGAAGTGAGGCCTCCCTCTGCTCTATTTTTAACATCTCCCCAGATGTGTTCATTCATACCCGGTGGGTTAAATATTCATATGCTGAAGATATCCCACATTTATACCTCTCACCAAAACTTTTCCCAGAACTGAAAATCTAAATATCCAGCAAGCTACTTGGCATTATTTATTACATGTACAAACTTTAAAATTAAAATGTCCATAGATGAATTCTCAATCTCTATATCTGGCCCTATCCTTCTCTCCTGTCTTTCCCATTCCTGTAAATGGTACCACCCTCACAATTACTCAAGCCAGACAACTGGTGGTTATATTTGAACCAACCCTTTCCAACCATCTCCACTTTTAATCCATCAGCAAATTTCCTTTATCCTGCTTTTAAATTATATCCTTAAATCTCTCCATTCTCTCTGTTTCTCACTACCACCTTCCTAGTCATCACTTCTCTGGACTATTACTACAGCCTCCATATTGGTCTCCCCAGTTAGATTTTGTATCCTATACCTGTTATCCTTACAGCAGCTATAACAAGCATTTTAAACCATAAGGAATAAAACAGATCATTCTTCTGATTTGAGAAATTGTGGTTGAAAGAATTTCTATCTTCTTCCAATGGTCAGCCCTAATCTATCTATCTCCTATCAGATCTTGGACCAATCTTCTTGTCCACATTCTAACTGAACTGATTTTCTTCAAGGCTCCCAAATATGTCAGGTTCTTTCCTTCTTCAGTGCCTTTACACATGCTAGTCCCTCTGATGAGAATGTTCTTTGATTTGCTGATTGCTTCTCACCTTGAGACACCATTTGTTACATTTCTAAACAGGTTGTCTTTCATTCTCCTGTTCTGTCTCTTACTCTACTATTCTCTGCTCATCTGCTTCTCAAAGTATTTATCACAGTCTAATATATATTTGCTCATGCTCACTAAGAATTAATGTATAAGTCAGCAATGAATTAATTACCCCTTCTCATAGGTCCATGCCTGTTTTTATAAGAAGACTCACAGGGTATGAAGCTCTGTTTGTTTTCTCCATCTTCTTTTATTCTTAGTTTGGCTCTATCACAGTGTTCCAAAGGTCTCTCAATAAATTAAAGTCAGATCCCTTAGGTTAGAAAGCCACAACATTCATTAGAGTTGTGTGAAATAAACCTGTCTCCTGATCTATGACCTAGACCAATTTTGAAATATGAAAATTATGGTTGGATACTTGGTCTAAGAAATAGACTTGGAATAGAAGATCCTTTAAAACATGGATTGATTTATTGCCATTGTGTTAATGAGCATTTCACATCTGCATTTTCTAGGCCTCATACTTATGCAGGTGGTAAATTATATTAGAAACAAAAATCAAATGGAGATTGAAAGCAGAAAAGCAAAATATTGGGTATTAAGAACACTAGGAAAAATGTGCACCTAAATATGTTAATTTCTAATGGAATGAAGCACTGCTGAAAATTCCTACACAACTTCTTTAAAACAGTATATTCAATTGTCATTAAAGAATAAGTAATAAAATCTGATGATGACCCAAATTAGCAATTTATCTTTAATTACAATTAATTTTTATACTTTTAAATCTTTAGGGAACCCTAATTCAATTGTTAATAGCACAGTGGCAATAATGGAACTATCTTTTATTGAGCTCATGTTTATGTTAGAAAATGACAAATCACTGCCTTTAATTCATACACCATAAGCTTCTTGAGGTTACAAATGGTCTTATTCATCGTTAAGCCTCACTGCCCTGTGCCCTGCCAGTCATGTAGTAACCACCACCTAAGGATGAAGTGATTCACCTGGAACATACAAACAGGAAGAATCGCCTTGAAGCCCTTGAACACTTGGTAGCTTTCCAGCTCAAACTAAGTGTCACTAAGCATTTTAATGGTGCTAAGATAATATGAAAAGACCAGTGTTCTAGACTGGGAATGAAATGTGAAGTAAGATATTTAGCCTACACCTCATAATTCTCTTGTGGTACAATGCTAATAATCATTCCTGCAATATTAGCCCCATGAGGTGACATGTTTTCCTGTTCTCTAATATCTTCTGAGTCCCTTCTAGGTTCAAGGTACTGAACTAGACTGGGGGTCTTCTTTTTGATATCAGAATTCTGCATTTTGTTAGGTAGGTAATGCTGGCTCTTCCTTTTGGTGGCAGAATATTTTATGGGTAACTTTGTGGTTTCCTCTACATTCAGATATCTTGTCTGTGGTCTCCTCTTTGTGGGTGAATGCAGCTGCTCTCATGAGTCACTAAGAGCTCCTTTCCCAGCCACAGGATCTGGCAGTAGACCTTCATGTTCTTTCTACTTGGGTTACCTCCCTCCTCCAGGCAGCCCTCTTGAACTGGATCTAACACTCAGATCATTTCTTTTTTCTACAGGCAATCATCACGACAGGAACCAAGCCACATAGGTTTCAGCACACCTACTACTTGCCAACTCTTTGCAATGCCTTGTCAAAGTTCCCAGGCAGCTGTAGTGTCTAATTATTTTTTTTTTCTCAGGTTTGACTTAAAGTCTAACCCTGGTTTTCTTTAGGCTCTCTGGTTTGCCCCATCAAAGCTCTTACCTAAGTGAGGAGAGGTAAAGGTAGCCCTCATGCTTTGCTCTGAGGGTTGGGATAGGATAACTCCATGAATAACAACAGCTTCCTGCAAATTCCTGTTTTCATCTCCAAACTGTTATATTAGTTCAAGGTGGATTATCTGCTATAGATCATAAAATCAGTTTCTGACTGTCAACTTTTCAAGTCTTAATTTAGTGGACTCATGACTTATTTTGAAATGTGGGGGTAGCAAGTGCCTTCTGAGCTTCAGCTGAAACAGAGACAGATTCCTATCTTAACTTCTTATCAGAGTTACAACACATTTATTAACTGACTCTCTCAGGCTAAGAAAGGTTGGAGCCACCACAAAGGTGCTGACAGAAGAGAGCTATTCCTTCATTTCAGAGTTGATTCTAGTTAAAAATCTTTTATTTGTTGATTTTTAAAATATTTGCTTTCTACACATTTATGGAAGTCTTCTTGAATCTACTGTTCTGTGCTAGGCTTTGGGGATACCAAGATGAAAAGAAAATCATTGCTCTCTTTTGAGGCATAAAGTGGGATGGATTTATGAAACAAAAATACAGAAATGATGAGTTCTGTGGTTACAGGAAGACCATCCCTCCCCAAGTATGAATGTGTCTTACCAGGAGTTCTAATACCCATGTGAATTTATTACCTTGCACTCAATTTTAGAAAATCAGGTTCAGGTATTTGCGAATGGCATGTCATTGCTACTGAGAATAATTAGGAGAAAAATCAGGTAGGCATGGACTGTACACAGGTACCTGAGAGCCTCTGGGCTAATAGTTCTCAAAGTCTATAGGTGATGAATTTGTTTTTACTAAAATCCCTTTAATCAAATCTATTCATATCTCTCTCTCTCTCTCTCTCTCTCTCTTAGCCTGTACCTGTATAGATTTCTCATAGAAACTGAATTCTATGTTCAGGATTGTCAGGACTGCCTGCATAATTTAGAGTACCCAGTATAAAATGAAAATATGAAGACCCTTGTTAAAAAATAAAAAACTATTAAGAATTCAAGGCAGTGACTGTGGAGCACTCAACTGAGCATGTAGTCCTCCTAAGCACAGGCCCTGTGAGGCTGACAGGTTGTCCATTTACCACGTCAGCCCTGCTGTGCTACCTGGTAAGACCCCCCAAATTAATTTCCCAAAGCATAGTTTCTTTAAAATGATGCTTAACACCTCAAATATTGCATAAGAAAATTTCTATAATCCTATTCCATCTTGATGGAGTCTTAGTTATTGGTCAGCAAATCATAACTTGCAAGTCATAGCTCAACCCTAAAGTACTGAAAATTATGAATTTATGTATAGTCTTATCTTCTCAGCAGTTAAAATTTCCTTCATCAGTGTGAGCTACTTCTTGTGTCTGTAGGGTTTTAAATGGAGCTTAAGATTAATATTCTAAGTATATACAATTTGATCCAAACCACCTGGATGTTTCCAAATAATCTTCATGGGAAGAAAAGGATATGAACAATATAAATCGTGGATTGGGGAACAGATGGTAAGGAAGTACTTCATCCTTTTCTTTGGGTTAAAACAGGAAGTGTTTAGATGGGCAGCAGTTTTATTCTTCAGAAGTAGGGCATATTTTATAGCAAAGGTGATTTGGAGAGTCTGGAGAAGACTCTGGCTATGACACTGGGCTAACACAACACTCTTCCTTCTTTGGACACTACTGTGACTTCCTTCTACTACTTCGATTCTTTCCTCTCATTCAGTTTATTCTCCATACAAAGAGCATAGTGCTTCTTGAAAAACGTACATGGGACCATCTCAGTCCCTTCATAGACTTATCATCTCACTGAGAGCAGGTTCCCAGTCACTCACCATAACCTGCAGGATCCTGCATGACCCAGCCTGGCCACTTGCCCGGTCTTATCTCTATGTGCCTCCTTACTGTTCTGTCCACACTTTCCTTTGTGTTCCTAGGAACTGAAGTAGTCTCAAAACTTTGTACTAGATGTTTACTCTGTGTGAAATGCATCCACCCTAAAAATTTACATTGTCTGGGTTCTTTGTTATCCAGGTCTAAACTCAGAAATGTCATCTCCCCCCATAACCCTGTTTTATTTATGACTCTTTCAGGTTATTCATCATTGATGTATTTTCTTGTGAATTATCTGTGACCCTTTTTCCCTCTATTAATGATGCAAGAGTTAGAAGCTTGCCTGCTTTCTTCACAGATGAATTTCCAGTGCTCAGGGCAGGGTTTTTGATGAGACAGCAATTCCATTCTGCATCAACTGGGAAGGAAACATTGTATGCACCCTACCAATCAAAAATGACAATTTCCCTGAAGAAATTTTTCAATATACAGGAAAGAGAATGACATCTTAAATATAGCACTTCTATGTATAGTACATACTGAATTTCTCCTTAATGATTTTACCTATTTCATCTCTGATAATTCCTCTGGAGCTCATTTAAGAAGTCTGCACATGATGACTACTTGAATAACAAAAACCCACAGAGCACTAGCGAGCAACAAGACATTAGCAGTCACTTGTGATTCCTAGGTCACTCCTTTTGTCACAGTAAGCAAATGAATGTTCAGCGACTACATATTTAGCATTCACTTCTCAATGTCATAAGAACAGAAATACTGCCTCATTATTCAGACAATGATTTGCAACTGCAAGTCACTACTGAGACAATAACAAGCAAGTTGGAGTTTCAGAAGAACAATTTTTTCTATCATATGTGCTATGTAACTTCAAAATATTGCTGAAGTCAGAAACCAGATATTGCTTTATTTCGCCATACACACTGACTAGTTATATTTGTTTACTTTCTCCTCCAACATGAAATATAAAATAAGATCCTACCAGTTATTAAAAAAATTCCAAGAAAAAGAAGGAAAACTGAAACATGTTCATAATTCTTGTCACGTACTCAGTTGATGGAGGGCAATAGCAATTTTGGAGAAGTGGTGGTTTTGTGGTATGTTTTCTTCTTTCTATAATAGTAGAAGCAAAGTATCATAAGTTTTTTTTGGGGGGGGGAAGCCTATAGATATACAGAGAAGAATCTATTTTGTTATTTTTACTGCCAACAACACAGAATAAAAAAGAGAAGCTACACTACACAAAGGTTTGGGTCACAAGGAGAAGAGATTAAAATGAATATATTTTACATTAAAATGCACATTTTCCCTGAATTAGGATGACCTTCACTGACTGGTCTTCCATAAATACTAACATTTTTCATGAGAGTAAATATTACCTCAAAGCAAAAGTGGTAATTAACAAGTAGTTATTCTGGTAATCACCTCCTAGGAAAATTTAGAGGTTGCACAGAAACCAGGATATCATATATATTTTAAACATCTCTTTGTTCTTTAGCTAAAGGTAATACCTGCATCAGTTCTTTCCTTGTATATAAGGTATTAAGATGAACTAGAGGCACATGATGTTGCCTTCAACTTCAAACATTTAAAAAATGTTTTCTAAGTGTCCTACTGCAGAGTTCTAAAATACAGCATGTGATTCACACACACAGAGCTTATGACATGAGCAGAACAAAGAATAGAGATGTAATCATGATTTAAAATATCAGTCTTACATTAAAGTCTGACTTAAACTACATTTGTATGGCCCATGTAAAGACTTAAAGGATTGATTTTGGATTTCATGCAAAAGTTTGCAGCTCAAAATACTTCTTGTGAAACTTCACCATTAGTACACAAAATTTTTATAATTTCTGGAAAGAGAATATTTCTGTTCATATATTTTTATATCTGAACTGCTATTTTGAGTGATTTCTTTACAAAACAGAATGCATTGGAATTTGTGTTTTGTTTTAGTCAGCCTGTCTGCTGCTGTGACTAAGAGACCCGGCCAGCACAATTATAGAGGAGCAAAAGTTTATTTAGGGGCTCAAGGTTTCAGAGGTCTTAGTCCATAGAAGGCTGGCTCCATTCTTCAGGGCTCCACGTAAGGTAGGAACAACATGTCAGAAGAGCGTGGTGGAAGGAAGCAGCTCAATGATGATCAGAAAGCAGAGAGAGAGAGAGAGACTCCACTCTCCAGATACAAAATATTTACCCCATAGCCACTGTCCCAAGGAACCATTGCCTCCAGCCATACTCCACCTGCCTCCAGTTAGCACTCAGTTAATCCTATCAGGGATTAATTAACTGATTGAGTTAAGGCTACAACCCAATCATTTCTCCTCCAAACCATCTTGCAGTGTTTCACACATGAGCTTTGGGGGGACACCTCACATCCAAACCATAACATGTTTAAAGGTACTGTCCAAGTGAGGATTTATTATGTGGGTAGTGAACCTCATAAACACATATAAAAAAAATGTGATCTTTATAAATGTAGATACCTACGTTCACACAATCTCACTGCTTTCTTAAAATTATATTTTACAACAATTACAAAATTGAATGCATAGCAAACAATATGTGTAAACCTCTAAGAGTCTTCAGCAGAGCTTTTGGTGGCTATTACTTCAAGAAAATTATCAGCAGATTTCTAGCATGAGAAGACAAAAGTCAAACACACACAAAATCAGAGTGAACCAGGATACTTGAATCTAATTAAAGTACACAAATAAATCGTTAAATGAATTTTCCAGGGCAATATGCATATATAGTAAGAAGTGGGTAGATAAGACTACTGTAGGAAGAAATTAAAATGTCCATACTGTATAATAAGAAGGTGCAACATTCGCTGCAATGTATAGCTGACCTCACTTTTCAACACTCCATGAACACACACACACACACACACACACACACACATTCTGCTTCAACAGCAGCTCTCTCTCCTGTAGAAGAGGGGCTTAACACCTACTAGCACATTTGGCACATGAAAGAAACATTAGGGTTACTAAGTACAAAAGTGGCATTTAAATTGTAGATTTTAGTCTTCATCAAATATACATTCATGGTGGCATACCGGCTAAGGGAATATTTCCAAGAGCATAAAGTAGCAAACTTTCACCAGATGAGCTAGGCTCTTTAAATTAGACTACTAGTTCAACTTTTACTCTGATTGCTTTCTCATCAATACCTTTTATTTACTTTGAGATAAAAAGCAAGGCAGACAGAGAATATTACACAAAAATGTCAACTGAATGTGTGCAAAAGTTTCTAATAGATGAAAAAGAATTACCTGTCAGTATCACAAAGAAATGATTAAGTACCAATGACTCATATTGCTCCATTAGCTGAGTCCCAATATAAATTTAGAAAGATTAAAGGTGTCAAGCTTTGATAAGTCAGTATGTCAATTTAGTAAGTGGTAAAGTATCCAAAGAGTATATTTCACAATCATCAAAGGCATGTACGAAATGTCCCTCTACAAAACCCTGCCCTGAGTGCTGAACTAATGCAGTGAACACAGACATTGGCTCCAGTGAACACGAAGTTCACTCCACTTGCTGAAGCGTGTCAGAAATATCACTTTTCTCTAAATTAACCTAACACTGAGATTCTGTGGCAGGAAATCCAATCCCAGGTACTTGTGTGGCTACAATAGTATTAATAGTACCTGTACATCTAACATGCACAAAAAGCACAGATATTTTTATATCCCTTTATAGTTTAAAAAGTTGGGTACATCATCATATCAAAGTTCATAATTAGATCATCTGCTAGATTTTATTTTTTTGAACTAATAAACACATAAATCTCTATATGTCAACTAAAATTATTTTGATAACATGAGTTTCAATAAAATGGCTTCTTTAGAAATCCTCACCAAACTACTGGCAGGGACCAGCAGTAGTATCCTGTTAGCTCAAACTGAATTCTTTACTGTTTTGGGAAAATTCTTTTCTCACTACCTGTTCTCAAAAGAACTCTTCTCTCTTCTATCATACCCCAGGATATAATTTCGTTGGCAAGTTTAGGATTCTATCAAAGGCAGAGAGAGAATACTTCTAGGAACTTGTTTTTCTACTGCAAAATTTCCTATGTCAGGAATATTAGGGAACTGGATAATTGATTAGAAATAGTGAGACCTCTTGGGGAGTAAAGCCTAAGATAAACCCTCAAACAATCACCCTGCCACATTCCATCTCCATGGACTGCCCTCCCCTTCTATCTTTATGTTCATAGCAATATTTTCCTTTTTCCAAGACCAGTGCAAATGCTATGGTTTCTTCGCTGAAACATCCAATAGTGACCTGATTTCAAGAACTTTCATTGTATTGGCCCATAATACTAAATTGCTCTGTTTAACTGTATACCTATAACCTGAGGTTGATAATTGTCAAAATGTTCTCAAGATTTTATAAACAATATATGAATATCATCTATCTATGTATATTGCCCAAACCTGTATTGCTCAGTCATTTACTGGGTCATGAGCATTACTGAGTACTGGGGTACAGGTAGCAGGGGCTCTCAACTCCAGCTCACTGCCACAAAGACCTGCATGTGTCAGGTGCTGTTCTTGGTGCAGGGAACACAGTGATGATCAAGGTGGAAAGAGTATGCTGCCATACAACTTATACTGGGGATAGAAATAATAGATGTATAATAAGGAATGCCAAAAAGCTCTCCAAAGTAAATTAAAAGGCAGAATGGGATACCAGAGAGCATCTCAAACTTTAATGGGCATAAGAATCACCTGGTCCAAGGACCAGCAGCTTTGGTATCACCTGCTATTGACAAATGACAACAAGGGAGCAGATGTCAGAAATGTAAAGTTACAAATGAAGATTCTCTGGTCCTATCCTACTTCAGCTGAACCAGACTTTACAGTTCAATAAGGTCCATGTGATTCATTTGTACATTAATGTTCAGAAGCACTGTTACAGGTGACTACATTGTTGCAGAGAGCAGGTGCTACATCTTCACTCATTTTTTCACAGTGAGTGTTCATAAGCTGACTTTATGCAGTTTGGGGTTGATAAATCAAGATACTGATGAAAGATGGGGAGGATTAGGGCTTAGAAACCAAAGTCTATAGGCTTTCAATAAACTTGGATCATTTCTAGAGCTCAGTCATTCTTCACACTACCCATCTAGAGTGTGGTGAAAGATTTTCAAACTTAAATGTTTGAAGTGTGGAAAAGCCATTGTTTTTAGTCAGAATCTGAATAATATAATCAATTTTCCAAGTTTTTCACTAAATGCTATCAACAACCCCCATCCCTCAGGGAAAAAAGACCTAAACTCCTAATATTGCAAAGACCCAATGGTTCAAACCCTCAGATTCTATAGGGCATCAAACGTGCTATTTGGATATTGGAATGCTAAGCTATCCTTTGTTCCCAGCTCCAGTTTTCTTTCAATCTCCTTTCCTATAAGGACTGTAAACATCAGTGTAGAAATGATCTTCAAGCCAACCTTGGGCGCTTTGAAGGCATAAGCATAGGTCAGAATGACACTGACATGTCAGGAAGGGAAAGAAACACATTTCCATGTAGAGTCTCCAAAGAGGATGCAATACTTTTTAAAAATTGAGAGATTCAGTGTGGCCTGAACTTTTTCAGATTTATTTAACATAAGAATTGTCCTGGAAGTTAATTAATACTGCTGATTCCTAGACTAAATTCCCAGAAGTTCTGATTTCCTGGGAGTGCATTTTGGACAGGTTTCCCAGGGGATCTTCTTCAGGTGATCCACAGACCAAGATTTTGGATGTGGTGCTATAGAATAGAGAATAAAATGAGAAGGGGAAAAGCAAGAGGAGATAGAAGGAAAGTACTCAAAGGAATACCAGGAGAACTGGGAGCACACCTGCAGGGACACAGGACTGATGTGACAGATACGGACTGATGGAGGCAGCATGCCTGCTCTGGGTGAGCACCATAGTTCTGCAGGCTGGAGTGGCTGTTCTCTAAATGGTAATATAATAACAACATTGCTCAGCCCAAGAGGTCCCAAACACCACACCTGGAGGTAGTATTAAAGAAAGTAGAACAATTTATAGTACATTTTATGACGATTTATTTTTAATACTAGTTCAGTGTAAGTCACCGAGCCCAAAGGCACACTCCAGATACTTCTGTTTGTATAACTATAGGTTTCCAGAATGCAGCAAAACTTATGATGCACTTGAAGGAAAAAAAAAATCTTAACATCAGTTCATATGTAAAGGCTCTTGTTTCTTTCTATCCCTCAGTACTCAAAATCTAGATTCTCCAGTTTAGGATTCTGGGCCGGTGATTGTTTTTAAAGCATTAACAACACAATTTCATAAACATTAATGGGCAGTGTATAATATATAGTACTTGAGGGTAAACTGGCCTGGGAGTTTGAGGTCTGAGACATTGCTTCTTTTTCCAAAGATTTGGCTAGTTTTTACACAGGCCTAGATATCTGTAGGCAGCAATTTAAAACATTCTAAAGGATCTGAAAGACAGTGTTGTCCTGCTGTCTCCAGAGCTCTGAGCGAGGAAGGGTAAACATGAGGCATTCCTCTTATACATAGCATTGTGCAGGTGACCTGCAGGTGCCTCAGCAAGCCACGGAAAGGGTGCTTCCAGGTTTTAAGGGCAACTGTAATTGGTATGTTGAACACATCAAAGACCGAAGTCTGTTTCCTTCCTATTTTGCTTCAGATTCTCTGAGGGCATCAGACACAAAGCAACCCTTTATTTGCAGTGTTAGCTTTCTCTTTTAAGTTTTCCTCTAAGGACCTTCGGAGCTAACTCTAATGGAAGAGATGAGTTTTAGAGAGGCAAAATTTATGAGTTAGTAGCCCACAGCACTTGGTAAATGATGAATTAAAGACTTAGAAGAAAGCTGAACAAATGAGCCCCTCCACCATTCCCAAACTGCCCCATGGAACCCCAGAGTGCCAGGGGAATTTTAAAATTTCAAGGAAAACACATTGACATCTGATGGACACCAGGTAAATGTTTACCATTTAATTATTTTGACCCAATTACTTAGTAAGCAAACTATTATTTATTCTAACATAGGGGATCCATAAAAAGTTCTGATATATAGGTAAACTCAAAAAGTTTGAGAACTTTTGGTGTCTAACAAAATATAACCAGACAGCATTATGGGGCATTTTTAGCTCTTTTCCATTTGCTTTTCCATTATTAAAAGCAAAGTTCACATAATTAAGGTGACTATAGATACCTTGTGTGTGCATCATTTCAATCAATTCCCACAGATCTGTCACTCATAGCCTCATTTTGCAGGAATGGACTGGGGTGCCAGAGACTGACTCACTTATTGGAGGTCACACAAGCATTCTAGGCAGCTGTGGGTGTCACCTCAGAGCTGGTTCTGCTAACCACTACACTCCTGCTCCTCATTATGTGGAAGCGCGTAAAAGTGGCACATAACCAGTGCAGTGCACTCTCACAGACTTGAACATGAAAAATTTCACCAATATTTTCATACTTCTAAAATGCCACAGATTTCATTTTATGGGGTTCAGGAGGAAAAGATTAGTCACCACATTAACCGTAAGCATTGGTTAAAAGATATCTATTTCAGACTAGGTTAAAAATGTGGGAAAAAGGAATCTAAGAGCCAAGGAAGAAGAGTGTACTAATATTGGTGTAAATTTAAAAAATCAACTAAGAAATTGCGGGAAAACACCAGGAAACATAGCAAAGATAAATTGGGAACAGGAAGAAAATAGATGGAAGGAAAGAAAAAAAAAAAAAAAAAGGAATGCAAGGCCAATTACCTAAGCAAGATTGGCCTTAGGAAAACTCCCAGAGAGCAGGTAAATGAGAAGAAGTCTGTTGCTTTTGAACTTTAGAATCAGTGGAAATCAGGATGTTCACATATTGAGCACAGCATCAGGGATGCAGATCTGAAAATAGCAGAGGGAAATAAATGATAACCAGGACTGAGAAACAGCAGTCAGTACAAGGGTAGGAGAGCACCCAGGACAGCAAAGGCACTGGGCTGTCATTTGTTCACTAATAAAGTCCCATAAGTACATGTCCTTCAGGTTGGCACACAAGGCCCTCCCCAGTGCCATGGGACATTATCTCCCCACATTCAGGCTAAACATGACAAATCCAACTTATCCATCTCCTACACCATTCTCAAGTTGAGATGGCAGCATGTAAGCCTTCCTCTCAGCCAGGCACACTGCCCCAGGGTAATGCCCACTCACATTTCTATCTTTAGTCCTTCTAATCATCCCTCAAAGCTCATGCTACAGTGCACACATTGCAAACTCTGCATCTTCCTACCTTCACAGATATGCTTTCTTTAATCTCTGCATCTCAGGATTTTACATCTCCCTCAAGACAGTGATAGTATTCTTGTGCTCTGTTCCACTTGGGGTTTTCAAATATTTCAAGTGAGGAAATGCACTGTTGTTCAAAAACAAATACATCAAGGCAAAACACCGCTGGTTAGTGGTGAAGGAGAGGGCTAGTGAAAGGAATATGTATTCCCTTTTATGCATCTGTGGTCTAAAGCACAATGTTTGTACATAACAGCATTCAAAAAGTATTTGTTGTATTTAATAAAAATGGGCATAGGTACAGAAGTCACACTTCTCAATTTGCTTGGGACAGTCTAACTTTAATAATGCCCTTATTCTAAGTGTTTTGGTTTGGACAAAAATTGATTACATAGTTATGGACAGAAAGGTGATGAGATAGGTGAAAAAAAATACATTGTAAGAAAGGGTAAGTTATTTCCTTAAAAATCACAGAGTATAAAAAAAATCACAGAGCATAGGAAAATTTAGAATTTCTTGGGTGACAAAGCACATTAAACCCAAATCAACCAGAGGGAAGCATTTTTCATAAAACTAAATATCCTAAGTACAGAAGATAGTTTGATGAAAAGCCTTTTTATCATTTATAATTAGCACTGTTTTTGAAACTGTTCTTTATAATCATGTCAACAATTCTCCTGACATACATAAATGAAGCTTTGTATTGCCTGCATCATCACTGATTTATTTAATATCACAAACATTAAAACCAATCCCCAAAGAGTCAAAACCAAGCAGCCAATAAACATATGGGTAGTGGCTAATAAAATAAGATACAAAATGTGTCAGACACACAATATAAAGTGTCCACATTTTTGGTACACACCCACAATTATTAAAGGAACCTTGTCTCTGATTACTCCGAATCACCCCAGTGATGCTCTGCACTGGGGTGGGGTCTCTTGGGGCTCATCCTGAATTTTCAGGATCACACCAGCATTGCAGGTGCCCAGATTCATATTCAGGGAAGATCTTTCAGTATTTGGGATGTTTAGCCAATATTTCCTAAAGCTATCATTCACTTGACTTTAAGAAATTCGAGGCTAAAAATTATATGGACATAAAAATATTGTTATATAATTATAATAACTTATTATATAATAACTATCTGGCTATTTCAATAAGAAACTGTCTATATGAATTTAACTGTAGCCCTATACTGGAAATCTATGCTATTACTTCCTAGATGGTAGAAAAGTAAGATGAAAAATCTTATTTTATACATATAAACTGGAATCTAAATAAAAAGCAAAAAACTGGGAAAACTCAAAAACTTTTAATGTAAACAAAATCGATGTTTTCTACAGTTTTAGGCTGCATAACATATGAATACACATTTTGCTACATATATATTTGAAATGCTGCAAAAAGAAAAATAAACATTGTTAGAAATTCACAAATCTATTAGTATTTTCCTCAAATTCATTGTGTGTGATTAAACAAATTTAGAAAAACCAGGTTTTATGAATTTTTAACAATAATATGTCTTACTTTTTTACATGTTTGGCTCAGAAACCTAGAAAGCAACATCTGAGAGAATATGTGCATGCATAATTTGCTAGAAGGAAATCAATTTGAAACCTGAACTGCAACTTCAGTGTTAGCTAAATATGAAAGTAGAAAGAATTAGAGATTATGAAATACTATTTTTTTACCATTTTTTAAAATTGACAGACAATATTGCATGTTTATCATGCAATTTATAAAACTGCCCAATTACCATGTACAACATGATGCTTTGAGATACATGTATGTTATGGAATGACTAAGCTAATTAACATGCACCTTCTCACTTTTTGTGGTGAAAACACTTAAACTGAAAACTCTTAGCAAAAGAGTTTTCAAGAAAATAAACACTGAATAGTACCACAATGAATATGGGAGTGCAGATATTTTTTCAATGTACTGATCTTACTTCTTTTGAATATATGCTCAATAGTGGGATTGATGGGTCATATGGTAGTTCTATTTTTAATTGCCTGGGGAAACTTCATACTGCCTTCCACAGTGACTAGATTAATTTACATTCTCACAAATAACACACAAGCATTTCCTTTTCTCCACATCCTTTCTGATATTTATCTTTCATCTTTTTAAATAATTGCCATCCTAGCAGGTATGAGGTGATATCTCATAGTGGTTTTAATTTGCACTTCCTGTTGAGTAGTGATGTTGAACATTTGTTATTGTGTCATTTAGATATCTTCTTTTGAGAAATATCTATTCAGGTTACCTGTCCATTTTTAATTAGGTTTTGTTTTCTTACTTTTGAGTTAAGTTCTTTATATATTTTGGATATTAACCCTTTATCACATGTGTGTTTTGCAAATATTATTTTCCCATTCCACAGATGTCTTCTCTCTGCTGATTGTTTTCTTGACTGTGCAGAAGCTTTTTAATCTGATTCAATTCAATTTGTCTATTTTTACCTTGTTGTCTGGACAATGTGGGGTGATATATCTGAAAAAAAAAAGTTTTGCCCATACCAATATCATGGATATCTTCCCTGAGGTTTTCTTTCTGAGTGTTACAGTTTTGGGTCTTACATTTATATTTTTAATTCATTTGGAGTTGAGTTTTGTATATGATTATTAATGAAGGTCTATCTTTTGCATGTGGATATCCACTTTCCCCAGCACCATTTGTTCAAGAGATTATCTTTTTCCTATTGTGGATTCTTAACATCTTTATCAAAAATGATATCATAAACATATGGATTTAATTCTGGCACTTTTATGTTGTTCCTTTGGTCTATGTGGTTTTTTGGTTTGTTTGTTTTTTTAAATACCATTACTATAGATTTAGGTCTTGTAATGCCCCAAGTTTTGTTCTTTTGCTCAAGATTGCTTTGGCTAATTCGGTTTCTTTTGTGGAACTTATGAATATCAGGATTTTTTTTTATGTCTTTAAAAAATGTCATTGGCAGGGCTGGGGTTGTGGCTCAGTGGTAGAGCGCTTGCCTCACACGTGACAGGCACTGGGTTCAATCCTCAGCACTACATAAAATTAAAGGTATTGTGCCCACATACAACTAAAAAAATAATTTAAAAAAATGTCATTGGTGACAGTAGAATGAATTGGACATAACTTTCCTATGTTCATATATGAATACATCACCAGTGTAACTCCACAACCACAAGAATGGGCAATTGCAGTTATACTTCATGTATGTATAATATGTCAAAATACATTCTATTGGCATATATAACTAAGAAGAACAAATTTAAAAAATTTTTAAATGTCATTGGAAATTTGATAGGGATTTCACTGAATACATTGCTTTGGGTAGTAAGGACATTTGAAAATATTAATTCTCCCAATCCATGAACATGGGATTTTTTTTCCATTTATTTGTGTCTTCAATTTCTTTCATCATTTTATAGTTTTCAGTATAGAGATCTTCTACCTTGTTAACTAAATTTGTTCCTAAATGTTTTGGTTTTTTTTTAACTATTGTGAATGGAATTCTATTGATATACTTTTTAGTTTGTTGTTAGTATACAGAAGTGTGACATTTGTGTTGATTTTGTACAATGCAACTTTACTGAATTCATTTATTCTAATACCTTCTTGGTGGAGTATTCAGAATTTTCTTTACATAAGATTCATGTTATCTACAAACAGTTTATCTTCTTCCTTTTTGATTTGAATGCTTTTTATTATTTCTCTTACCTATTTGCTCTGTGTACGATTTCCAATACAATGTTGAATAAAAGTGGAAAAACTTAACATCCTTATCTTTTCCTGATCTTAGAAGAAAAGTGTTAACTATTTACCACTGAATATATTTGGCTGTGGACTTATCATATATGTCTTTAATTGGTGTTGAAGTACATTGCTTGTATGCCTAATTTGTTGGTAATTTTTAATCAGTAAAGAACTATTGTCTCATCTTCTTATTTACATCCATTTATTCTCTTTGATGAGGTGATTGTTAAGGTCTTTGCCCCATGTTTCAACTCGGTTGTTTGTTTTCTTATTGTTGAGTTTTAAGAATACTTTGCAAATCATTTATTGGATGTGTCTTTTGAAAATAATTTTGCACAGTCTGTGGCTCATCTTTTAATTCTCTTGATATATCTCTCATAAAACAAAAAAATTTAATTTAAATGAAGTCCAGTTTATTATGTCTTTCTTTCACAGAGACATCTATGACTAGCAAAACCAGGCTTGTGAGCTGTCAGACACAGAAATATGGTTTTCAGGAAGTAGCAATCAATGAGAGATTGTTCCAGATGGTCTGAGACATGTGGTATCCATGCAGAGTGGCTCACTGCCGGAATCTGGAATCTACATGTCATGGATGTGTCACATGACCCACTAGAGCAAATGGCTTCCTTAACTCTACCCCATCCTGTTTCTCACAGAAGCTCCTCCTAGATCACCTTTAACCTGTAAGACTATCAATAAAGAACAGGTGGGCTCTTCCATTATTAGAGTCACATTGGTATGGCTCAACTGGTCATGCCCCTGCTTCAAAGGATAACTGTCTCCTGTGCTTCTTCTATTAAATAAGTTTCTTAGTGATTAATTTATAGCCAGTCCATCCCTTTGACAGAAACCATTTCCCTCATTCATGCTGGATGTGGAGGAAACTGTACATCATGATACCAAAAGTCATCTAGATTTTATGGCCATACATTGTTAACAAATAGAATTAAAGACTAACAACCAAATCAAATTCCCTAGGTCTGAATCCTTGGGAATCGAATATAAATTTAAACATTTTATTTGAGAACAGGATAGAACAGCTCCCTTTTAAGTGAAAAGGATTTTGGTAAGGATATATGGAGAAGACTTGTTAATTTCCCAGAAGATTGGTCCTTTCAGCTTATAAAGACTTTGCCATTTTCCAGAATCTGGTCCTCAGACTCATGGGCTTGGAAATGTAATTGTTGACATGAAAGTCTCCAGATAACCATATTTCCAAGAGAAAACATTAAAATCACAACGTCAAGCCGCTGATTTGCACTAAACAGTGTTTCCAAGTGGACTAGATATTTTACTGGACTATGTAGAAACCAATAATTCATGACCAAATTATAATCAGAAGCTTTTCAGAAGATGGAGTTAAGTGATAGTTTTCAATGAAATCATCTTTTATTGGTCATATCACAACCATGCACAGCCTAAATGGGGCTGGAGCTGCCCTTCAAGGCATACTTTTACTGATTTTCCTTCTTTCCTTTCCCTTTCTATTGCCATCAACTCTCTATTAACTTACACTTTTTTTTTCCTTTTGGAATAGAAATGCCAATACCATCAAGCTAAGTCCTGCCCTGTGAATCATTCTCAGTTGACTACTCTGATACACATTTGTTTTGCAATTTGCATATTGGAAAACAATCTCATTTCCTTGTTTCCTTTTCCCTAGTGGTTGGAGCTAGCTGCTGCCGCTGCCTTGTTTTCCTCCAGAAGTCAGAAGACCAAGGGACCTAGGATATTGCTTGGCAGTTTTCAAAGCACTTTCAAAAGTTCCTTCATATTATTTTACCTTCATATTAATTTAAGACCCAAACAACTAAACATTAAGGAAACTGTATCTGCCAAATTGTTCAACTCATTACTAAAAGAATTGATCTAGCCTTCACATCATGACTTCTTTTAAGCCATGCTCATATGAAAGAGCCTTTGAAGCCAGGAGCTGAAGACCAATAGTGAAATAAAATCAAAATGGTTCAACAAAATAAATTCCACTAATAATAAGAGAGATGAGGGAGAAAATTTTAAATGCACCTTTTTGCTAATAAGTCTATGGATAATTGATACTCATCAAACTATAATACCAATATTGTGTTATAAACTAATATTAAATAATATCTATCATGTACCAGGCACTATGCAACAACTTTCAGGAGTAGGTATTTTCATCCCCTTTTCATAATGAAGAAATACTGAGGGATTCTATGTAACTTCCTTAATGTCACTGAACCCACAGGAGCTGCAGATTTGTGTCCATCTTTTTTTGACTCCTAATTATTGTTCCTCCCAACACCCCACCCTGCCCTAATATCCCACCTTCTCCTTGCTACAGGCATACTGGGGAAGTGCTTTTAATTCATATTCTATGTCCTTGTTCAACCAATAACCTGGGGGTTCAGAGACCACATGCCCATGTACAGCCCTTCAGAGCACCCATCACTAACAGCAAAATGCAGTAGCATAGAGAGGCCATAGAGACAGCTGCTATCACTAACTCTAAATCTTTTTTGCAATTTTATACCTTTCCACTATTAACTATCCATGATACATTTAAATGTAAGTTAGCCTGGTGTCTGTCTCAGATTTGATACCAGTCAATGTTTACTTAATGAGCAAAGGAAGGTATCAATGAATGTTACATGTACATTATTTCTATTTGCCCATTCTTCTTTCCCCAATTTTCCAGTAAAAGTACCTTAAATATCTCTTCTTCTCTATTTCAAAGAATGAGAGGCTCTTGTCACTGCTCATGGAAGTCCAATAGCATTGTAAGTATATAGAAAAATTAGAATGAATTATTTACCCTGCCATATAATTCAGAGCTTATTAGGAGGAAGATGCTACAGAATAAAATAAGCATTAATAGATATAATTAATTATATTTCTAAGATACAGTTATAGACCTATTAAAAGTCAAAGAATGAGTCCACAAAGTTATGTTTCACACACATTTTTCAATACAAAACAAACTAAAATGTCAAAATAATAGGTGGCAATACTGAGTTGCTCCAAGGAGAGGATGATTTATATACTTTGCTTTATCAAAAGATAAATTTGGGTACAGCTTTTTTAACCTAATAGCTTATCTTAAGAATTCACCCTCCTGGTTCTCTAGCCCAAAGACAATTCATGCTTTTTTTTCTCCATTTCAAATCCTATTCACTATGAAAGAAGCTAATGAAATATTTTTACTGGAGCTACGAAAATAGTTCATTGGAAAATAATTTGATAGGACCTAGAAAACTTTTTTTATGTTTAAAGAAACATCAATATTCAAAGCTTTCTGTATCTGATTGTTATTCCCTCCCTATCCTCTGTTGTTGGATGCCTTTCATACAAGTTTGTCACTTTCCTTAATTAGTGCTTCCATCTAGAATTGAGTTGGAAGAACCATGTGCAATAGCTTCCATGTATGGTCTTCCAAGACCCATTCAATTCCAGTCTTTAACATTAAAGGTTTTCTGTGTACCAAAGGGCACAACTGTTGTGACTTTAAGAACTAAGTGCCTCATGTACATATATGACTGCATGACTGATGTGATCTTACAATGTGTATAATCAGAAAAATGAGAGATTACACTCCATTTATGTATGATCCTTCAAAATGTATAAATTTATTCTATTGTCATGTACAACAAATTAGAACAAATAAAAAAATTTTAAAAAGAACTAAGTGTATTGCAGTAAGCCACTTACCTGTCATACAATAAGCACAATATGAATTTTTTGAAGAATGAGAGGCTCTTGTCATCCACTCCATCATTCTTATTTAGTCCTAGAATGGGTGGTTGCTATTTTCATTTACTTGGTCACCTTTCTTAACAATGTTGGTGATGATTATGTAAGACTCAGAGATACCAATTTATTTCACTCAGTGACATGTAGCAAGGAAACTTTCAAACATATCTGTCACCCAAATTTATCTGAGAAATATTCAATAATTCTCATGGTTGGCTTCATATAGTATTTTCTTTGTCTACAGAGTTTTCCTCATGTACATTAAATAATTTGATCCAAACAACCATTATGAGATAGACAAGGCAAGTAATTTTTTTTTATTTTTATGACTATCTAAGGTTGGGAAAGCTTAAATGACTGAATTTACACAGCTAGTGATTGAAAGAAGGAATACATAAAGTCGTATGTATTCTATAATGTTTTACTATGCATCAATAGTTAAAAAAAATATCTGAAATAATCAACTTAAAAAGAAGAAAGGTCCATTTTGGCTCATGGTTTCAAAGGTTTCATTCCATGGTTATTTGGCCCCATTGCCCTTGGGCATGTGGCAAGGTGGCAGCACATCATGGAATAGCATGTGGTGGAGCAAAGCCTCTTTCTCTGTGGACTCCAGAAAGCCAACCTAATATCTCCTGCAAAAGCTCTCTCCCCGTGATCTGACTTCCCCCATCCTGGAACTTACTTCTTAAAGGTTCACCACCTCCCAATAATGCTCAGGGCTGGCAACCAAGCCTGTAACATATGGGCCTTTGGCGGACATTAATGGAAATCACAGCACTATGCTATGTCACAAGTGTTTACTGAGGGTTTACTATGTGTATAACTCCCACCTTCCAAACACTCACTAATATGCTAAGCAAGATAGATATGAAAGAATGAAGTAATGCTATCACTCAAAAAATAATCAATTCTTTGGGAACTGTGTGAGAATGGAGCATTCAGAAAATGTGAGGCATTTCTACTATGGTTATTAAAAATACAGGGAAGTCAAGGAGTGGCACAATGCTTGTAATACACTGACTATCACATCTCCTACAGCTCCCTACCTACGTAACTAGCCAACTTCACAATTGAAAACCCTGCACTGTAAACATGCCAGATTTATTTACATTCCCAGTAAATTTTCTTAAGTTTGCTCTTCAAATCAAATCGAAATTTCTAATTGTTTGGTGAGTGAACTCAAAAGTCCAAATCTTCATATTCCAAAGAGCCACTTCTGTTCAGTCTAGTGTGAATAGTGATCAAATTTATAGCAATTGAATCACATAGTCAAATCCTGGATCTTCACGCAAAAGGCTAGCCTATGTAAATTCTGTATCAGTTAGTTCACCATCTCTAAATAGTAAACATGAATATCCCAAACTACCTTTTTTTAAATATTTGTGCAGAGAAGGTGATGGTCAGGCAAGATGCACACTGCATAATACAGTGCCCCCCACTGAAATGGGGTCAACTGTATTGCCCCCATAGCACAACAGTATTCTCTGAATTAAGTATGTAACAGGCTCATAAGCAATTTGGGTAAAAGAAATTGTTTCTTATTAGCAGTAGAGGAAAACATGATGAAAAAATTGGAAGTGATACTACAGTAGACAATAAAGACCCATTTCATAGATGAGACATTGCATGGAGTACGTTAATGGAAGTTCAATGAAAGATTTTGACTTATGATTCCACTAGGACGCCATACAAAATCATCAGCAGCAAAAGGTTGGTACCGATTTCTGAAACTAAACAGGCACTACCCTGGAGAAATGGACAATATATGACAGATATTAACAAAATGCTATTCATGATATGAGTGAAGTGTTTAGGCCAAAACAGCTAACTATTGTTATTGCATTATATTTCTAAGTTGATACATTAAGTTAGGATGCAGTTGTAAAAATGATCAGTCTATTGGAAAGTCACCTTTTTTATTCTCATCTGAGTAGGCAGGTATTGAATGTTATAGTATTCAGTGAAGACTATCAGAAAATTATAAAAACAATAGAACTGGAAGAGAACTATTGAAGGAATTTATAACTATTATATGTATTTAAATTCAATTTTGCACCATTAAAGGAAGTATACACATACACACTTACATACATTTCTCCAACTTTTCTTAGAAACATATCCTAATTTTTAACCCTCACTTTCAAGAAAACTTTTTTCTTATTGCTAAAAGTTATAACAGACTTATACTGAAAAATAAGCAGTAGGAGAAATTACACAACAGTTCTTTCCTAAAATCAAATATGTTTTAGAATTAATCATAGAGATTATGCTAGTATTCAAGGGCTCTTAATTCAAGGGCTTTCCCACCAACTACTCACTCTAACTTACCAAACTCCCATTCTAAAAATATTTTCTTTTCCTGGATGTAACCAAGTCCACTGTTTATCTCTAAACAAACAAAAATTCATTTCCAACTAATTAATGAAATTCATCATTTTTCCATCATTCTTTTTTATAGGTACTTCTACCAAGCACTTATAAAACTTGTAGGTACTTATTATTAATTTATTATTCAGACATAAATGAGTTAATGAGTTTTTTTATTGCCCTTTTACTCTGCTTTGCAATATGAATTAAAATAGAATCTTGCCAAACTTTTGACCATGTGAGGGGCCTGAAGGATACAGTACCATAAAAAACAATATACATGGACTCCAGTAATTCTGAATTTGAGATTTGGCTAGGAGCTCACCAGTTTATTTTCTAAAATATATTAAAATGGTGTGCTTTGTGAAACAATATTATAAGCCAAAAAAGTTAAGGACTTGTTCAGCTACAGTCCTTGTAGAATTGTCAGTTGCAGGAAGTTCAAATGCTGACTATAGGCTCAGTTATTTACATAACAAGGTCACTTAAAGACATTACTACTAGTTAAAATTATTTTGTCAAGTTGAAGTTAGTGTCACCACTGATTTTAAGTGTAGGAGGAAATATTATGCCAACCATGGATGGCCTTTCAAAATTACTTTTCTTTTACTCCTTTTAATTCTGACAGCTCCCTAATCCCCAGAATGATATAAAATACTCTTATAGTTAGAAATGTGTTTCATCATTAACAATCCCAATAGTAATTGATAATTATAATAGATAATATTTATTGAGTGAGATGCTCTAAGTTTCACCTAAACTTTCTCATTGAATTTTATAATTCTGAAATAGAGGAAAACAATTACAATATTACTGCCAAAAAATAAAATTACAAAAATAATGGCAAACACTACTTTATGTTCTTATCTGTACTAACTCTGAAACGCACAGAAAACCTATGAGTTAGATACTAGAGATATATTTTCCTCATTTTTTAGAAGAGGAAATTGAGACACATAGAGATTATCTGGGTCAAAAGCTACTGGAAAGCACAAGAAGGTTTAGACACAGATAGTTTGGCTCCAGAACCTATACTTATAACCATTACATTACACTGCCTCTTTATTCTCTCATGCAAATTCTATGAAACAGGTCCTAGTTTATTAGATCTATTTTGCAGATGAGGAAACTGAGGTGTGGAGAATTTAAGTGATTAAGATCATCTAGTTCAGTTATTTGCAAAACTTTCCTATAAAGGGCCAGAGAGTAAATATTTTCAGCTTTTCAGAATACAGAGTCTGTGTTACAACCATTCACCTCAGCTTATATAGCACCTAAGCAGCCATAGATAACACATAAATAAATCATGGGGCTGTGCTCCAATAAAACTTCATTTATGGACATAGAAATTTGAGTTTTACATAATTTTCCTTATGTTTCAAAATATCATTCTTTTTTTTTCAACTTTAAATAATTTTTTTGTAGTTGATGGACAGCATGCCTTTATTTTATTTGTTTATTTTTATGTGGTGCTAAGGATCAAACCCAGGGCCTCACACATGCCAGGCAAGTGCTGTGCCACTGAGACACAGCCCCTTTCTAATTTTTAACAATGTACAGTCCACAGAACAAAGTTGGATCATCAGCTATGGTTTTTCTACCTTGCCATATTTCATGATTGTTGAAGCTGATATACTAGTTCCAGATGATATCCAGAGTTTATATTCATAACCACTGAAATTTAATGACACACTTCCCAGACGTGAACATACATAGGGATCCGACAAAAATTCACCTCCTTAGAGTACCATAAACACTTGTAGGCACTGAAATCTACACATACAATGTCATGCTGCTGTCCACAATGAGGTGCTGAAAAGCTCATGATTTCCAAGCATACTTTGAATAATAAACTTTACCCCATAATATAGGGGTGCCAGCTCAGTTGGTGAATAGAAAAGAAAAAAAAAATAGATAACCCTTATTTTGTCAGTCCAAAGGGAACACTTGACTGAAATTCACATGAAATATGATAGATATACTCACTAGATTTATGATAGCATAGTTCAACTAAGTAAACTAACTTTTGCTTTTTAAATTGGACCGTTTTCTGCCTGTCTCTGACAGTTGAGGGCTCATCTCAGTAGCAGAGAAGGGCATAGGCAGAAAATGAATGAGGGGACTCTCATTGGGTATTAACAAAATTGAGTAAACAGAACTGAAACATTTCCCTCTGATGAGAATCCACATGTTAAATGCACAAGAACAAATTGATAGGCAATTGTTTAAAGTTGTTAGTAGAATTTTTTACTCTTCAAGTGTACCTCCTAAAAATTGGAAATGATAATTTTCCTTAGAAATCTCTGCTTTTTCCATTAGAAATTATATACTGCTAAATCCTACTTTATTTAAATGTCTTTTTCCTCTGGAAATTTTGGATATATCACATGGCTTCTTTATAGCCTTTCAGAAAATAAAAAGACATATACTTTGTCTTCAAAGAAAGCCTTTATGTTATCTTGGGAGTTTATTATTTTACATAACAAAAGGTTACATTTAGTTTTCTTTTAAACCTACAATCTAATACTCAGAACCCTAACATTTGTTTTATTTTTCTGAAGAAACCCTGAGATGCATAATGAGAGCATTTGCTGCCTAAACAAAACATTTTTTTTAGTCTTTTCAAGTGGTGTTTTCAAAGGCACCAAGAGAAAGGCTGAGGTTGTGTGATGACTACCATTAGGATGTGGTGACATTCTTTGACCTTTATTTAATCACCATCATCAAAAGGCATTTACCAGGTGTCCAGTTGTGGCAGCAGCTTATTTGTGCTGCAGCATTAAATTCCATCCTGCCTGAGGCCTGGAAGAAAACTTGAGTGGTCAACATGAACTTGCAACTAAGAAGCTACTGAACCTATATGGAGAGAGTTTCCTCTTTTTTTCCAAACAAAAAAACAAAATTTTTATAACCTTCCCTGTCAAAAATTTCATGACAAACTTGACTAAAAATGAGTAAAAAGTCAGGTTCTGTAGGACTAAACAGTTGTTATAATTTGGGTAATGTTGGGAAAAAAAAATGGATTGATGAGTGTTTTAGTCAGCTTTATCACTGATGCAATGGAAAGACCCTACCAGAACAACTGTAGAGAAGGAAAGGTTCATTTAGGGGCTCCCATTTTCAGAGGTTTCAGTCCTCTGGTTCCATTCCTCAGGGCTCAAGGTGAGGCAGGCCATCATGGCGGAAGAGTGGTGGAGGGAAGCACCTCACATAATGATCAGGAAGCAGAGAGAAAGAGATTCCACTCTCCAAATACAAAATATATACTCCATAGCCACGCCCCCAAGGAACCACTTCCTCTAGCCATACCCCACCTGCCTCAAGGTACCGCTCAGTTAATTCCATCAGGGATTAATTCACTGATTAGATTAAGGCTATGACCTAATAATTTCTCCTCCATACCTTGAATTGTCTCACATGTGAGCTTTTGGGGGTCACCTCACATCCACACCATAACCATGGGAAAATGCAATTCTAATCCTGGTTGGAAAGTTTGCAACATGTCTCCTTGGTTAGAAATAAATCAAACCAAAGCAAAAAACTCAGAGTACAAGGTTAAGAATTGTAAAAATTTAGACATCTGTAGCTCAGACCCAAAGAACATATGAAGTAAGACTACTGACTTCTCTGGAGGCAAATTCCTGAGAAGTAGAATCATGGAATTAGATGAAGAGAAAAAGTGAATATTAATTTTGGAAATGAAACAATATTGGCATGACCCAAGAGCTAAATTAATGCAAGTTAATTGTTTAAGTTTCCTCCATGATAGCAGGGTATTAATTTGTAGATTTATCTTTTACACTAGTAGTTAATCTCTGTGTAACTTAGAGGAACAACTTTTCTCCTCTCTCAATCATATGCCTCTAAGGAAACTGATGCTACACCCAAATCCTATGGTTGGGCATGTGATCTAGGCCCAAGACACTGAGATTATTTTCCTCTGGTCCCAGCTATTGCTTCAGGAATAAGCATGTGACCAAATCAGTCATGGGAAAATATATGCTGCTGTTTCTGGGAAAGTGATTCCTCTTTCTCATTGTTCCTAAAACCCAAGAAGACCAAGACAAAGCTACTGCTTCCATTTTCCTAACATCTGAGGACAAACTAAAGTCCACAAACAAAAGTCATTGGTAAAACAAGGCAAGGAATAAAGTCTAGATATTCTTTAATCTCTAAATCCAGCAAATCCTGAAATGTGGGCTTTCCAGCATACATGAGCCAATAAAGTCTTTTTTTTTCCTTAAGGCATTATGACTATAGTTTATTTTTAAGTTTGATAACAAGCGTATTGATATAATGATTTAAAATTAAATGATACAATATTACCTTTTTAATATACTACTTATGATTTTCATTTGAATTTTCATGTAATAATTTTATAATGAAAAAAATCCACTCAGTAGTGAGCTCTGTCTTATCTTAGCCTGACTGTATAGTGTTTCAGGTGAGGGATTATGTCATGTATGTCTTTATAGTTCCCAAGCACCTGACTGTGTAATACTCTTGTTTGATTTACTGACTCACCTTTTATTTGTGAATAAGATACCTTCAGTAAATTTAATTTGGGGAAAAATACCAGTCCAATATTGCCAAAACATGTTCTGTAAGATTATACATGTTGATATATGGAATGTTAATACTTTTGAACACATGCATCCTAGCTTATATTCCAATATACGAGGAGTATTCATTTTGCATTTCCTGAAGGCAATATGAAGAAACATCAAACATTCTATAAAATTGCTGACCATTACTCTTTAAAAGTAGCAAGGTCATGGAAACAAAGAAAGATTGACAGTTTGCTGGACATTAAGAAGACATAACACAATATGGAATCTTGAATTGGATCTTGAACCAGAAAAAAAAGACAATGTTGTAAAAACTGATTAAATTCTAATATGGTCTCTAACTTAGTTAATAGCATTCCCCTGTGTTAGTCAGTTTTTCATCACTTGGGAACAAAATATCCAACTAGAACTACTCAGATGAATAGTGCTTAATCTTGGGCTCATACTTTCAGAGGTCTCAGTCCATGGTCAGCTGACTCCATTGCCCTGGGCCCAGAGTGAGGCAGAACATCATGGCAGAAGGGTATGACAGAGGAAAACTGCTTAGCAAATGGCAGCCAGGAAGCAGAGAGAGAGAGTGAGGAGCAAGAGAAAAAATATAATCCCCAAAGTCAGGCTCCCAGTGTCCTACCTGCCTATATTACCACCCAATAATCCATTCAAATTTATAATCCATCAAATGGATTAATTCACCGATTAGGTTAGAACACTCATAATCTAATCAACTCACCTCTGAACATTCTGGCACTAACACAATAGCTTTTGGGGACATCTGATATCCAAACCATAATATCTATCAATGTCATTTACCAAGTTTCAATAATTAAACTAAATAATGTCCTATATTAACATTAGGGGAAGCTGGATGAAGCTAACATGGGACCACTGATGATTTTGTAACTTCCCTTTAAGTCTAAAATTGTTTCAGAATAAATGATAAAATCAAGAGTATTTTTCTCTTCAGAGTTGATTGAATATATACCAATAATATTGTTATTAACTCAAATATATTCAGAATGTTTCAGAATTGCCTTCAGAGCAAATTTTTTAAATAACAAAGCAATCTCTCATTATGTTATAATTAGGCTCATTAGTATAGTATCCTGTCTTATGTACATGAGGGCAATGAAGAAACTTCAGTACTGGGAATAATCAAGGATGAGATCCACAGAAACCATGCTGTACCTTCATCATCAGATCTACGGTTAAGGAGCGATCTAGTCTATTGCACTCAATATATATGGAAAGAGAGGTTAATGTGAAAGTTCTTTAATCATAAGTGCAAGAAGGGGAACTGAAGGAGAAACAAAATTATTAAAAAAACACTGGGGTCAGTGTGCAGTAGTCTTGCCTGTCAGGTTGAGAGATTTAGGCTGGATTCTGAAGGCAGTGGACTGCTACTCAAGGTTCTTGAACAGAGTGGTAAAAGATTCTGTAATCAATTGTGAGAGAAACCACTTCCTTGAATCAATCATTACTAGTTATTAAAATTACTGATTCTCCATTTGTATGCTAGATTACATATCCTCTCACCTACTCAAGCCCATCGCTCCAATAATTTACTTCCTCTTGCTTCCATTATCAATCTTTCCCTTTCTACTGGGCCATTAAGATCTGCATACAAAATGTACTATTATTTCCCTCATAAGTTTCTTGATCCTTCCCTAGCCAGCTACTATCCAATTTCTGAGCCACCTTTAGAGTAAAACATCTCAAAAGAGTCAAGATACATATTCATTCATAATTATTATCTTCAATTCTCTTTCATTCTCAATGAAAATGCAATTTAATGTTTAAGTGATCAAGCTTTCACTCCCATCATGCTCCCATCAAAACTGATCACATTGAAGTCACCAATGACCTCCTCAGTGCTTTCACATTACTTGTCCCTGCTGCAGCAGATGACAGAGTTCATCACTGCCTCTTCTTTCACATCTTCTTTTAGTATCATCTAAGATACCACACTCATTTGTCTTTTCACATATTTCTTCCATCACTTTCTCACAGTCTCTTGCTATATATCCTTCTCTTTTCCCTGACCCATCAATGTTGAATGCCCCAGGGAAGTCCCTGGTCTTTTCTCTTTTGTGTTTACACTCAATGCCTCAGTAAAGTCACCACATTGAGTACCATTTATATGCTAACAACTTCCAAACATATTTCCAGATCAGACCTCTCCCAAAGCCTCCAAAACCTATTGGCATCTCCACTTGGATACCAACAGTTATCACAAACTCAACATGTTCAGAATATATTTTTCCTTGCCTTCAAACTCTTCCACTCAAAGCCTTTCCCATCTAAGTTGATGAAAAAAAAACCCATTTTTTCAGTTGCTCAGGCAAAAATACTTGGACTTATCCTTGATTCCTCTCTTTTAATCACACCCACATCCAATCAGTCACCAAAACTTAGTTTATTATTCAAAATACAAGAATAACTGGAAGAACATTTTCTATTACATATTTCTGGTGGGGCATCTTCTGATTTTTAATACACAAACATCATAGAACATGCATTTTTGATAGGCTCAGGTGACAAAATTTTACATTTACAGGTCACGTCCTTCTCTGTTCAAAATCCTGCAATGTATTCTGAAATAACCAAAGCTCTAAGAGATTTAGACCAATCATGATCTGCCTCCCCCAACTCTACTGCTTCTCTCACAATCTTTCCTACTTTACTTCCTCCAACTCATTCTACTTCCTACTCTGGCTTCTTTGCTATTATTCAAATAGGTCACATGTCCCTGTTGTGCTGTTGTGTTATTTCCTCAGAGAGGTCTTCCTTGCACATCATAACCCAAGTAAACTCCATATTCTGCTTAGTTTTCCCCATAGCACTTGTTGCTTTCTGATTTTACTTACTGTTTACATATTTATTTTCTGACTATATACACTAAGATTGAAGATCCATGATGGGTAAGGGACTTACTGGTTTTGTTCAGTTTTGTCATCATAGAATGTAGACTGGTGATGGATATACATTTATCAAATGAACAGATAAAGAATGAAAAAAAAACTATACTGCTACTTATCTTTCTGTCTCATTCTCTGAATGATCACCACCATGGGAACTACGTTAGATATTTATCCATCAATCTGTTTCTGTCACTCCCTAGCTCTGTATAAACTCTAACCTCATACTTCAACTGAATCTATCTTGTATTTACTCAGATCATTTTGAATTAATGTTTAAACACAAAGAAATAATTAGCAAAACATTTTTATTTTCTACTGGTAGATGTATTATTTGGAAGCTTGAAATTATGGATTTAGTAATTGTCAACATTATCTCCAAAACAGATTAGATTCTTGAAATTCAGAAATCTGAGAATTGTACTGGGAAAGACAGTTCTTCATGGATCTCCTTACATGTCTCAATGGAAACACCAAGAAGGTAAGGCCCTGATTGTTCTTTACCTGGCCACAACTCAGTGTATGTTCTTGTGAGTGAACTTGATAGATGAGATAATGCCACCTTCCTGGACAAAGGTTTGCTTTCTGTTTTCTGTAAAAGGAGTGAATCCAAAAGCTCAAAGTTCATCTATAAGTGCAGGAATCATTTGGGTCCATACATGTCACCTGGTGAGACATGGAGGCTAGAGGCATGGACTTGGGCTGATATTTGGGCTGCTTGATAGTCCATCAGTAAACATGCCCTTTGCTTTCTCCATGAAGCAGTAACAGACTTAGTACTTGCAAATAGGGTAAAAATTACTTTCAGGCCCAATAAGTGCCACCACGATATTTTCCAGCAAGTATTCAGTTTGGGTCAAATAGCCACATACTAATAGCAAGAACAAACCTTCAAAATATTACTAAAAACAAGCCTACAATTAATGAATCGGCTGATTCTTGTTCACTAACCAAGATAGAGTGAGGGAAGCAAGGGAAGAATAGATTGCAGCAAGTGAAGAGTAGATTTAGCCACTGGCCTGAAGTTGAAAAGCTTTTATCATCTCATCTTTTAACAATGCGTGAAATACTCCAGAAGGTAGTTTAGAAGTGGAAAAATGACAGGCTTTGTAGATAGACTGTGGCTTCATATTAACACTTACTAGAAGCAAGTTTTCATTATCTAAAAATTGGGGAGGGTATTCTTTGGATTACAAGGTACTGGGATACAGATGTGGATACAAAATACCAAACGTCAGACCTGGGATATAATAAGTAGTTAGTAAGTCTTATTGTATATAAGATGTACAACATGAAATCTATTTGGCAACAACAGTGTATCTTCATATGTCAAATTATATTCATATTCTATCTATTCATTTAAGTGTATATTCAGTATCCATTATCAAGATATGATCTGCATAAAGAAAAATTACATTTATTGAGACCATCCTATGACACAAATTGTGGTATATGTTTTCAATATAAATTATATAAAGTTCACTGCAAATTGACTCAGTGGCAAAGCCTGACCTTGTTTTCATAATTCTAACTCTCTTTACATTGTATTTTGTACGAAATTATATTTCCTCAGGGGAATACATGTAAATTGAATAGGAAATAAATTGAATTCTTATAAATGACATTTAGAAGGATGTAAATAATTGAATAAAAGCCATACATGTATATAATAATGTAATTTATACATTAATTTTTTTACCTTCCAAGAATCGAGATGATCAAATTATACTACTGTGGGATGTAAACTATTCATATTTTTTTAAAAAGCAGTCATTGAAGGCAAAGTCCTTTTCTTTGCTAACCTCCCTCTAAAATATGCCTCTAGGTGGAACAATTCATGTTTTAATCTAATCATACTATTATTTACTTCCTGTTTCTACAGTATATTCTAAGCTTTTCCCATTAAGATTCATTGTCATAAAACAATGATGAATGTTCACCTATTGATTAAATTCAGACAGCATGTGAAATAAGAAGCTAAGTTGTGTTCAGAATACAAGATACAAAGACATTTTCGCAAGACAAGATGCAGTTGAGGAGCTATCAGTCTAATAATGAAAACAGGTTGAGTCTGAATATGTGGAGTAGCAGGAGAGTATACAGAGTAGAGAAGTGGGGCAGTGAAGATGAATCTCTCTGCACAATGATCTTATGGAAGGCTTTTAAAAAAGAGAATGCCTGAGTCAGTCTCATCTATGAATGAATAAATTTGAGAATTAAACCAGGTGCTCAAGACAAAACCACATCATCATCCTTGATCCTTCTCTCACATTCTATAAGTGGACCATCATCAAATCATTCAGGTGTATTTTCAAAATACATCCACAATTTGACTACTCATCATCTCATCCTCCCATCACTATTAACCCTAGCCCAAGTCAAGGTCATCTCTAACTTGGTCTTTCTGCTTTGCTTCATTCTATTCTCAATACAGCAGTGAGAATAATCTTGTTAAAATGTAAATCTGACACATCACAGTCCAGTACCCTTCTGTGGTTTCCCATTTCACTTGGACTTAATACTCAAGTCTTCAGGATGACCTACAAGACTCTGCAGAACCACAGAGACAGACCTCCTACCTTTGGTCTTGGTGTTCTCATCTCCCCTCATCCCTTGCCCTACCTGCCACATGAATGACTCCATTTAAACAACAATGTTCTCTTCATCGTTCCTCAAGTGCACCAGACTTGGATCTTTGTACTGTCTTCTCCTTCCATTTAGAATATTCATCTCCCAGAAAATCCCAGCTAGCTTTAATCATTTCTTCCAGTATGGATTTAACATTTACATTCACAGTGAGGCTTTCCATGGCCAATCATCTAAGAGCTCACACCACCCAACATATTATATTTCCCTCCTCTATTTTATTTTTCTCCTTAGTACAGAAAATTAATCAAATAGATTTTATTTAGGTATCATGCTTATCTATCTCTCCTCTTCCATGAAAGTAAAAACTATCTGTTTTCTTAACTTCTGCATAATGCCTAACATATAGGAGCTATCCAATAAAATGCTCATGGAATGAATGAACATAGATGTAGTGACAGCAAAGAACATGCCCAGGCTCAGTGTTGCAGAACAAAGCAAGCAAGCACCATCCACAGTTAATGTGTAACCATGCCTATTATATACTAGGAGCTCAATAAATATTTTTCAAATAAAGGAAGGAGTAAAAAAAATTAGGAAATTTCTTCCAACAGGGTAAGAACACCTGCCACTCAACAACTATGGAGTCAACACAACAACAAAGAGTCCAGAGTCTCTCATTGATATTTCAATACCAACGAACTTGGTGACAGCTTCTAAGGATAGCTGCCAAAAGCTGAACTTTATCATGTCAAAAGCTCCTTCACTCTAAAAAAAAATGGAATAATAGAAATAAGGAAATGAATAGTTTCCTTTTTATATCTTTCTTTTTAAATTTTTCAATATTTGCATTTTATAAAAATGCAAAACCCTATACAAAGATGCAAAGAGCAATGATCCTCCCCTCTTTTCCCAGATGCCCATACCTAATGCAGTTTTTCCTTTTTTTGGTTTGGAAACAAAGAACTTAGATTTTCTCACTATAGCTTAAATTACTCTATCAAATGTGCTAACAGTTCTCTCGTTACAAAATTAGAATGAAAATATGTACATCACAAGATGTCTTAAGGATTAGTGTAACAGTGGGCTTGAACATGTTTTGTAAGACATAAAGTGTTATTATTATCAAGGAAACTCCTATGGAATATAGTACTTTTCTATGAAAATTCTGGGCTCAAGTCCATAGGCTACACTCAGACAAAAGAGAGTATAAATGGGAATCTTAGAAATCAGTATGCTTAAATAAAACCAATACACAAATAAGAGAATAAAATGATAGGCAAATGCACTCAAGTGTGAAGGCAAATAGTTGAGTTTCTATAATAATTCTGCAATCAGAATGACTTGTGATTCTGAATGAAATCAATTGTGTATCTATAAAGAAATAGAGACTGGGAGCAAAAATTTATTCTACTACCCAGATGAGTCAGGATTAGAACTCAGATTTTCTATTCTTAATTTAGGACTTCAAAATACAGCAAAATGAGCATTTGCTGAGATCTTTCTACCTGCCAGTGTTACCCTAAGCATGTTAAATGAACATCAGCATGATGCTGCTAATGCTCTTACAATGCCTACTTCACTAACAGGCTGGTTGAGTCAAAGACAAGGGAAGTAACTTACCAAGGTACACACCTCAGAAGTGACTGAGCTAGGATGAACCAAGGCAGAATGATAGCCTTGCAGTGCCCTCCAAATTCACGCCACTTGTCTAAACCCAGGTGACTGCCCAAACCTTCACTGTGCATTCTCATCAGCAAAATTGGTTCCTGGAGTAGAATAATATTAGCACAATAATGCAGAACCTCCAAAGAGTCACAGAGCAAAAACAGATATGGCATATTTGTGGACTTAACATTTACCAAAGGGAGATGGAGATTAGGAAAACATGTCTAAGAAAGCCCTTTATTGAAAGTGTTAAGAAAGTGTTGAGAAATGCTGTATTCAGGTGATACCTGACTAAATTGAGAATGGATTCAATAAACCCATCTCCTATTAATCCTTCCCAGTACCACTTAGGAACTACTATAATTGGAGGTCCCCTGGAAGAATTTAAGTAAGGAGTTGGGTTGACACCCAGCCTCCATTTTTTTCTCTAGGTTCTTTGACATGCTATTTTATTTCTCTAAATTGGATAAAATATGGGGGTAGGGAAATAGGTATTCATTCTTGAGGCAAAGGTCCACCACTTACTGGTATCGATAGTCATTTTACACCCTCTGAACCTCAGAACTCTCATCTTCAAATTCTCAAATGGAAATGAAAAATGACAGGGAAAAAACAAATAATGAATAAGTATAAAAAGTAAGGTATTGTTATTGGACGGAATTTAGGTGGTTGTACTACTAAATAACTACTGGAATGTGGTAATAATTTTAATGTACCTTTATATATTATCACATTTGGAATGGTCATTACTAGGTCTCTTCAGCACATGGGAAAAAGCAGTTCAGAAGGTTTAATGCATCATCAAGGTCACAAAATTAGCAGGTGTCAAAATCAAGTGTTCTGACTCCTGATGCAGTGCTCTTTGTAGCAAATCTATTTGTGGAACAGAATCAGTAGGGCAGAGTTGTTGGCTTCCTAATACATTAATCATTTTTAAAGCAACAAAATAAAAGATGATGCTGAGAACATTAGGAAATGTTCTCACCAAGATAACATTTTTTGCTGACTGAGACTCATTCTTTGTGAACTCTTATTAGACTTTCAAATAGTTCATCCAAAATCTTGTACTGCATTTGCTATTTACTCCTTTGAATGAAGCAACCTTGCTTTCCATATGTTCACTGAAGGAATTGAAGAAGACATGAAAGGGTCATGATTGAAATGGAAGTGGGAAAATAAAATAACCCCTTCAATACAGAAGTAGTGATTAAGAAAAACATAATATCTCATTTACACTTTAGTATGTTGTTCAAAGCATAACAATCAGGTAAACCCTGTGACCTTTAAAGTTTAATAAAGGCTACTGTAGGAGTGTGAATATATGAATTTGGGAAATATAAAACCTCTTTTCTCTTAAATGATCTGAATTCTACTAAATTATTTATGGAGGTGGAAATTTCTGGAACAGATTATTATCCTTTTCTATAACTGTTTTAATTCAACACACAAGACAGACCATCAGACCAACCAATAATCAAAGGCCAGTCTATGAGCTCACCCATGACCTTATATGCATGAAATCATACATTGATACTACTAATTAAAAATTAATTAATAAAGGGAAATAAGTCCATCCTTAAAAAAGTTCCTTTAAAGTGAGTCACTGCCCTTTTCTTTAAACATAAGCCCCTAAAATAGAAGTTCACCCAATATCTTTATGTGTTTTAATTTGGATGTTCCTTATAGATGTTAATGAATAACTGTGCTATTAGTCAGGTCTGATTCACACTCATTAATGAGTAACTTCCTTTGGTGCAATAGAAATATCCATTCCTTATAATTTTGCAACACTTTGCATGCCTTATCTATTTGATCTGCATAACAATCTGTGAGGAGCAGACAGGCATTATTGTTAATTTACAAATAAAGAAATGGGGAATCAACAAGAATCCTTTATTTTCGGGTTTAAAATAAATTTCAAAGCCATTTATTTGAACCACATACTCAAAGTCTGACTCCCCTCCAAAATTCCCATTTTATATTTAAATACATTCAGATAAGGGAAATCACAGTCCAAGATTCTCACCATGGACTCACCATGTGTGGATTTGAGTAAATGTTTCCTCATGGTGAGCTGAAATCCATTCACTTAATCTCAAACCATTTGCCCTGATTTACCTTTTAGGCAACACAGGACAAATTTAACTACATCAGACAGATTCTTAACACATGTGCTATGCTCTTATGGCCCCCTAGGATATTCTCCTTCAAGCTAAATATTCTAATGATTATTCAATTCTTCCTCATGTCTTAAGTATTAACACATACAAAATATTTATTCATTTAATGTTAATTTAATATCTTTGCACATTAATTTATATTACTTTATAAATAATATATAATATAAAATATGCTATTCAATTTTATTTATATATGTAAAATCTATGAAACATTTTCATATTAATCTGCATGATTTTGGCTCATCTGCCAATCACCTATTTTAGACCATTGTACATAGCCGTTACATCTGAGTACAGGGAAGAATTCTGCCTTAAAGTCTTTTCCAAATGAAAAATGTGCCCTGAACTTTGAAACATTCTTATTAACTTGCTTATTAACTTGCTTCTATAAAATGATAATAACTACATAAATTTTTTCACCAGCATACTACTGATTTACACAGGCATGAGACACAGGTATTAGCCACTTTTAGAGACTACCACATCCACAAAGCCCTCATTCACAGTTAGAACTACTTCTAAAACCAGGGCTGCAGGCAATCCTTTCACTTTACTTGGTAGGAATGTTTTCAGAATGCCAGGGATGACACGGAATGGCACTGTAGGAATAGAACCCAGGTCTTTATGTCTCATTAGAATCTAGTGCACTGTCTTCTGTGCATTCTCTAGATAACTGGAAACAGAATACAGGGTACATTTCTCTCACATGAAAAGAGGGCGAAGGCATTTAATCCTCCACTTGGAAACTGATTGTGGGGACTTTTGAAGGACTAGGCAACTTCAGGTGGTGTAATTAAAATCTTTGCAGGTATATCTAGACGAAGAAATTCTCAGTGACCAATTCCTTGGATCACTGTCAAAGATGTGAAGGCACTGATTAAGGGCAATGGTGTCAAAAGTAAATTAAAGGTGAGTGGCAAGAGGCGAACCACAATCCATAAGTCTAGGACCATCTCCTCCTTATCAACGATTACATCTCTTGCACCTATTATTGTGCCTCTACAATGTGGGCACTCCATACACAGTGTTTCAAAAGGAATAGATAAAAAAATAAGTGAATGACTATGTGGGTTGACAACCAGAGGAAAACAGACACCTATGAATTCACCACCTCCCCTCTATTAGAGCAGGTGCTGGCTGGTAACACTTGGTGAATAATAAGTGTTTACCAAGACATCATATTTCTGACAACATTCACTATATCACAAGGAATAGCTTTTATTAAAATAGCAAAGTAAGATGAACACTCAGTGGCAACTAATGCAGTAGGAAATATATGGCATGTATAAGTGAGGCTAGGTCATGACAGACATATTAAGCTAAATGAGCAACAAACATCCTGTGCATGGCCTTTTCAAGTGAAAGGATACTCTATAAGAGGTAATCATAGAGCTGACTAATGTATTGTTACATTGTTTATCAAGGATGATGTTCCAGAGGCAAAACATGCTGCAAAGAAAAAATGTAGATGGAATGATTGTGTAGAGAAAAATAGTTCATCATAATAGATGTAATTTGTTTCTTTCCTTCAAATAACATTAATGCTATTAAAAAATTTCCAACATAATTATATTATCAATGAGAATAAAACCAGATGGTGGTGCTAGAATATAATTAAATTCAATCACTTGAATTTTCTCAACTTTCATTTTTACTGCATAAAAAGTCCAGTGCCTTTTTAGTATATAATGCTTATTCTGCTTCTGCTGAATAAACTAGAATCCCAGAAAATCCTTAATGAAAATCTGTTCAGAAAACCATCACACTATGCTGTGGTCTTATGACTCAGTGAATAGTTGTGTTGTCAGAGGAAGTAGGCATGGGAGGGAAGGAGGGTATCTGTGTTCTATTTCCAGCTCTCCATCCTCTGGGTGACCTATGATGACTCACATCCCTCTTTCTGAGTTCTTGCTATGACTCAGAACTGTTTTAAGAAGTTTTCTGTTTAATGCTGTATCAGATCATTTCCTCTGGAAGGTGTACAATACAAAATCATCTTTTAAAATTCTTTCTTCTATCTGTATTCAAAGTAAAAGTGATTAATTCCTCATGTGTATAGCTGGAAGTGTGAAACATCATTACATTTACAGAATTTAATAGTTAAAAACAGGTGATAGAAATACTAGAGAAAACATTTTGCAAAATTTTTTAAAATTATGCTGAACAACACTGAATTTTCCAGGCCAGAAGAAAAAGCCTTATTCAATTTGGGGTATTAGTCTGGGACTGCAGGAAAACACTAAATATATCATCTGTGCTATCAAGTTCAGTGGGTCATAATCTAAAACCTCATCCTCAAACTGCTTAGTCTACAAGAATTACCCAGAATTCAAGTAGTTAGGAAAAGGTGTGTGCTCTCAGAAGGCTGCATCTCTATCCAGCATCCACATGACTGGCACAGGTAAGACCAGACAATATTTCTAGCAACACTGTTCCAGAGGTCATTACCTGTTTCTTTGTCAATGTCTCTCTGAGAATTACATTAGCATCAGTAAACAGACTGAGTCATTTCAGACAGACTCTTGATTTTGAAACTTATTAATGAAATTACAAGGCATATTTTAAGGACTTGCATTTGACCCTGGTTAATGTTTTTATTAAAAGACAATATTTTAATGAGACTTCAAACTTACATGTAAAAGTTCTAAAATAATTTTTAGCTTTATATTTTTCAGATTCTGATCACTGGGTTGATTTTGGTGTAAAAACTTTGAAAATGCAAATAGTTTCTATTTTAGCTAGCTTTTGTATTGCTGTTACTAAAATACCTGACAAGAACAACTTACAGGAAGGCAAATTTTATTTGGGGCTCACGATTTCAGAAGTCTCAGTCCATTGAGAGCCAAATCCATGACTCTGGGCCCCAGCTAGGGCAGCACATCATATGGGAAGGGTCCAGTGGAGTACATCTGCTCAGCTCATGGTAGGATCAGGAAGCAGAGAGAGAAGGAAGGGGGATGGGCCATAGGAAAGATGCACCCTTCTAAGGCACATGCCCAATGACTCACCTCCTCCAATCATACCCCATCTGCCTATAGTTACCACCCAGTCCATTTGTTATGATTTGGATGTGAAGTATCCCTCAAACACTCACACGTGAGATAATGTAAGGAGGTTCAGAGAAGAAATAATTGGGTTATGAGATCCTTAACCCAATCAGTGAATTAATCACCTGATAGGATTAACTCCGTGGTAAGTGAAGGCAGGTTGGGTGTGGCTGGAGTAGGTAAGGCTTTAGGGCCATGCCTTTGGGGGTATATATTTGGCATCTGGAGAGTGTAGTCTCTTTCTCTCTACTTACTGATCACCATGTGAGCTGCTTCCCTCTGCCAAACTCTCCTGCCATGTTTTTCTGCCTCACCTGGTGCCCTGAAGAATGGAGCCAGCCTTCTATGGACTAAGACCTCTGAAAGCATGAACCCTCAAACAAACTTTTCCTCCCCTACAGTTGTTTTGGTTTGGTCCTTTTATCAGAGCAGTGAAAAAACTGATTAAAACAGAAATTGGTAACAAGAAATGGCATCATTGCTGTGACTAACCAGACTATGTGGTTTATAAGTTTTTGGAGCATTTTAGAATTGGTCTGAGGAATTTTGAGATGTTTACCAGTGCAAGCTGGAAATGCTTTAGAATGTGGTAAGCAGAGTTTAGTGACTAATTCTGGTGGGAGCTCAGAATACCAGAATCCCAATAGGGCTGTGAACACTAAAGACAGGGCTCAAGAGGAAAAGGAGTACACTGGAAGAATTTGGAGTGAGGCCATTTGTGCTATGTATTATGTGTTATGTGTATTTGTGTTCTGGCTGAGAGGTTGCCTGCAATTTGTTGGTGTCCTGAGACTTTCTGTGAAGCTGAATTTAAAAGCAATGGACTTCTTAATCTGGCAGAAGAAATTGTCTAGGCAGCATAGCATTCAGGTGGTGGCATGGATATTGCTGGTGGCTTTTAGCCAAATTTATTGTGATAATTGGGAGCAGAAAGCAAAGCAGAAAGATTTGAAAAATTTGGACATGAAAGGTGGAAGTAAAACTAGGACTAAGGAAGTTGCAGTTGTTAAAGACATTACTGCCAGTAAAGAAATGCTAAAGACTTTACCCAGAGACAATAATAAAGATGACTTGAGGGAATATCAGAAATTGGCTAGACCATGCCCATGTCAGGTTCAAGAAAAGTAAAAGTAAAAATTCTCTTGAAAAAAGACCACTGGGGCACTATTCTTCTGCAAGGAGGTCTAGGAAGTCTTTTCAATGTGTTCAGATACCCAGATACTCAGAGGCTACTGCAGCCAGGGTCCTTGGGGACTTGGCTATGCTCAAGAGGGTGGCAGACCTTGGCATCAACCATGTGGTACTGGTTTTCTAGGAATGCAGGATGCTGGAGTTAGGGGGTTATAGTGGCTTCCATCAAGATTAGAAGAGGTTCTTGGAAGCCAGGCAAAGTGCAGCAGGGTCAGAGTCCCTGTGGGTATTCACTGAGAAGGCAAGGTTTGGAGATTTGAGGAGGAAGCCAAAGCTGCAGTGGAGACCCCCCCAGATTAAGAAATGCCAGTAATGTGGGACATTGTCCTAGGAAAGCTGCAGGAATTGAGTAGAGATGAGCCAACAGAAAGGCCACTTGGGCATAGCTACACAATCCCTTTGGAGAAACAATCCATGCTACAGATGCCAAACATAGAACATACTACAGGACTTGACTGATCAACTGGATTTCCGTCTTGCTTTGGTCCTAACCCCTTCTTTCTATGCCCCTATTTTTGTGAATGGAAATGTTTACTCTATACCTTTATATATTGGATACTTGTAAATTGCTTTTAATTTTACAGGAACTCACAATGTGAGATTGCCTTGTGCCTCAGAAGGCTTTGGACTTGAACTTTGAGCAGTCTCAGAACTGTTAAGACTACGTGGACTCTTGGGAAGGGACTAAATATATTTTGCATTGTCAGATGACTGTGAACTTTTGGGGACCAGGGGTGGAATGTTATGGTTTGGATGTGAGGTGTTCCCCAAATGCTCACATGTGAGACAATGTAAGAAGGTTCAGAGAATAAATAATTGAACTATGAAAGCCTTAACTCAACTGGTAAATTAACCTCCTTATAGGATTGGGTGGTAACTAACAGCAGGTTGGGTGTGGCTGGAAGTGGTGGGGTATTGGGGGCATGCCTTTGGGATATATATTTGGCATCTGGTGAGTGAAGTCTCTCTTTTTCTGCTTCCTGATTATCATGTGAGCTGTTTCCCTCCACCACACTCTTCCTCTATGATGTTCTGCCTCACCTTGAGCCCTCTGGAATGGAGCCAGCTGACTATGGACTGAGACCTCTGAAAGCATGAACCTTCAAATAAACTTTTCCTCCTCTACAGTTGTTCTTGTCGGGTCTTTTTGTCACAGTGGCAAGAAAGCTGACTAAAACACCAAACTAGGATAGACGATTAGGTTGCAGCCCTCATAATCCAATCATTTCACCTGTAAATATTCCTGCACTAACAGGAGTTTTTGTGAGACACCTCACATCTAAACCATAACTTTTTATCAAATACATTATATAATTTGATATTAGGTACACACGTATTAGGTTAGTAGTTTTCTTTGTTTTGTAATATGGTGGCCTTGATCAATGTTGACTTGAAATATTCTGACTAAAGTGAAATGACAGATCCTAAATCAGGTGACACTTGACCACAGGTACTAGTCATATAAAAGACCCAGTATCAAAGTCCACCTAGGACAACTTGAGAACACTGTTCTCTTACTTGAACCACTCCATAGCCAACTGGAGGGAAGAAATGCATCCAGCTATATTTATTCAAGGTTTACTGAGTAATAGTTGTGTGCAAGGAGCAAAGTTACAGAAAAAAGTACTAATATAATGTTAGTTCTTAATTCTTGAACATGCAATTATGGAAAAATATGTGAGAACTGTTCAAATGAGTATGTACAAAATGCTTTGAGAGTACCAAAGAGGAAGAGAATAAGTCCATCTGGAAAAGTAAGGAAGGCTTGAAGATGGCATTTAATTAAGTCATGAAGGACTAGTGTCAGTCTGAAACTAAAGGAGTATAAAAATAATGTTGGTGAGGATGTACAGAAAGAGGAACTCTCATGTACTATTGGTGGGGTTATAAATCAGTACAGCCATAATGGAAAACAGTATGGAGTTTCCTCAAAAACTATAAATAGAACAACCATGTGACCCAGCAATTCCACTACTGGGAATATAGTCAAAGGAATTGAAATCAATATGTAGAAGAGATAGCTATACTCCCATGTTCATGTTGCAATATTCATAATAACCCAGATATGGAACCAATCTAGGTGTCTATCACTGGATGAATGGATAAGAAGAGTGTGGCATATATACACAATGGAATACTATTTAGTTTTTAAAAACAAAGAAATCCTGTCATCTGTGACAACATGGATGAGCTGGAAGCCATTATGCTAAGTGAAATAAGCCAGACACAAAATGAAAAATGCTGCATGTTCTCCATTATATGTGGAACCTGAACAAGCTGATCTCATAGAAAGAAGTAGAGAGTAGAACAGTGGTTACCAGAGGTTGGGAGGAGTAGGGATGAGGGAGAATAGAAAGAGGATGGACAAAGGGTACAGGAGTGTAGCTGGATAGGAGCAACTTTTGAAGGCAACAACAATTGAATTACATATTGCAAAATAACTAGTAGAGAGGATTTTGAATGTTCCTTATGGAAAGAAATGACTAATGTTTGAAGGGGGTGGATCTGCAGACTACCCCGATCTGATCATTATACTTTGCATATATGTATTGAAATAGCACAGTGTACCTCAAAAATATGTACAATTACTATGTGGATATTAAAAGCTAAAAAAGTATTTAAAAGAAGTAAAGCAAAGTAAATAGAATAAACGCAAGCGTACATCTGTCTCATGTAACACAATGTTGAAGATTAGAATAAGAGTGTGTGGTAATATTGGGGGCAGGTTAATAACATCATGTTATCCTGGACAAAATGCATTAATACATTTCATCACTTCTGAGCTCTTCCTTTCTTCCTTTCAAAACATTAACACCTCAGTTAGGGCAGTTTTGATACTGTCACTATGAGTGCACATCAACACTTGCAAAGTAGGTGTCAGTAGCTCGAAATAAAGGATTCTTTTAAGAAGTGCTTCATCTCTAATACTCTGATGAAAAAGAGAACAATATTGTGTGGAAAATAAATATTAATGACTGATTTGGAAAGAGATTCATAAAAGTCTGACTTTATATGTGAAATTTTAAGAATTACCTTAACCAATTTATCTTACCTACATTTTTCTTTTTATTTATGCACAAAAGTGATAAATGATAAAAAACTTCTTCCTGAAGAAGTGTAAACAAGGTCTTTTCAAAAGAGTAAAATAAAATTTTGAAAGGATAAGAAAGTGTTGTGTCATTGTTTAATTGGCAACTTTTTTTTGTTCTTTTTTTAAAAATTGTGGTACTGGGAATGGAACCCAGGGCCTCGCACATGCTAGAGGAGCACGCTGCACTGAAATACATCCAAACTATTTAAATTTAATTTTGAGACCGGGTCTCACTATATGGACAAGGCTGGCCTCAAACTTGAGATTCTCCTGCCTCAGCTTCCTGAGTAGCTGGAATTACAAGTGTGCACCACCACACTTGGCTAGACTTTTTTTCTTAATAGTACATAAAACAATGGTGTGCATTGTGATTGTTGTATCTTAGATTTGATGCAACATGTTATTTGGAACATGTGCAATGATTACCTACACTACGTCAAATACTGTGCTAGATTCTGGGGGCATAATGACATTGTCCCAGATCTTACAGGCTACAATCTTGAACAGTGACTGAAAAACCTAGAATATGTACAATCATTATAATAAGACACCCTGACAAAAGTTTAAGAAGAGGAATGATGTGACCAGGTATGTTGGAAGGGATTTTGCTCTTGCAGTGACATGCAGGATGGGAGGCTAGAAAGGGAACCCATGGTAGGAGCAAAATTTAGGGAAATCTTGCAAAAGTTTGGGTGGGATATAATGAGGCCCTGAATTAAGTAAGGCATGGCCACACGCAGAGAAAAAGATTTAATCAACATGCTCATAGTATAACTGCTCACAGCTCATCAAAGAAATCCAGTGGACAATTTCAACTGCCTTCAAATTCATGGAATTACTCTATAGCATTTGACATCTATTCAATCATCAAACATGTTTTTCAGTCTCAAAATGGTCCATACACTTTAGCCTTAATTTACCTAACAATGATGTCAAGGAACCATTCTCTGCCCTGGAAATATAAAGACAAATTGAGTGTTCTCAGGTAAGGGAGAGGGACAGATGAATGGGTCTTGCAATTATGTGCTAAACAGAGGGGATAGGTAGGCACCTATCTGTGTATCTTGAACTACAAGATACACAGAACTACCTGGAGATGGAAATAGTCACATCTGACCAGGCAATCAAGGAAGCAGCACAAAGAGGTGACATTGTGAACAGTGCAAGAAAGATGTTCTGAGCAGAGGCAAGCCTGTGCAAAATCTCAGAGCAGCAGCAGGGCACAGCACATTTGGGGCAGTTCTCAATATGTGGGGATTGTTTAGTGCAGGATGCTTCTGAGCAGTAGAGAGAGAGGAAGTAGGTAACCTGAAAGGCATTGCATCATATTAAATGGTTTCAATTAAATCTAGAATACTATAGACTCACTAAAGGATTACCTGCATTTCAGTTATTGTTATTTTAATAGGCCTTCAAAATGCTTTATCTCTCTAAATTGGATTGCATGTAAAAACAACCCTAAAAAGAGTTTTTGATATTTCCAAATGAATAATAAAAAGCAGAGGAGTTTTCTCATATGAGCCCAGTTAAAATATGCAATTAATTTAAAATATTCTCATAAGGCAAAATGCTAGAAGCAGTAAATCAGTGACCAATTTAAATTAGTGACCAAGACATACACACACACACACACACACACACATACACTCACACAGATAGATGATATGTATCAAATGGTATACATGTACATATACATCAAATTCATAGATCATGCAAATAATACATATATCTCAAATGGTTAATTTAATATTAGCATGTGGTGTGCTGTCGTTTTATAGAATAAGTAGCTCTCAATTTGAGTTCAAATTTACAAGGACTTTGCAGATTTAAGAAAATACAAGAAATTAAAAAATACAACTATCATGCTTCTCTTTTGTAGATTTGTGGGATTAAGCATCTGTCTTGTGTCATCTTTAAATTACCATTGAAGAAGAACGACTTTGAGGGCCTGATTCTATAATTACACACCACACATGATCTTGCTAGATAGAAAGCCAGTGCAGGTGGAATCAGGATCCAGATCACAGTCCCTGTATCCTGCCCACAACATGTTTGCTTGGCTCTGAGACCAGCACAGGGGCTATCAGGTCAAGATGCTCCCTTTCCCTAGGTAATGTCCTCAGGTGTTTCTGACTTTCAAATTTTGGAGCGGGTGGCAGCCTTCATGATGTTGCAACATATTTATTATTTACACAGATAACTCTCAGTCTCATCCACTGACCTGAAAAACTGCAGAACAGCCATTGTGTTTTGTTTATTTTGAATCTTCTTATAACAAAAAGCTAAGGGACCTTGCAAAAAATATTAAACTAAATTACAGATATGGATGGAATATTTAAAATTTTATTGTTCATCTCAAAAGATGTGTTTCTAGAAAACAAAATATTATACTACATAAAGGGATGCAATGTCTATTTCTGCACTACTTTAAAATCATTAATATTTCCATCAACATGCTTCAACATCATCAGAACTAAAATTCAAAAAGAAAAAATGACTTTTGCAATTTTGAATTAAAATTAATTATTATACAAATTTTCATGAAACTGAACTTGTTTTGAAGTGACTGTGTGTATGAAATTTCTCAAAATGTCAAAGCTTTAAGAACAAATATTTAACTCTGTTCTGATTGATGCAAGTTTAAAGAATGATTACTATAATGTGTATTTTACATACACTTTTGCTTCTAAGTGAATAAAATTTATCTGTGTAAGTAAAATGCATTTTAGAACCAGTATATGCATGTCAGATTTCTCATCTCAATGACAATATACCAAGCTGTTTGAAAATACAATGCATTCATATGTAGCCTTTGATTGCAGGCAATCTAAAATAAACCTTACAGTACATCGTCATCAAAACTCTTATTCTCAGGTGATAGCATTCTTTCAATTACCTCCATAGCATATTGTTTTCTCCTAAACTCTGAGTGAATAAGCATGATGCAATATTTCTTTCAGACATGGGGGCTCTGAATAGAATCAGATTCAATACCTCTAGCTTTGATAGGTTCAACAGGTGCAGAAGCTTAGAATCTTCCTGGGTTCCTAATTTGTGGTGGGGACAGTACCAAAAATACCAAAGTTTTCTGCTTTATAGAATCCTGCCAAATTATCAAATTGGCTTCAGTTCTAGAAGCAGGAAAATCAGGGAAACTACTGGATGATTGGATGAGCTGCTCATTCTTAAGAAATGAGAAAATTAAGGAATTACTTTTCTGAGACATAGAGGAGGGATACTAGTCATTGTTAAAGACTGCCTTTATGTTAAAGCTAAAAAAAGAAAAAAAATTCTTCCAGGACTCTATAAAATGGAAACAAGAACATATTTAGGGAATAATTCTATGATCAAGAGACACTGAGGTGGCTTAAAGGTATTTGCTTCTGCTCTGTTGTATAGGAAATAATGGCTGGCAGTCCAGGATATGTTGGATTGGATGTTTGCCATACCAGTGAGCTGCTGCTGTGTCAGCCATGGAAAGCACATTCTTAGGGAGAATATCCTAGGCAATCTGTGCACTTCAGAGCTGCCTCACCCTTTTTTATTGCTTCTCATTTTGATTACTTGTGTTTTTCCTTTCCAAAGTATAGAACTCTAATGATTTAGTGAATTTTTTTTCCTATGAGCAAAAGTTTAACATTATATGGACATTTTAATTTTTACGTATCCTAAATCCTTTTGGTCCACTCCAAGAATTTAAACTGAGGAAAATATATAGAGACAAACATGAAGAAATCAATTACATTATCTGAGGCAATGGGGAGCAATTTAAGAAATGTGCACTTGGGATGTAGCTAGGCACAATTTTGATCAAGTGATAACTGAAACTTCACAGGGTGGTGAGGAATGACTCCATATCAGACCTTAGCTTTGGTCAAGAGCACCTGGCTCACTTTGCTCTTTTGTTCAGGTATCTATTTCAAACACTTAGGCAATTGATCATCTACTTATCTAAGTTTCTATCACAACATGAATAAATTATAGTTCATTGATCACATGAAATATGCACCAATGCAAGCTGAGCTGTAACTATACTGGTCCAGGATAAGCATTTGGACATGTAATGTGGTGAAATATCAAAGTGCATAGCAATGTTTATACTCTGTTGTCATGACCAGGCATACATGTTCCTGTTCAAGCATAATGAAAAATGTTCAAGGTACTCTGCCTACTGGCAAAGAGAGACTGAAGAGGGGATGTGCCTTCTTGACTTTGTCAAGTTCTTCCATATGCTTTTTATTGGCATCAATAAATTCATATTTTATAATCAGAAAATTTAATGAAGAAAAAATGCAAAGAGAATTATTTAAAATTAATCTCAAATTGAATTAAGTTTTCTAGAAATCTTTTCACCAAGTTACTATGGACTCTACCACCACCATTTATCACCTGTGTGAATCTGGGCAACTTAGTCTTTTTATACCTCAGTTTCTTAATGGTACAAAAAAATTAACAAAACAACATTGCAGAGGTGGTTCTGATAACTGCACTAACACAGGAAAAGCACAAAGACCAGTATGTAGCTTGTATTAAACAATAACAGCTTTTAGCATAAGTGCAGCTATGTCTGTGGCTATTTGCAAAGAAATAATTTAGTAAGCTTTCTGGGTCACTCCACAGGTTTTGTTACTAAAGCATTTTCTATAGAGCCACCTCCTTTTACTTTAGAGCTTTGGGTGGTTTAAATATTGATGCAAAGAAGGCAAGAAAAACTGTAAGTTTTATTTATTAAACAGAATCAAAAGTGAGCAAAAGGGTAACATCAGTCCAAGCAAGTTAACAGTTAACAAGGCAACTTCAATTCTTAAAATATCTGTATAAATCAGGTAAAACATGTATTTTTAAAAATTGAATTTCTAGATAACTGTAGTTTTCTGGCTTCCAAGATATAAATTCACAGTCAACTATAAAAGGTAAGCCAGGTAGCAGAGTACTAATTAAGTAATCTTGTTAAGTATTCATGTTTCAAAAATTGTTTTCCTCTACCTTCTCCCCAAAAATGCCATATAAGAAAAGAAAAATAGCTTTAATTATGTTAGGTTATGTGATTATTTTGAAATTGAAATGATGAGATGTTTATATCTCATTGAAACACAGAAAAAAACCTTCAATTTTAAAGTCAAAAAGAAAGAGCATTAATAAGGAGAGTTTGCTTTCAAGGGTAGGGGAGGTAAGTTTCTGTACTTCAGCTGTATCTGATGTTCTGAAAGATCACTCTGCGACTAATGAGGCATATGTCTGTGACAACTGAAAATCAGGAATGTCCCAAGATATTCTCTGTCGCCAGACCTGTGCCATTGTGAGTTTAAAATGGTAAGCACTTCTAAAAATATTCTCAGAATACAGACAACACTTTTCATGACCGGCTTTTCAGGTAATTATTTTTAAATGGTGTCAAATAATGTATTTAATGCTAAGTACAACACTTTAAAATAGGAGTGTTTAACACAGATTTGAGAATACAAATTATGATTCTCTCCATCCTATTTAAAATATTTAAACCACACAAACCAGATATTCATAAGTGACAGGTAGTACTGAGGTGACATAGGAAGATATCATTTAAGAGTTATGAAGAACTGTGGTTTTGAAAGGACTGAGATGTAATGAGCATGGGAAAGCAAACATGCTGGAAGGGATTTCCTTCTTTAATACCTATGCCTTTGGCCGTGGGCCATATTCATGGTCCCATTTTGCTAGGAATTAAAGGCAGCAGAAATCTGTTTGGCCCTATAAACACAAAGATAAGATTTCCAACTTGCACAAAAACCAGGAAACGTTTTCTTCCTAACAGAGGAAGTAACAACAGATGGAGACTGGTAGATCCCACCTACCCTGGGCTGTTTTTGTCCTTCGTCATTTCTGTGGAGCAAGCCGGCAACCTTATAGCCGTGAAGGAGCCCCGTCGGATCTGATGAGCATTCTGTTACCTGTGCACCTGGCACTTGATGTCTCCTTAGCTCCACCCACCACCACTTGGGGGTGGAGCTGGTATTCTAAAAAACATCCAAGGCTAAGGGAGACTGCAAACCACACAGCAAATGGCTCTCCCCACTCCCAAAGAATACGCCATGCACTGTGTACAATCAAGTGGAGTATTAAATACAATTGCTGCTCAGAAAGATATTTATGAAGTATACTTCTACAAGTGTATTTTTTTCTTCTATGCTATGAAGAAAACACAAATAATTAAGAGAGAGTGTCCATATCAGACTTCTCAACTCCCAAAACCACAATATTGATGGTGACACTGCTGTCACTATAACTGCATTCTTAGCACATGCTAGACTTTGTGTCAGCACTTCAAATGTATTAATTAATTTCACAATGGCTTTTAAGGTAGGAACGATTCACATTTCCCTTTAACAGAAGAAAGAACAGAAAATCACCAAGGTTGAGGAATATGTCCAAGGTCATATGGTTAGAAAATGGCAGAGATGGGATTTGAGTTATGCCCTGTAGCACTCCAAAGACTGACTTCTTGAGCACTACTCATATTTCCTTTGTCTTATTTATACTGATTTCAGTGAGCCTTTCATATCACCAGTGCATTCTTTCTATATATTTAAAAATACTTAGATAAGGTTGATTTAGTGATTTCTTATGAAGCATTCTACAGGAGATAAGCTTTAGTTATCAGAAGTCAAATTAATACTCTTGAAAAGCTTAAAATGTCTGCAAAGACACTTTTAACTCTCAATGTATTTTCAAAATACAGTACACAGATGTCAAAATATCTAACACATGGCCTATAGCTCTAAATTCTCAGCCTCAAAACATAAAGGAGCAGCAGCAGGAGTAAGCATAAAGGGCTGCTGAGGTTGGGGTAAAACTCTATTTAGATTTCTTCCACCAGAAATCATTATAAAACTTTGATTTATAAGTGGAGACACTCCCAATGAACTCAGAGAAGCGATAAAGCAGGATAGCCACAGGGCATTTCCACACTGGACTTGGGAAGAGGGATAAGAATGACTTGGAGCAATTTCCTCAGACTACAGACCAATTTGTTACGGAGTCATGTTTGAACACAACACGGTCCAGGTGCTGATTTTGGAGGGAAACAGTGATGGAGAGACAAACTACTTATCTTTACTCTCATAATTTTTAACTTTCATCCATCTGCCTAGAATGTCACAAAGCCAACCTCCACTTCCTAGCCTATTAAGAAAGAGCTGTGCTTGCTTCTCTCTGCAAACAATTTGGGAAGATAGTAAGGCCCCAGTCTTGCTAACAATTCTGTTAAGCAGCACTCCCATCCTGGGAGAAATAAAGGCCCCCTTTTGTGTCTATTCTTCAGGAGGAGCTGAATTTTTCTCATGCTTTAAGAAAGTAGAAAGTTATGTCTTTTCATGCCTAGAAATTCCCCCTTAAAGCTTTGGGATTGGAACTGTGCCAAGCTGTAAACTAATTAGCATGAATGTCCTCTTATGTCCATTTTTATTCAAACAGAAGCTGATTAAATGGACATTTGGCATAGATATAAAAAGCACATAAAGGTTACAAAAGGCAACAAATGGTGGACCTGGTGGAACCCAAGAAGGATATCCTTTGCCTTGATAAGGGTGGCATGAAGTGCCCAGGAGCTAGGCATGGGAATGGTCTTTAACTGGAAGTGGCGCCATCTGGTGGTAGGGCTGTCCTGAAACATGACCCACTTGGGAACAAGCACTTCACATCTGTGGGCCCCAGACTGCTGTGTCCATGTGCTGAATGGATTCACCCTGCACTGTGAAAAAGCCAGTGTTCGCATGGCCTCTCAGAACTCAGCAGTGAGGCCTCAAGGTGCTTTTCAAGTTGACATTGTAGGTTAGGGTTATAATAATTCAGAGTTCACCCTTCTTGGATGGTTCATGCTTAAATAAGCCTCTTAATTGACTGCCATCTTGTTGCCAGGTGCTGGCATTCTATTAGAAATAAAATAGTCAAGATGAGTGCATTTGTCTACTCTCCCAAACTGCAAGTTTTCTGAGTAACAGGAACACAGGTGGAGACCGTCCAGACCAGGCCTCCTTTAGCAGTTCCTGTTGATGCCCTGAAAGTAAATGGCTCAGCTAGTAGAACCTATGACAAAGGACTTAGAAAAAGAATTCCCCTTGAGTTACTAATAATTCTTCATGCCCAAGGTCATATCTGAAGTACTTTTATTTTCTCCTTTTCAAAGAGGTATGTGATTTGGTTTGTATTAATTTATCTCTGCATATAGTCAGTTAGAAGAGATTGAAGAAACTATTTGGCAGTTGGAATTTCTTTAATAGGAAAGTCAAAGTTTATCTTCAGTCTTTAAAAGCATTTTAAAATATAAAGTGTTACCAAAGGTCACATCTGAAGCACTTTGTATTTGTTCTTAAATATAGTGATTTGTATTAAATTCTCCTAGTGCTGACATCCGCATGGTACGTATAAATGATGTTAGGGGGTATGTTTGTGTGTACACAAACTTCTCTAAGAATTTTGGAAGAAATCTTTTTTTGATGATAGTGTTTTAAAAACTCAATCAAGAAATGAAATTTTAAAGAATTTATAAATCCAAACTCAGCTGTAAAAATAAAAATAGAAATGGTTAATAGTCACACTAGGAGTACTAATTATTGTGATACATTTAGCTGGATAATATCAATTGATGAAAAAAATTCCTCTGATCATCTGGGTTAACATGCTGTAGTTAACCTACAACATGTTATCTCAAAACATGCGTCCTTGAAAAGGAGAAAATTAGAACCTAGATCTATTCATCAGTATTTTAGTACTTTTAGACTCATGCCCAGACCTAAAATAAAAGATAACCATTAAATGTTAATGAATTTGAAGTTCTTCTGTCACCTAGAAGTAGAAAGATGTGGATGTCTCTTTACTCCTAACTACATATTATATATTTTACTTAAAATATATTTTATACTGTAGCATTTTTCTGCTACTGACATCAGTAGCATTTTCTGTGTACAGAGGAAGAAAATCACATTTTCCTTAGAGATTGCACTAATTGTCCTGTGACATTTATTAGCACTGAGGATAAATTGTGCAGTGGCCCATATGGCATGCCTGAGCACAACTGTCCAGGAAATGCTGCACTCCTTTATTCAAAGACAGTGTATTCGGCCATAGCTTCCAGGGCGGCAGGGGATGGTATGGGTATGATAATAAAGTAACAAATCATAAGACTTTAGTAATCTAGATAACATGCCAGAGTTTATGAATCTGCTGTCCACTTTAAAAAGTACCAATATAGCCCCACTGATAAGGAACAACCCTATCACTCCCATCTATGACAAATAGCAGACCTTTCTCCATTTTATTGAAGATGAAATAAAATATCAATTAAATAAAATTTTGTTCATGCCTTGAAATATTATCAGCTACAGTAACACCTTATTTAACTGCAACTTCACCTATGGAGAGCACAGTCAATGATTTCCAAATTCAAACATTCTTCAAGATTTTATTCACAGGGAAGTTTTATGTGCAGAACCCCCTTAAAACTATGTCTGGAATGTCACTTTCATTATTAGGCTAATAAACATGGCTACCAGGCTGTTTTTCATATATTCAACCATTTTATTGAACACATACTAGTGTGGCCCTTTGCTAGGTTCTAAGGATTTAAGAGCCAGGAGTACAAAGTGAGTGGAGATTTATATTTTGTTGTCCTCAACCTATTGAGAGACTAAACCTGCAGATGCTTGATAGTAAGTAATAAGGTAACTGAGTTGAGGTGGGCAGTAACCATTAAAGGCTAGCACATGCACAACCCTAGCTGCATGAGAAGAAACTAGAAGGAATGAATTTAGAAAGCACAGTGGTTTAGAATCTCTTTATTTAAAATCAAATATCAGAAAAATAAATTGAACTAAATGAAACAAAAACAAACTGTAAAGACTAACATAACTGTGTTAGTCATTCAGTCTACACAGAATACCATAGGAGGGGTGATTTAAACAACAAACATTGACTTCTGGAGAGAAGTTAAAAGTGGCGCCCTCTTCCTGTGTTGCAGAGGGACACCTTCTTACTGTCTACTTATGTGGCAGAGAGAAAAAGCTCTGGTCCCTTGAACTGCTTATAAGGACACAAATCCCATGATGGGGATCCACCTTCATAATCTAATCTAACTACAGTTACTTCCTATAGACACCTCCAAACATCATCACTCTTGGGATTAGGGTTTCAACAAATGAGTTTGGGGTGGAAAAAAAATTCAGTCTATAGCAATAACAGAAAAATAAAAATTAAATACAATTGCTTTAGAAAGTAAGTATTTTCTGAATATTAACAATAGCAGAAACAACAACCCACCTATCATATTCCATTGCTTTTCTCCAGACAGGATTTTAGGCACCTTTCATGAATAATCTCATTTAATCACCCCAACAATGGGAATGAGCCTCTTATTAAACCCAGCTCATACATAAGTGGGGACTTAAGTACAGAGAAGTTAAGCAACTGGCCCAAAGAAACATGGCTGGACAATTAAGGAGCATCACAGAAGTGTTATTCTAATGATACACCTACCAGACAAGGATGGTCCTACACCAACATGTCTTATCTATCTTAAACAACTGCTGTCACTTATCATATCCTAACTATAGGCTGGCACTGTTAAGTACTTAATAAATTCATTTGATTTAATACTTAAAACAAATCTTCAAGAACAGTAGTACTTTAATCCCCATTTTAAAAAAGATAAAACTGAATCTCAGAACAATTAAATAATTTGTCCAGCTACAAAGAAGCAAATCTAGGTTTAGAGTCCAGGTCTAATTTGTTGACTCCAAAGTCCTTATTCCTTATCCCTGTTCCATCTTCTTTTCTACTGAAGGGTATGATAATAAACCCGTGATGTGCTAACATTATAGAACTCTGAGCAATACTGGGCCAGTGGCACTGTTTCCAGGATATGACACGGTGTACAGATGACCATTTGCTTAGGAGTCAGACAGTCCTAAATTTGAATTCCAAGATTTGCTCTCTATGGACCCAGGACAAGTTACTTAATCTCAACGTGTCTCCTTTGAAACAAATATCACTACTTCATATGCATCCCAGAAAAGAGTGAGTGCACAATAAGCATTAGTTCTCTCAACTGATTCCCTCACTACACTTTAAAATTAGTATCTGGGTTTTAGAAATAAAGAAATCCTGCCCTTTCTCCCAGCCTGAAGTTGAAAACCAGGGGACAAATGGGACTCATAAAACATCCTCAGTTCTTAATCTTGTCAAGAGGAATAGCGCTGTCCAATAGTCATATAATACAAGCCATACATGTGATTTTAAATGTCTTAGGAGTCACATTAAAATATAATTACTTTCAATTATTTTAACCCAAAATATTAAACATTATCATTTCAATATGCAGTCGATATAAAAATTACTAATGAGATACTGTGAATTTTTTTTTCATATCAAACCTGGAAAATTCAAGGTTTTTTAAAAAATTTTTACATTTCATGTTGACATGAACTAGTGGTTTCAGGTTTGGACAACATTGTAATATATGAAGATATGATCATTTCTTTGGCTTGTAATGGATTTCCCAATCTTCTTCTTTTCTTAGTGAGCTGACTCTGGATTTATATATAATTCACCACCCATATCATCCTTGTGCCCATGCCTTGCTATTGTACATTTACCTCTACACTGATATTCATGATTACAATTAGATTCATCCACACTGCAAGGTTTATGTGAACAGTCCATGGAGATCAGAGTTGCTCATTAGAAGCTGAATGCTTGAAGCAGTGGTCTGTCCTGTTTACACAGCCCACGGTATATATACAGCACTACCTATTCACTTATGGCTCCCTTGGTCCACATTTCTCCCCCTAGAAACAAGCCCCTGAGTGCTTTGCTCTGCATCACAGCCGAGGCTACTAACAAGTGTCATGCCCATACTAGTCAAGTAATGTGTTTCAGGGGATGACAGCAAATTGCCAGAGGAGCCATCTTGCAGGGTTCACTGTTATCCACCACCGCATCTTGGCACAGACTTTCAATTTATTTTGTCTGAGTGAATGGGTTTTGCTTTCCTGGCTAACTTGAAAAACCTATTGCATTTAGAGTGAAAACAGCCATTAATGAGATCATATGCAAATCACTGAGATCATCTCAGAACCTGGGAACTCATTGTCACCCCTCATTTATAGGGAGCCATCATCAGAACAGGGTCATAACCTGGCTTCCTGACTCCAATCATCTACTCTTTCCACTACGTTACATTCTTCCTCTTTGCTTACACTCTTAATTTCTCCCAAAGGGAGAGTACTGTTCTGTAAGTCTGTGGTCAATAACAATGAAATAGAGACTGGTGAATTGCAGAGAAAAACTATTTATATTGGTGGGAGAGAGAAAATTGTGCAATCTCAAAATAAAAGGTGGGGCAAATTCCATTTTATACCCAATGACTTTATTTTGGTGATGTCAAGAGGGACATTTTATTTCATGAAAAAATATTCTATGAGATTAGCCACATTTACTTACCTAAAGTTTAATAGAGTTTTTAGCTTCTGTAAGTAATGTTCCCTGTATGTTGATAGACTTGTTATTTTAATTAAATGATAAATTACAAGTATGGTGATGTTTTTAAACATTATTTCCTTAACAAATTGGCATTTTTTTTTCACAGAAGTACAAGGGCTTGCAAATTATCTCACAATGGATTTTTTTTTTTAAGAAAACATAGAGAAATGAAAATCACTGTAGAAGGGTAAAAGAAATCATTTGGAGTCTTATCACTGTGAATTTGGTTTTGAACCATGCCACTCTCTGCTCCTGGATTGTAGGCACACATGATGGACAGATTTTATTTTGTTTTGGTCAGAGTCACCCCCTTTCTTTGGGGGGAAGGCTCAGTGTACCACTTATTTTCTCTCCGAGGCATTTGAGTTGAGTTAACCCCACTTCCCTGCGCCAGCAGGAACATGGATTCAGGCCAAGCCGTACTCGATTACAGAAATGTGTAGGGGTTCCAGGGAAGAGGCAAGGCTGATCCTCTCAGGACTGGTGAGCAGAGAGGGCAGGAGCTTGCAGCTGCTGGCAGCCATTCTGCCACCTCAGATAGGAAGCTTAGGTGAGGAGGAAAGCCCAGGAAACGGATGGAGGGAGGTCTTTCCCTTTGGGCACAGGCATGACTAAAGCCAACTTCACTCCTAATCGCTGTAGGACCCAGCAAACCAGGTTTTCTGTCACTGAGAATTGTAAGATCTGATGAAACTATTGGGTTAACAAACCTCACTTAATCTCAATCTTTATTGACACAACAGGCACAAAATATCCATTTTATTAGGCTGAGGTGGGGAGTATAGAAATTATAGTCAAAAATATTGGGAGGCACTCAACAGTGGTAATTTTGATTTTAAATTGGGCCACTTTAAATCACACTGCTTGTGGTATTTGTGCCCCAGCACTATGGGGCACTGTTTCATTGAAGCGTTTGTTTATTTGTTTATTAGCTCTCTTCCCCACTCGTAGTAAGCTCACAGGGAAGAGACATCTCAATTATTTCATTATAACAGTCCCAGCATTGGGAATAACACCTGCTTCCTAATAGGCCCTCAATGCATAATTGCCAAATGAATGAATTGTATCTTCTACATTAACATTAGTTGCCTTTTAATTTTTCTTAGCATTGATAAACTTTTGAAATGTAGAAGTACAGTTTACTTTAACCTCTGTTTAAACTGCTAGAAATTACAAATTAAATAAACTGAACTCAGCTCCCCAACCACCCCAAATCATTTAACAATGAATGACAAAGAAAAAGTTATCTTCCCTGGAAAAGCAATTTTTCTTATCTGTTTTAGTGTTGTTCATAACATCACAATCAAGACCAATGTCATTTTCCATAAAATATTCCCTCTGGATATTAGCTATATTGCACTTTAGTTTTACAATTCTTAATGAGTTTTTTTGATCATTCCCCCACCCCAATCATCTCTTAAGTTTAAGTAAGGATACAGTTCTGTAATGCAATTGACTTTTTCTTAAACTTTGGCAAAGAAAATGCAAAACTCTAAAAAAAATTTCTCTATGATTTAGCGGATATTAGTAACCAGGACCATATGGCTATTATCAAGAATACAAGCAACAATAGGTGTTGTCAAGGATGTGGGGGAAAAGGTACACTGATACATTGCTGGTGGGGTTGCAAATTGGTGCAGCCACTCTGGAAAGCAGTACGGAGATTCCTTAGAAAACTTGGAATGGAAACACCATTTGACCCAGCTACCCTACTCCTTGGCCTATATCCAAGGGACTTAAAATCAGCATACTACAGTGATGCAGCCACATCGATATTTACAGCAGCTCAATTCACAATAGCTAGATTGTGGAACTAACCTAGATGCCCTTCAATAGATGAATGGATAGAGAAACTGTGGTATAAAAACACAATGGAATATTATTCAGCCATAAAGAAGAATAAAATTATGACATTTGCAGGTAAATGAATGAACTTGGAGATTATCATGCTAAGTGAGATATGCCAATCCCCCAAAAAACCAAAGGCCAAATGTTTTCTCTGATAAGTGGATGACGATATATAATGGGGGGGCAGTGGGTAAGGGAAGAATGGAGGAAGGATGGATTGTGTAGAGGGATATGAGAGGTTGGGGGGAAGTAAAGAAAATGAAATGAGACAGACATCATTACCCTAAGTACATGTATGATTGCGCAAATGGTGTGACTCTACTTCGTGTACAACCAGAGAAATGAAAAGTTGTACCCCATTTGTGTACAATGAATCAAAAAAAAAAAGAAATTCAAATGATTTATTGTCATGCACACACACACAGAAATCTGCACACAAATAATACCAAAATGAAATAATTTAATCACAGTTAACATTACATTGTAGTGGTAATAGGAGAAAATATTCATCATTAGGGTGTGACATCAGAAAGGTATGAGACTTCAAAGTATATTTAATACTAAACTTGTTCACTGAAGGAAATTGGGATGTTGTTGTTAGCTTCTCCTCCTCATCTTTGAGAAAAAACAAACAAGGAAAGTATATTTAAATGAATATTCCCTTCAGCATTATTTAGAAAAGTGGAAAACCAAAAGTAACCACAATTTAAAAATAGGGGATAGATAAATGGTATGGTATAATATACCACAATTAAATGACTGAACTGTATGATAGATTGACCTCAACATTAAAAGCAATGTTGATTGAGAAAGCAAGCTGCAACAAGGTATGTCCCACAAGATACAATTTACATGTAGTTTTTTTTAAAAAAAAACTTTATTTCTATATTTCTTCATTCAACACATTTTTTTTAGGCGTCTGCTTTATAGCAGCCATTTTTATAGGCAGAAAAAGGGTGTAATAATAGAAGGTCCATGACCTAACAAAACCCATAAACAAGTGATGGAATAGGCATCAGGTAAATAAATGCATGCATAGTTACTCACATGCATGCATAAGCAAATTTCTGTCAGGCTGTGGAAAGTTTTATAGAGAAAAAAATAAAGCCTAGTAAGGTATCATAATAGCAGTTCAGCTATAGAGGGGTCTCCCACCTACACCAGAAGGTGACTTTTCAAGAAAAAACAAATGCAGGAGTTGAGCAAGGCCATTAGACAGGCCAGCTGGAAGGTAAGCCAGAGGTAAAGCAGGTCAGTGCCAAGGTCCAGAGATTGAAACACTTGGAAACAGGGTGGGTGTGCCTCCCTAATCAACAAGGAGGCCAGTGTGCCTCCCTAATCAACAAGGAGGCCAGTGTGCCTAGAGAGCCCAGCTCAAGGGGAGAGCCAGCAGGGACTGCAGTCAGAAGAGTGATTACACAAGACCTGGTTCTGGCCAAGGACTTCGGGTTTTACTGAAGGTATGGAGACCACTGAAGGGCTTGGAGGAGGAAAGTTACATGGCTCAGTGTGTATGTTTTCAAGATCAATCTGACTGCTGAGTGAAGAGAAGGAGTATGTTCAATGATGCTGTGAGAGAGTAAGCAGAGAACAGTCAGGAAGGGGTTGCAGTGGTCCTGAATAAAAGATGTGAGTGATTGGATGAAGGAAGTAGCAAGAGAAGGTTAAGTGGATTAGAATTATCATGTACTGTATTTTGAATTCATAGCCAAACAGATATATTGTGAATAAAAGTATATGTAGGAAAAAAAGAACATACAAGTCAAATACATGAGAATATTACCTCAAGGACAGAAGGAAGGGGAGTAAAAAAATAGAGGCACATTCAACTCTGTCTCCAAATATTTTATTTCTTTAAGAGAAAAATCTTCTGATGAGAACATGGTAGAATCTTAATTTTGGTCATTTCTTTGTTATAGATAGACTTTCCCTCTCAAGGGGAAGAGAGGCAAATACTTTAATACAGCAATGAACTACTTAGAGATGCACTTATCTAGTCTGTAGGGTAGAACAATATTTTGCTCAGAGGATTGGAAAGATGGCAAATAATGTATAGAAAACGTCCAGTATATAATAATACCTCAAAAATAGATCTGTTTCTTCTAACTTATAAGGGACTAACAAGGAGACTTCAAAGCCATTTTCTCCTTGATAGGGGACAGATGGACATGAGTGATTGGAACATAAGGTTGAGGGAATAATTCTATAAACGGGCCCACTGTGCTGACCCCCTACAAGCTTTCTTTTCTAAAAAGCAATTTATCTGCAGCCCTGCCTGGCTTAAGCGAACAGGGTACTCACATGACTCAGCAAACTGCCTGTTATCTGCAGGAGAAATGCAGGCCCAAAAGGCCAGCAAAAGGAATACAAGTTACCCTGAAGAGTGGACTTTTGTGACCTTTACATAGAGAAGGTTCCAGAACTCAGGGAGATAAAGATCATTCCCCCTAACCATAAAATCTATAAGACCAGGTTCCAATTAGAACCAGTCAGCATAGGCCAATGTGACCTACCGTTGCCATGGCAGTGGGGACCTGAAAGTCTGATGTCATACTGCTCTCAATCAAAAGTCAAGAAGTGAACCTGGGTGGGACTCTCTGATAACTTCTCTGGGCCCCTAATCAAATTGGAGGAAAGTAGAGGCATGGCATCACTCTTCTCTCTGAGAGGATCTATTCTCTCACTTGAGAACGTCCCTTTTCCCCTTTCCCATCCCTTCTAATAAACTCATACCTGTTACTCTAAGACACATGTCTGACATCTTTCTGACTTTATCTCAAAAAATGAGGTTTGAATGGGGGCTGTCATGCTGCCTCATTTTCCTGGAAGCCCCCATTCCCATAACATCCGGAGAAAAGAATATCCAGGAAATCCTTAAAAATCAACTGGGACTGGAAAGTGTGGTGCTACGTTAAAGTCTGCCATGAGGCTTTCAAATCATTTTTTGATCAATGATGAATAAATTAGATCAAAATAATATAAAAATGTAACTTGATTTTGTTGATTATAAAGGAAGAAATGTGAATACTAACATGCATAAGAAAAAGTTTAATCATCTCTACTAAGGAAACAAATATGAATAAAAAGAGGACACCATTTATCTATATTTATCAAATTGAGAAAAAAATATAATAATTGTGATAGAAAGGTTCCAAGGAAAGTTAAATCTCATAAAACTGCTACTGGAGGTAAGACCCAGCAAGAACAGGAGTGGACCATATTCACTAGAAACTTGCAATTACCATAGCCCATGGTTCATCATTCCTGTTTATACATTCACGATGAGAAAATTATTCTGTATGTTGGAAGATTTTGTGGATGAATGCTCACTATAGTCGTGTTCTCCTAATAGTGAAAAATTAGAAATAATCTGAGTGGTAGAAGGATATTTAATGGCATGGTAAATGCTCATATACTTCAATAGAAAAACAGATGATATGTGAACCCACTTAAACATACAGAAAAATTCTGGGAACTCACACATGAAAAATTCTATCATTGAATGATGAATAATTACCAATATTGCCTTTTTATTTTCATGTATTTTCTATGTTTTTCTACAAAAGACTAAGACAAGTTTTTTCTTTAAAAACCAATGATTACTCATTGTAAAAGCCTGTTTGAAAAAGAGGTTAAGTGGTTTCACCTTTTCCTGATATTTTGTTTAATATATCTGATATAATGGGATTATTTTTCTCTGGATAGGAGTGCCAGAGAGTAGAGGATAGGATTCATCAATCAGAGAAAAAGAAGCAAACCTAGGAGATTAATGGTTTTCATTTTTTCCTCTTTCTTAATAGTTAAAAATGCTGCCCACAGGCAAAAATCCACACCAAGC
>JAJEJO010005800.1:0-39889 GCA_020662805.1 Glaucomys volans
GGCTGAGTTGGTTCTGGAGTGGCACCTGGGGACCCCTTATATGTGCTTTGAATATAAAATCTCATTGAGAGTCATATTCCTGCTGTTTTAATCCCGAGCAAGTAGGAATCCACGGAGCAAGTAGGAATGCAGCCTTCCTCTAATCCGCCATCTTGGATCTCCTCCGAAATTGTTTTAAAACTAGACTATGGTGATGGTTGCACAACTCAGCAAATTTACTAAAAATCTTTGAGTTGCACATTTTAAATTGGGTGAATAGAATGTTATGTAAATTATACCTCACTATAGATTTTTAAAATTCCACAATTTATTTATCCATTTTATAGTAAATGGAAACTTGGATTGGTTCTAGTTTTGTGCTATTATGTGTAAAGACATAACAACATTCTAAAAAGTGTCTTTTGGTGAACCTTATTTACGTTGACATGTGGTTGTTTGCTAAAAGTTTCACTTTTTATAATTTTTATTATAGGGCAATATATATTTTATTTGATTGCTAAAAGTTTAAACACATATTATTAATTTAAAAAAAATAACAATATTAGATATTTTCCTTGCCTTCTAAATGTAGAGATATTATCCTTGCCTTTAAAAAGAAATAAAACATTATGGAAACAATTTAAGTTTACTTTTTCTGTTCTTTCACAGTCTTATCACCTACTTTTCTTTTCTCAAAGTTTCTATTCTCATGAATTTGATGTATCCCTTTTTTATTCTTGTTTTTTTTGTACTTAAGGATGCATATATACATTGATAATCAGTGTACAGTGTAGTTTTGAGCAGCCATCTGTGATTTCTAAGATTTTCTCATAAGTGGTAACAGTGTGCATGTCATCCCACAATTGTTTCTCTCATTCAATATTACATTTTTGGAATCTGCCAAACGCATGTTGATGCATATAGGTCTTGTTCATCTTTTTTCCCCTCTAAATTTAGAAATTCCATTATCTAAGTGTTCCACACTGTATTATCTGCTTTCCCAATGATAAACTTAAAAAATGTTTTTTAGTTGTAGATGAACACAATATTTCCAATTTGTTTATTTATTTTTATGTAGTGCTGAGGATTGAACCCAGTGCCTCATGCGTGCTAGGAAAGCACTCAGTCACTCAGCTACAACCCTAGCCACCCTAATGATAGATTTTTTTATTGCTTTCAAATGTTCATGGTTTTTCACAAGCCATGAAGCAGACATGATTTGGTTCCCTCCACACCTAACATTGCATCTCCCATGGAGGGAGGTCAGTATGTTCTTTTTCTTTAAACTCTGCATACTCTCTCCTTCCCAGTTTCCTTGCTGCTTCTTTAGAAAACAGAAGCCAGCCTGTGAGAATGTTCTCAGCACCACCAGATCTACAGGGCCCACTATCCCCTCTCCCCTCTGGTTCTTCTGGACCACAGGCATCTCCTATAATTGCTTCATAAAGGCCCTGGGTCCCACACCCCTCCCTTCTCTCCTTGTTAAGATGCTGATTTTCTTCAATCATCTTACTTAAAACTTTTAGTTCAGAATGCAATATGTATAGTCTTCCTTATAAAAATTCTTATGAATCAGTTTATGTAAAATTTGAAATCAAACAAAACTGTACTATTGTGTCTAGAGACTGGTGGCAGGGGGGAAGGTGACTGAGAGGGGGCATGACAGGTCTTTGAGAATTGGAAGTGTTCTTGTTCTCCACCTGGCCAGTGTTACACAAATGTTTACTCTGTGATGATTCTTGGAGCTGTGCATTGGGTCATATGCACTCTGCTGTGTCACATACCTCAATAAAAAAATGTTTAAACCAAACTCTCCTTAATGCACACACTCTTCCCACTACTCTGCTTTTCTATCCATATATCAATTTCAGAAATTCTTCAAAGAATTGTCTACCTATTCCATCTGCACTTTGTCCCCTCCCATTCACTCTTTGCCCTCTGGACTGAAGCTTCTGTTCATGGATAATGGTGCCGGGCTGTCGTCTCTTCTCTGTCTACTGTCCCTAGATCATTTCCTCCATCTTCATGTTCTATGTACTGTCTCAATGTTTTGCAACTCCCAGATGTACCAATGGGACTTAGACCTCTGAACTTGAAATGAAGACCATCTCCTTGACCTCAAAGCAATCTCATCATGTATGTATTGGAACTCCTGTCTTTCCTTCCCATGTAGACATGGAAATCAATCCCATTCCTCTCCTACTTGAAGCATTTTAACTTTTTCAATTCACTTAAAATTCAAGCTTCTTAAAATGACCTCAAGGTCTCTGAATGAGCTGACCTCTGGTGGTCTCTCTCTGAGAACTCTGTTCTGCTCTCCCCCTCATTCTTTGGAACCTGGCAGCCCAGCCATTGCTTTTTCTTTTCTTTCCTTTCCTTCTCCCCAACTGCACTTCCTTTCTGTGCCCTTTCCTTCCTTCCCTTCCTTCTTTTCTTTCTTTTTTTCTCCCAAATTCTTGATGAATTTCAAATATACAATAAAAAAAAAAGAATTTTTCAGTGAACAGCTCTACATATCCTACATAGATTCTTACACACTGGTCACCTTTTTGTATTCAAAGATCACACACTCATTCTCAGACTCGGGACCTTTGTATTTGCTCTTCCTTCTATGTGCAAGATTGCTCTTTGGTTCTTTGTTAAACTCATGCTTCTCAGTTAAAATATTACTTCCTATAAGTCTGTCACTGAGTACTATATATGCATATATAAATAAATACCTGTTGAGCATCCCTAATCTGAAGTTCAAAATGCTTCAAAATTGGAAACTTTTTGAGCACTGGCATGATGTCACAGTGCAAATTTCCCTACCTGATCCCATGTGAGAGGTTGCAGTCAAAATGCAAATGCATTAAAAATGTTGTGTAAAATTATACTTATGTTATTTGTATAAGGTACATATAAAATAGGCTTATACTTGAGTTCTATCCCCCAAATATCTCATTATAGACACATACACACACAAATATTACAATTAAAAAAAATCCCAAATCCAAAACACTTCTGATCCAAGCCTTTAAGATAAGGAATAGTCAACTTGTACCTTGACTGCATTGTCTTTGACACTATGCTGCTTATTTCCTTTATAGCAATTATTATATTCTGTAACTTTTTTAAATTTCTTTTTTATTATTTTTAGCCTCCTTGAAATGTAAAGCCTTATTCATTGATGTCTGAAATATAGCAGTATTTGTCAAATATGAGTAAAATAAATGTATTTAAAATAAATTTTTGTTTTCCAGAAGAATGAATACTCAATGCACAATTTTTTTTTAATAAATGGTACGCTAAATGTGCTTCTTTACTATTGACTTTAAAACATGATTTAGTTAAAAAATTGTGTCATATGGAGTTTCCTAAAAAGACTAGGCATATAACCACCACATGACCCAGCTATACCACTTCTTGGTATTTTCCTGAAGAATTAAAGTCATCATACAATAGTAATAATGCATACCCATTCTCACAGCAGCACAATTCACAATAGTTGAACTTTGCAACCAGTCTAGGTGTTCATCAATGGATGTATGGATAAAGAAAATATGATATATATACACAATGACATTTTAAATGGCCGTAAAGAAAAATGAAATGTATTCTGAAGGAAAATGAATGGAACTAGAGAGCATTTGTTAAGCAAAATAAGTCAAACTCGTAAGGTCAAGGGACATGTTTTCTCTCATGCAGAATTTAGAGAGAAAAGAGGAAAAGAAAGGTGGGGGGCAAATCACATGAAAATCAAAGGGAGATCAGTAGAGGAAGGGGTGGAAGATGGCAAGGGAGGGGGACGTGCTGGGGAGTAACATTGACTAAATTATATTACTAGGTCTGTCCAAGTTTAAATATGTGATAACAAACCCCATCAGTATGTACATATATAATGTACCAATAAAAATGTGGAGAAAAAAGATATTAACTTTTTTTCTGTGTCAAAAAGTTCTATTAGGTACTTCATAGATATTTTATTGAAACCTAGATGTGAATGAATATATTTATCTACAACATAATTTGTGATGATTAAATTGCCTTTCATGGTATGTCATGTGAATTCATCATAATTTACTACACTTCCATTCTTATTAGCTTATTGGTGCATTTTCCATTTGAATTTTAACTTTTTCTTTATATTTTGTGGTAAGGATACTAAAAATCTGCTTTCTTAGCAATTTTCAAATGTACAGTATATTGTTCCAAATTTAAGTGAAATTTAATTTTTGCTTTTCTAAGTAACAAAACAAAGACATTCCTACATTCCTATTTAATAGGTAAGTTTCATTGGTTCCTTAGGGTAAAATCCTGAAACTAGAACTATAGGGCCAAGGAGAAGATATATTTAAGAATATTATAGTTTGTTTTGCTAAAATAAACTTCAAGTAAGTTCTATCCTTTGGGACTCTGATTGGAAGCATGGGACTACCTTACGACAAAGAAGTAGTTTTGTCTCAATATGGGAAACGACACTTTCACAAAATAGCTGTCCCAATGATATTCAAGCAGATGTTGAGTGAACATCTGTCTGGGATGCTGGAAAGGAGACTCGTATTGGGTGGCAGTTGGTTTATAAATTTTAATGACCTTTTCAACTCCTCAATTTGTAAAGATTCTATTTCCTGTTCCACATTCCTCACTGCTTAATTCCCTAAAAACAACGTTTTAATAAAGACTCATTGATCTTAGTGCCAAGATTACCTTCTGGTTTCTATTTACAATTCTCATTAGATCCTGTGTTTGCATTTCCAAGTAAATAAAGCAACATCTCTTCATTATTTTCTTCATAAGTAAGCTCTTTCTAAAAAGGGCATGAAAACTGTATCTGTAAAAATATATTTCATAGGAGAAATTTTTTTAAAATCACATTTTGGCACCTTGATAAAGCTATTTTTAATTTTTTGTGCTGGAATGCAGAATATATGAATACTTAATTTCTGTGGGATTGGAATCTTCTTGAGAAAGTTCTCTCAAATGTTCATAATGGGAATAAAAATCTCAATAATAAAAATTAGGAACTATATGCTTCAGTGAACTATTTAAATGTATTTTCACTGTGCCTTTACACTAAAGTCTTCCAAGATTGGCAAGATTACTTATATTTTAGGTTAATGCAAGATAATGTGTTTCATCAAAGGATTGACTACTTCATAATTAAATTGCTATTGAGCACAGTGATAGTGGGGTTCATTTTGTGAAAATTATTGACATGGTATTGTGTTGCAATATCATGCATGTATAAAAAGTATACCAACATAAGTTCTTTGTCTTTGAACACTGTACAATCAATATTCTATTACCACAATGCTGGTTTTGCTGCATTGTAGCTAAATTAGAATGTCAGGTATAGAGATGCTTAAATCAGACTTTCAAGTAATGAGAACAATACAAGAATTCTAATTATTTTCTCACCTGACATCTATTTATCTTTTTTCTAGTGCTTTAACTATTTCTTAATTTAAATGTCATTAAGATGTTTGTAAATATCTAAAGAATTTTATACATTATATTATTATAGATGAAATTATATGATTAAAAACTTACATTTTAGTAATAATGATGATGACATTTGTATAGGGTCTCAGAGTTAATATCCAGTAAGCAGTAATTCTCCATTTGGCATTATTGCAAAATCTGATAAAAGTATGAATATATAGGTTATTTTTAAAAATGTGAATGAAATGTAGAAATGATATTGAAATAGTGATAAAGTTACAAAATAAATCTAAAGCTTCTAAAGTACAGATTATCTCTATAATCTTCTAACTGGAAATTCACTAAGAGAAAGAAAATATAGCACATGCATCTGATCATCATATGTAACATGCCACTTTCAAAATGCATAGAAGCTAGTAGAAACACTGAATTTCTCCTAAGCAGTCTGATATCATTTTAGTGTTTCTATTAAATAAAACCCAGATTACTAATGACATGGAAATATTTTACTGAAACTTTTATTGTCTTTACTTTTCATTATTAATAGGAATTATATTTGTATATATTATTCTGATTGTTTTTTCAGCATTTTCAACCATGCATTGCAATTTTGCCTCAATTTCACCAGATTTTAAATTTTTATTTCATTTATTGATTTTAGAATAACCTTAGAAATTAAGATTTGTGTGTGTTTCCAAGAAACAGGATTGAGGGGACTTGAAAATAATAAATATTATATACATATAATATTTATTATATATATTATATAATACATATGTATGTATTATATATATTATACATATATAATTCATATAATATATACATATACACACAGACACACACACATTGCCCAACCACAAAGTTATCAAACACAACTGATGGCTTTAGTGAGGGAGAATAGTGGCAAACTGGTTTTAATAATACTTCCTGAAATTAGAAATATTTGGTCTAAATTGGATAAAAGAAGTTTCTTGGGAAAACCATATGACATTTCTCCATACATTGTGAATGACCAATATATATGCATCTTTGTCTTCTGGTACCTGCACACTGTTCTAGGAGGGTAGTTTCGCCTGATTATGTGGAAAAATGGATTGACGTTTAACAGAAACTTCTTTTCTTTCAAGGTAAACATTCCTATTTTTGTTTCTCTTTTCTTTTATATTTGTTTTTATGGTTACAAAAATACAGATCTCATTTATCCCCAGTGATGATAGTTCTGAGTGAAGTTGTAAAGGAAAAAAAGGTGGTAGGGGGATATGGAACCTACCAGCCTCAGGAAAAGCAGAAATTCAGGCACTATAAAAGGCTCTGAAGGCTTCTGCTACAGGGTCAGGATATCGCTTTAGTCTCTGCCTTTGAATTGACTTAACTAATTTCCAAATTCCTTTCTTTCTCTTTTCCACCTGGCTTCCCAGTCTCATGTTCTATTGTGTTCTCTCTCTCAATTTCTGTGCCTTCATAATGCAGGTTCATATATTGAAGGGATCTACACAGCCTCCCAGGTGTGTGGAGAGCAACCTGGCCTGTGAACAGTACGGAGGTGAGTGCAGATGTGACTCACAGGTCTAGGGGACCAAAAAGGGCCTTGCTATTGGGATGAGGAGAGAAATGATAGAGGTGATAATTGGATAATAGAAGACTAGACATGATGGAGGCACACAACAGGGTTAGCAAAAATGGGGGTTGTAAGTTACACAAACTTCTTTGCATTTTCTCCTTTACAATTTCTTTGCATCTCTTTAATTGTTTTTGCTCACCTGAATTTTGTGACTAAGATCCAAACCTGCTACATAGGCAAATCACATCAAACAGGCATCCTGTGTCTGTCAAATGTACACCTCTTAGAGATGGACATCTATAATGCTTAGCAAAATAGTAAATAGTCATTTAATCTATGAGAATTCACATGGCTCTTGAATAGTCTGCATATAATATTGTTTCAATGGACATACTTTTAAAATGGCAATTAATAAGTTGATTTGCTTAATAATGGTTCTGTTTTCCAATTAACACCTAGCATGGACATCTTTTCTTTTGGCAGCTTTCCAAAATATATTCTCTTATTTTCAGTTCCAAAGTTCCCAGGACTTCAGTTAACTCTCAATTAATTCCCTAACAGTCCTCTCAGAATTCAGTAAACTCTATTTATCATGTTAGAATAATAAAACATCTTTATTATTATTTTGGAGGGATGAACTACATAATCTTGCAGCTAATCTGCTACTCAAGATTAAAATTAAAGCAATTTATGTTTTTTTCTAAGGACAAAACAAATGTGAGTTCTACAAAAATGTACAATGAACACATGAATAAATTAGAAGCTGAAAATACCCTATAAAGGGAGACAGGGTTGAGGATAGAGTGAGATGGAGAGGGGGTCACTTGAATGACTTGGCTATATGAAACAGGGATTTTAGATTTTGATGGATTATGTCGATGAGGTTGTATTAACATGACTGCATCAAAATAGAAATGTCAAAATCTCTGCATCAGAAGGTTGCTGTGGGAACATAGCTGTCATGAGACTGGTCTATCTGGGATTTGGTCCAATGTTTAATTGTGATCTCCTTTAACAAGTAGGTACCAGATGAATAAATAAACCTTTTAAACAGATTACATATCTTTGAGAATATGCAGTTCTGCTTTTGTGCATCAAAATTCATGACACTATATATCAACACATTTTCAAAAAAAATTTTTTTTGAGCAATGTCAATGTAATCTTGCAAATTAACATTTTCAGCTGTCAACTGTTTTGGGTGCACATGGTTACCATGTCAGTGGAAGAGGGGAAAGGATAGGATAAGCATTTGCAGTTTATAAACAGTTGTATTTAAAAAGCTTTAAATCATGGTCATTTGTGGTCACCTTATAACACCTAACATCTAATCTTATCCTGAAAGTTACACCATTTTTTCATTAACTGAGACAAAGAGGAATAAAATCAATCAGCAAAACAGACTTCCATTCTAAGTGGCCTAACCTTTGCTATTTGAAACATTCAGAACCACACTTGGCAAAGTGCAAAACAATTCTCAGCATGAAACAAATCTGTGTTAGTAGGGAGTGCAAGAGGACCAAATAGAAGGGCCCCTCTCCTGATCCAGCTCTTGGGATCCCTAAAGCTTTTCTGCTGTAAAATTAAATTAGTACTTTCAGGTAGGAAAAAGGTTGGGCTAGAGTTTTTCTTTATGATAAATTACTTTGGGGAATTCGCTTTGTGAAAAGCCTTAATTATTTTTTCCATAAAAAAAATTCTCTCTAGCACTCTAGCTCCAGGGAAAGAACTTTAAAAAGGAGGGAGACTTTGTGGGAGATCATATACATGTTCTTCCAAAGATACGCAATGAATATGAAATAGTCGAGCAAAGAATATCCTATCCCTTCCTAGTAAACTGGAAAGATTTTTCACCTACCTGGACCAACTAATGACATACCACGCAGAATCTTTTATTGTGTTAACTTATGTTTAGATCCTCTCTTCCACAGTCCAGCAATGCCTGTATCTTTCATCATTCTTTAAAGACCTCAGGTGATAATAGTGAGGCAACATGGTGTTCCTATGTGCAGGTGTAGATCTTTCCATTTATTGGGTGCTGAATTAAAGCAAGTGGGTGTATCCCCTGAGTCTCAGTTTCTATATGTCTAAAAATGGAGATAACAATGTTTACTTTAGAGGTTTCTTCTGTGAAAAATAAATGAGGTAACATTATGTAACAGGTTGATAAACTACAAATGCCATTTAATTATTGGAGGGAAGGAAACAAAAGCACAGTTTTAGGTGGGCAGAGTGAGAAAGAATTTGCAAAGTAAACCATTGAATGGCATTGATTCCAGGGATGTTTTAAAAAAAATCCAAGTCTACTTAATCACAATTCTAAACATTGTAAAATGTCTCATAAACATCCAATCTGCTATTAGAATAAAAGTTAAAAACCTTTTTAAAATGAAACCTAAACTTATCACGGAGACCTATTATCTCAAGATTTCAGATCCAATTCTCTTAATTCTCTAAACAGTAGTATGGTTTTTTGATATTATTATTCTTCTCCATCCATCCATTCCCTCATCCATCACGTATTGTCAACAGATCCTATGCCAGATACTATGTTTAGAAAAGAGTACAGGAGGAAGTACATTGGATTAGCACCAAAATTACTTCAGCTTGAGTATTCTTTGTCCTCTTTGTACCTTTGTTTAACTACTCACTCTTTCCACTCATTCTCTCTCTTTATGGAATCAATTCTTCTTAGCTTTCAGGGATCACCTCAACTTTTTTCTCCAATGGAGTAATCAATGGTGACTTTGGTCCTCAAGAGTCACTCTTATTGTCATATTGCTCTTAACATGTGCTCCCCTGGGTAAGTACCAATGATCTACTGTATTATTCAGTTTGTTCCTGTCTTCCATCCATCCGTCCATCCATCCATTCGTCCATGCCTTCCACAACCATATATCAAGCACAATTATGTGCCAGATACCAAACTATGTAGTAGATGTATGATGTAATCATGGTCTCTCCCCCTGTGAATCTTACATTCTAATTTATAGTCTTCTAAATCAGAATATCACTCAATGAAGGTAGGGACTTTATCTCATGACCAAATCATAGCATTTATAATTGAGGTAAGTAAGAAATGATATTTTTTCATCTGTACTTATCCAATTTCTATTTCAAGCTTTATTCTGTCAGGGAGGCAGAAACCAAATGTCAGTGAATCCAGAGATTTCTCTTTCTCTTCTCTTCCCTGTTTTGGGGAGGGGTTAGGTCAGAGTTCTAGATAGGTTTTTTACAGAGTAAGTCTAGGGAATGGGATAGGGAGGAGAGTGCTGCAGATATCTGCTCTCATCTGGATATACAGAAATCTGCTGAAACTACTTTTGCCTGGTCAGTTGCTTGGTCAGTGGTCCGCATACTGGGTTTCAAATATATAGTGTTCTTGTCCATGGCCCTTGAGAATCAAGCAGCTCTCTTGGCTTCTTTTGCATCACTCCTGGGCAGACAGTGCTCATTCTGTCTTCTCAACCACCAAGAGAGAATGAAAGTTCACAGCCTGCTGAAAATCCTGTCTGCCTACACACACTAGGCCACTGTTAATCCCACATCTTCCTTGGATCTCCATTTGGAACTTGGTGCACAGTCCTTCTTTCTTAGTCTCTATGTTTTTCTCTGTCTGTGTTTGCCTCCCTCTGATCCATTGAATTTTTATTAATAGACAATAAATTGCATATGTTTAAAGATACAATTTGATATTTTCTGCTATGTATAGACCCACAAACCATCACAACAATGAAGACAATGAACATATCCATCATCCCCAGATTTTCATTGTTTCTCTTTGTACTGTCTCATTATGTCCTCTTCTTCCTCTCTTCCTTGGGCTCTTACAAACCCTCTTCATTCAAACCAGACTGCAAAGCAGGTATGGGTCCCTCTCCCTTCAGGAACTCCTTGTTTATCCTCTGACTCTATCTCCTTGCTCAGGAGTAGGAAACCTTTTCTGTAGCTGAAGGGAGTGAGGGAGGGGAATAAAGGAGCAACTCTTGTCTGTCTTTATTGTGTTTTATGTCAAATATCTGATACATGCTGTGATGACTTAGGTTTTAGAAATGCAGAAGACAGGAAAGGGTCATTTATTTTTTTCTCTCTGTTTTTAGAGCATTTCTCTGAGGCTTTGATACACTCTATTGTGGCTACTTGCATGGCTAGGGTAGGTGAATCAGGGAGAGGGAAGAGAGGAGAAGAATATTGAGGTGCAGGGCACCAGCTAATGCTTCAAAAATACTCTTCTGACATATAGCTAGGAAAGATATTTTATTCTTCCTCTTAGGAAACTATACTTGATAGGTAAGCAATGAATGCCTGTTCCATGATTGATACCAATGGCCTAAACATCCACAGGAGCTGGGTAGGTGGCATTGTGACTAATAGCCAGTGCCACTCATGAGGTAAGAAGAATAAGCTTGAGGAAAGAGGTCAATGCCTTTTAAAAATATTGGCTTCATTGTGCTTGAATTTAAGAAGCTAGTCTGTTTCATCTTTGTTTAGGGAAGGTGATCAAATACAGTAAAACAATAGGATAAGATCAACTCTCAGATATTCCTTTCTAAAATCAAAAGATACTCTTATCCTAAGCATCACTGGCAAGTTAAATTATATGATCCCTCAAATTGTTATTTTTGTTTTGTTATTATACAGAGTAGATAAAGCATGTGTGCATTCTAATGTTGGTCGTAAAGAAATATGTATACTCTTTCTGGAAAGGAATTTATAATAACTATTTTTTATAGTAGTGGAGTACTAACCATTTGAGAGGACTGGGCAAACTCCTCTCTCTAGTGACACTAGCAGTGATATTTATTGAGTATTGTATGTCTGCCAGGCCCTGTTTTGTTTATCACACATTTACTTACTTTTGTTTTGCAATAATTCTGGAAAGTAGGTATTATACTTGCTTTCCATTCTAGACATGAGAAAACTAAAACAAAGAGAGCAAACCGAGAGCACACGACCTGTCCTTGGTTGACCCAGGATTCAAAACAGATTTGACCACTATGCCTTATGCCTAAATAACATCCTTTCGTCTCCAAGGAACACACCTTGTGAAATATTAAACTTTCTTTGCAGATGAAGAAATAGTGTCTTAGATCAAGAACATGCCAAGAATATAAATCTCATACTTTTGGTGGATTCAAGATTCCATCCACAATATGTCTGACTTTAAAAATTCATGCTCTTAACTATGATGCTATATCAAGATTAGTAAAATGTTAAAGTATTTTGACCTAGGAATTTAACATTTCTAACTGTATACTAGGGAGTAATAAGACATTTTGATAAATTTGAGAGCACAAACTATTTGTACACAAAGTAAACTATTGACAGTGTCCTAAATGGGCAAAGTTAAACTATACACAGCTATGTAACATTGTGGATTATTGCAATTTTATCTTCAGAGAGTATTTAATGATATGAAGTGTTCAGGTTATGATGATACATTGGTAGAAAACAGGATATGATATTAAGCAAGATGTTAGTACAAATATTTTCAAAGTAGAAAAAAAGAATGAAATCAACCATCAAAATGTTGATGGCTTGATTATGGAAATTTTAAATTTTCTTCTTAATTTTCCATGTTTTTTAGAAAATTTGTGTTAAATATATGAGGGTTAATGTTAAGTCTGCATTTTTAAATATTTGCTCCAGTATATATGTCTCATGAAATTTCAGTTAGTTCCATAGAACAAGTTTTAAAAATATTTATCATCAATATATTCCTACTAAGTGTACTGAAATGAAGCACACTGATTAAATTTGCTCATTACAGTATTTTTGGTAGTTAAGCACAATTCTTCCTATGTGTATCTGCTTGTGGAAGCAAATTAAATTTGGTATGTGACCCCAGCACTTTAATAACATTTGATCTACAGCTGACCAAATAGAAAATGTAATCTCTTTTGTTTAGAGACAAAATAAGTCAAATTCTGTCCTGTATCAATTGTACATATACTTTGGCTTCACTGAGTACTGAAGATGATAAGTCTTGCTTCAAACCCTCATGACTGATAACAGCAGACAAGCCACTTTCAGATTTCCTGTGTGAGTTAAAAGCATTCCCTGCCCCTTGTCCTGGACCCCCAGTCTGAGTCACAAAACCATATTATAGGGAAACATCCCAATTCCAAAATAGATTGAATTGACATTTCCTGGTTGCATGTTTATTTTCATTTCGCCATTTGGGCAGGTCACTTGCTTTTGAGATTTTAGCACAAACAAGGTTTGTTTGAAGAATAATAGTATAGCAAAAACTTATTAGGAGCATTGAGCACTTTGAGTGTGGAATTAGGAAGAAAGTCTTTTAGTACAAAGGCAAAGATAAGGGACACATAGTTTCTGTCCTAAATTAACCTGGGGAGGAATGTGGCGGGAGAAATTCTCTGTTTTTAGATGAAATGGCAGAAAAGCCAGGATGGAGAGGCAGGACAGGGCCCAGGAGCATCTCTGCTACCTGGCAGGAATGGCATTAGATTTCAGAGAATCCACACTACCTAAAATTTTTAAAAAAGTTTTTGATTAGTTGTAGATTGTTTCCAGAAATGAATCATGTAGCATCTGGGGAAGTGCCTCTAGGGTTTTTAAACAAATCCTCTATTAGTCATGAGCAATAGGCTGAGTTATAAAACCACATCTGGAGAATTACATTTCAAAAGACTCATCCTTTTCCCTTTTATATCACCAGGTGCTGAGCCAGGTGTTTAGCATAAATTATCTCATTTGTTTTCTCTGACAACATAATAAGGTAAGTATTATGAATCCCATTTTATAGATGAGGGAACAGAGACTAAAACAGTTAAATGAGTTGCCTAGTGCCACTCATCTCAAACTTAGATTTGATACTGGATCTGCTCAAATCCCATAGTCTTGCCCTCTCTCATTTCACAGGAAGGCAGGACATGCTATTTACAGGTGCACAGAACGTGAAAGACGCAAGGCAATGAAGTCACAGAGAGTAGTTACTAGGTGGCCAGAAAACAGAACATGAAGCTGACTCATGTTGGGGTATCTATTTATACTAGTGTTATACAACAAAGAGGTGAAAACACATGATAGGGGTATATGGAGATGAAGCTGCCCAGAAAGAATAAGATAGAAAAGACTAATGGGTTGGCAGGGAGTCCAGATGCTACTGGGTGAATAGGCAGATCTGGGAAAATTATAGATGTGGCTTAAGGACCTTACTGCTAGCTTAATACCTTCCAATGGATATAGTTTCAAATGCACACGGGTTTAAAATTATTTAGCCTTAATTGCTTGTGGATGGAAGCTGAGTTTTAGGGAAGCAAAATGTATTTTCTTTCCTCTTGGGAAACTTGTGCATTGCATTGAATAGTCTAAATTAAAGAATCATATTGGCCTGTGTGTGTTGATAAAGTTACTATTTAAAGCAAACAGAGGACTTCAATTTTTCAGAAGAGGAGGGCATTAGAGATAGAAAATCGGTTAAGTGTGACACCCGCCCAGAATACTTGTTGAAATTTAGAAAGGGAATAAGCTACATAAAAATTTGTTTTGTATTTTTCTTTTCTTGATAGATGTGAGATGTTAGTGCTGTAGCCTAATGGAAACAGGAATGTGATGAATAAACTAAGTAATGTGACAATTTCCATATGGTTCTGTTTCTAGGAAGGAAAGAGACTTTTCACTGGGATTCCGTAGTGAGGTGACTCAGACACATGGATATAGAAATGGAAGGCAATGCAGAACAAAGATCATGCTTGTCAAAATTAGGTAGGCAGAAAAAGGAACATTAGTAGGCTCTGTTAGCACTAATTATAAATGGGAAACTCATTTCCCCTGCTGATCTTTTTTTTTTTTTTTGGTACTGGGGATTGAATCCAGGGGTGCTCAACCACTGAACCACACCCTTAGCCCTTTTTTATATTTTGTTTAAAGACAAGGCCTCTCTGAGTTGCTGAGTCTGGCTTTGAACTCATGATCCTCCTGCCTCAGCCTCTTGAATCTCTGGTATTACAGGTGTGTGCCACATCAACTGGTCCCCTGCTACTCTTGAGAAGGGAAGGCTGAGTTTCTTAGACTATGGATCAGAAGGATTGAGGTTGAGTATATAGATTTTTAGAGCAGCCTAATGTTAACTAACCCTCTGGAGCATTCTTATGGAATGGTATCTTTGTGACTGGCAGCTTATTCCAGGTAGGCCAAGCCAACAGAGGTGGTTGAGTCAGAAACCACTCTAGCTCCTTTAAGAGAAATAATTAATGACAGTTATTGAATTGATTATAGAATCAGTGGGAAAATAGAGGAAATAAAATTGAGCTTTCAGAGACTACTTTGAGCTCATATCCTAGAACTAAGTTATCTAGAGATAACTTCCTTTCCCATGATTGGTAAAATTGCCGTGATCAGGAAACAGCCATGTCATGGAAGGTCAAGAAAGAGAAGCCATGAGGTACCATCTCATTCTCAATTGTAGCTTTTATTTATTATGAAAATGTCGATGAAACTTAATCATGTATGGAGCCAGGAAATGCGCTCTGATTTCAGGAAAGTACACCAGAAGGAAGTTGGAGGGTCATGTGCTTGTTTACTATACCCAGTTCAAGAAGGATGATGTATTTGAAGGAACAACATCTGTGTGGGTCCCCTAGCTATCCGGGTCAAACAATAAAAAGAGCTATGCTTCCTGTTTTATAATTTGTGTATGAAAATGATCAGTTTCATTTTTCTCCTTTTCTGGAAGCAATAATCTTGGGTTATTTGGGGGTAGGGTTTTAGAAAAGGGAAAGCAAAGTTTTTCGTTGGGAGGTTTAACCTTATGCTGCACTCCTGGCTATCACTCTAGGTCCTGATGGTCTGGAGAGAGTGATATTTTGACCTGGGCCATTCAGAAGCTGTGAGGTCTAAATAAAGGGGGGTGTGCTTTTGATATAAGCTGTCAGTTTCTCATTTTTACCAGTTCCCCCACCCCAGAATAATCTGCACTAGGATTGCAGATTTTATATGTTGCATTTAATAGGTTAGCCTAATGTAGTTTCATGGATGCTGGTAGAAGATTTGCTATCCCTGGGGTAAAAAGAATTTTATTATTTATGGTACTGTAGACCTCATGGGTGGGGATATGTGTGTAGGAGGGAAAGGATCCACTGGACCTCCTGGCAGAGGGGAGGGGTCATTTCCCAGAAGACCAATTGGTTAGTGGGGGAAAGATGGCTCCACCCACTGCAGATGTCTGACCTTCCCCTAGCAGGTCTCCTATGACAGAGAGGGGGAATAAGGACATGACTGACAGTTATATATTCTTTGCACCTTCAAAAGAGAAAGATTCTTTTTCCTCCTATCATACCAGAGAGCTGTAAGTTTTAGCTTAGCTTTCATAATCTTCTCCCTTCCAGTAACTAAGATGAGGTTATTTGAATAACCTCAAAATGATTTCAAAATCTATAAACCCTATCATGCATTTTCAAACTATTGTCTAAAATTATCATTCTTACTTTAATAATCGCAAAGAATATAATTTCTGGCATATGATAAATATTGATCTATGTAAAGAAATCATTAAAAACTTTCAAAATGTGTCCAATAGAATCTGAATATGATTGTGATTTGACCTTGCTATCATCATGTTAGAAACTATGAGCAAGTTCTTCTGAACAATTTACAGTGTTTCTTTTTCTTCTAAAATTTATATTTTCATTCAATTTCTCCCATTAGATTTTACTCTGCTTTTTATATCAAAATGCCTATCCTTTAGGGTAAAATCCCCCTATTATTTTTTATAATGTTAATGTATATTATTATAAGAAAATAATTTTATTCATAAAATAAAAAAACAAGTTTATTTTGTTTTCTATGACTTTAAGTTTTATGTCAATGTCCTTTCTGGTTTCAATATCAGTACCTCATTGAAGGAGCTGGGAAATATTCTCTCCTCTTCTAAGTTTTGGTGGTAGCTCATTCTATTTTAATGCAATTTATAGAAATGGTTGAATTTTAAGTCTTTTATTTTCTGATCTCTGTCACTTCAGTTTTTTTAATTCAGTTATCTGTACCCCCATTCCCGCCTTCTATTGGGCTTTTTGAACATTGAACATTTGACTGCATTTTTGCATTATATTTCAGTGATTGATTTAGGATTATATTATGCATTCATAATTTTTCATAGTCTTCTATTTTTAATATTATTGCACTTCATGTCCAATGTAGAAAACTTAAATAGCTTGTTTTAACCCACTTATTCTTTATATTACATAGATATCATATGTATAACATCTACATGTATTAAAAAATTCTATTGCAGTACTATAATTTTTGCTTTTAGAGGACTATAAGAAAAAAAGATAATTTTTTTATTTATTCAAATATTTGTCATTTATGTTGTTTTTCCTTTATTTCTAAAAAGCCAAGTTTTCCTGTGTTATTATTTCCCCTTCATTTTGAAATATCTATTGTTTCTTATAGATCATGGCTGTTGTCGATGAATTCTGTTAAATTTTCTTCATATGAAATGTAATCATTTCCACATAATTTTTGAAGGACATTTTTGTTAGATATAGAATTCCAGGCTGAAAGCTTTTGTTTTACACTTTAAAGACACTGTTCTGTCATCTGGCCTCCATTGCTTCTGATGAGAAATCTGTGATATTCAAATCATTGATCCATTGATTATCATAGTTTTTCCTCTAACTACATTCAAGATTTTTTTTTTATGTTTGGTGTTCAGACTTTAGGTTATGATGAGTCCAGTACAACTACTACAACTACTACTACTACTAGTAATAATAATAATAATAATAATAATAATAATAAGGATTATTTTTATTATTTGAGGTTAAGTTTTTTGGGGGCAAGAACTGTGAAGGGTCTGAGATTTTACCCTACTTTCAAGCTAACAGGTTAGTCTGCTACATACCATGTCATGGATGTTGGTAAAAGTTATGACAACCCTGGGTGAGTGACAAAGAGCTTTACTAATCATGGTACTGAGGTTAGCAAGGTTCATATTCACATTGGCTCATCATCCTCCTAAGTCCCATGGTTCAATACCAAGTAGCCCAGAAAGATGCTGTACTTATTATAGATTTGAAACACAGCTGAGGAAAGTCCATTATTTTAAAGGGGATTGATGACAAACCTGCCCAAATTTTGTTCCAAAGTACAAATTATCGTGTGTGTGTGTGTGTGTGTGTATGTGTGTGTGTGTTTTATAATGGCCATGCAACAAATCTGTCCTCTGCTTTAGAGGGAGATACTATCTCTATCATCTAAGGTTATTTGTAATACAGACATTCTTGAAGAGATAATCTGAAACCAAAGGTGAGATGTGGAAATGCTATAGAGAACTGTCTTCTGTGAGAACACACTGGACTTCCTAGATTTGCTAATACACACCCTTTATCAAAATCATGAGATTTTCACCATTGTTTTTTCAAATGTTCTACCCAAATATTTTTCTCTTCTCCTTTTGGGGATTCTAACATTATATATGTGGACTTTTGATAATGTCCCACAAGTCTCTGAGGCTCTGCAAATTTTTAAACGTATTTTATTCTCTTTTCTGAAGATTTTTTTCTCTGTCATCTCCAATCTCATATTGAGTTTGCCCAGTGATTTTTAAATTACAGATATTGTTTTTTTTCAGTTCCAAATTTCTATTTGGCTATTTTTTTATAGTGCTTATTCTTCTAAGAACTCTTATCCTTTCATTCATTTCAAAAGCATTATTCTTTAACTCTCAATGCATGGCTATCTCAACTGCCTAAAGTCTTTGCCTGATAATCCAACATTTGCATCATCTTGGAAACAGCATCTGTTTATTGTATCTTGCCTCAAGAATAGGACAAATTTCCCCAGTTCTTGCCATGTTGAATAATTTTGAATTTTATTCTGGTCAATGTAAATGTGTTGTGTGGGTTCTAGGTCTGGTTATACACCTCTGGGAAAGGTTGATATTTATGAAGTAACTATCTTGACTGGGTCAACACCAAGTGTTCTTTCTTATCTTCAGCTGTTTAGTTCTCAAAACATTTTCAATGCTAGTTCATGTTTGTTCACCTGAGTAACTTGGGTGTTATTCTGAGACATGGGCAGTGGTTCAAATCCCGATTTACTCCCACTCATGCTTAGATGAGAGGCAAGCCTTAGGCTTATGAAGATTTAGGGGATTCTTTTTCTAACTCTTGATGCTTTGGGATTCCCTTACATTCTCCAGCCTGCAGGATCTACTTTTCCCTATTTCTTTGGTCAGAAATATGATGTTCCCTTGGAAGTTTGTGTCTGCTGTTTCTCCCAAGGCATCTATGACTGGGATCTACCCTTGGCAGCAAAGTATGAAAAAGAAAAAAAAGGGGGCTTGTCCCAGAAGTTCTTTTCTGAGTTTTAGCTCCTCTTTGCAATTTACCTGCTTCTGTTTATAATCTAGAAACCTTAGTAGTTCATATTCAGAGACCACAGTCAGTTGGCAATAATGTTTTTACTATAATTAACTAGCATAATGAACTACACAGTGCTTATTTCCAGTGATGGTACTAGGACAGCTCATGTCCCTTAATTGTTTTAATAAGGATAATAATTTTGTACTCAGGTATGTCCTGAGATGGAAAGTTTGGAATGGGAAACAGGAAAGATAATATCTTTGCTTTTCTTTGTTGATTCTTATATTGGCCCCTATTTCCATATATTTACTCTTGGCTTTCCAGTGTCTGCCAATAAAAATCTAACCTCAGCCAGTTCTCATCTCATTGTTAGTATTTCCTCAACTCTGTTAAGAGTCCCATTTTCTTTGGATTGGGCAGAGAGGAGTAAGTAGAGGAGAGGGAGTGTGGGGATGGGAAGGAGGCTGGAATGAGGCGGACATTATTACCCTATATATATATGTATATTTAGACAACCAGTGTCACTCTGTGCCATGTACGGCCAGAGGAATGAGAAGATGTGTTCCATTCCTGTACAACATGTCAAAATGCATTCTACTGTCATGTATAATTAGAACAAATAAGAAAAATAAAAAAACTATGCTTACTTCATGAAAAAAAAGAATCCCATTTTCTCAGTAGCCTACTTGAACTTAACAAGTAAAATACATTTGAAAAACTAATTTCCTTTAAGGTGCTATTGTCTGATAATGGTTATCTCTTTCCAATACTTGCTTTAAAGTACTTTTTGGGGGGAGACTTTGTGTTAAATCTAAAATCTCATCTCTAAGAGTAGAAGTCTGGTTTCATCATCATGTAATTATAAAGATATTTTCATAAATATGATAAACAGGAAATTCCTACTCAAATAATGGCAATAATGGTTGGTGATTTATAGGTATTTCTCATATTTGCAATTTTATAATAATGACTTATGATAAGTCTAAAAGATCATGTTAGTAACAAAAATAAATATTTACTTTAGTAATCAGTTAGCCTTATTATTTTAATTTTAAATTCAGTAATAAAAAAGTAGAAAATCGCTGAAGAACAAACAGGATTATTCTTTTTGTTATTACTTTTCTGATGACCTTTAACATGTCATTAAATACTTTTACTAAATGAAAGGAAAATGGTAAATATAATGAACTTTGAAAATAGCTGAAGGCTTAAATTTAAGTTTAAAAATTCTAAAAAATGACACAGGTATATTTTCTTCTCTCTCTCTCCCCCAACTCACCCACAACTGCTTGAGTGAAATTTCTGAATGCTAATCTAATCTTCTCAGATCTGTTCTTCACGTTGCCTAGCAGTAATGTGCTAAAACAGCAGCTAATAACTTAGCATTTTGGTAAAATAATCGATTGTCTTTAAAATTTCACTCAGGTGTCTTCTTCCCTATAATTTTCCCTGAATTCTCCCAGAAGAATCAAAACTTCACTGTGTGTGTGTGTGTGTGTGTGTGTGTATATATATATATATATATATATATATATATATATATATATATAAAACATTTATAATTTATAATACTGTGTTCTCATAGTTAGTTTAATTGACAGTCTCCTTCACTGGATTATGAGTTCCTTCAAGTCACACACTCTGTCTTCCTCAATCTTTGCTTCTTTAGAGTCAAAGCAAATCTTAATATAATAGCCTTCAAAGAGGACATAAAAAGTAAAGAAACAAAGAGGAAAGAAAAAAAGAGGGTTGGTTACATTGAGGTTGTTGTGGTCCACAGGGCCCAAGTGTGGGATAGTCAAGTGTCAGACGTTCAGGGAAATGGTACAAGGTAAAGTTTGGAAACCTAGAGCCCCAAGATCGGGTCAAGTTGGTAAGATGAAGCCAGTGCATTTGTGTTTACTCTTGGTTAGGAAGGAAGTAAAGGATCATCCACTCAACAAAAGAGGTAAGTCAGACAAGAAGAGAATCTACCATGGCACAGCAAGACCCACCGGGTTGAGGTCCAGGTGGTGAAAGCTCAGAGCTAAGTCAGGTACTCTCAACAGGAAACCATACACATCAGGAAACTGATTTCAAGGGCATTTTCTGGCACAGTAGTTGAGAAGGAGTGATGGCTATTGGCACCCCTTTTGTGCTAATTTCTTTAAAAACAGCCTTTGAGATTCCATTTCACTCACACTTGTAGTCTTGGGCTATTTGAAAGATTCTTAGGACAAAAAACTTAAAACAGTAAGCACTTATTAAGTACCCAGTTGTGCAGACAACTATGCAAAGTGCTATGTGCTGTGTTAAGGAAAAGCTCAACAAACAAAGAAGCTGCTTGAGGCAAAAGTAATATGGCCTTTGTGTGCATGTGTGTGCGACTTCAACTGGGCTGAAATAACATGTTTAAAGTTCGGCCTGGCAGAACTCCACATTTGAAAAAGACTTAAATAATATGGGGGGAAAATTCAACAAAGACTTGAAAATCAATTAAGGTTTAGAGGTTAGGGGAGGTAAAACATTTTTTCCCTTGTGCTTTGCACATTTTTCTTTTATCCATCAAGACACTGGACTAGATTCTACAGTATGACAAATAGAAATTCATCAACCCCATTTGGAAAACCTGTCTTTCAATCAATTCAGTTAAATAAGTATTTTCAAATGCCTTCCATGTGTCCAGTGTTGCTCCAAGTGTTGTGGAGGATAAAAGAGAATTCTTGGCATTATATTGCCTTTGAAAGTTTATTGGAGGAGAACAAATGAAGCAGTATGAAAAAGTAATAAGAAGGCTTACAGTAAAGATCTTAAATGCATTCAGCACAGGCTGTCGAGAGCACCAACATATATAACTATCTCTTGCTTTCTCAGATTATACCAGTCATGGGAATATGTCAAAGACTTGGGTGATCATTCCAGTGGCTTTTGAATCTAGGCCTCTTATTGTTTTGTTCTTAGTCTTGTTCTTTTATTTCTCTTGGGTTCTAGGAGACTGTTGGACAATTTGGTATCATGGTCATGGCTTTTATTCTAGTGCTCTGGCTGTGATGGAGTTGGGACTCTAGGCAGTCCTAAACAGGGCAGGGCTTTCTGCCATTTAATTAGCAATAAAACAGGAACAGAGTAGTCTATAAGCACTGGGTAGATGCATTTGAAATAACTGCAATGGGCATGGAAAAGAAGCAAAGAGTTTTTAGCTTATGTAGGACTGTTACAATTGATTCGTTCACAGGAGGGCGAGAGGGGATGGATTCTCTCTAATCCAATGAGAACTCTCATGGTGAACCCTCAATGGTCAAAGGTCTTATCTTATGTGACCAAGCTAATGATGTTTCAATTTCACAGTAAAAGCTATCAAATAACTTAGAGAAGATGATCTTCAGGGATGGTATACTAAACCTTTGATTGTAAGAAACAAAATCATCTGAGTGAAAGGATAGTTATTTCATATAATAAACATGGAAATAAGCTGGGCTTTGTGAGGATGGTGGAGGAACCTAGAAAGCTGATAGAAGTGGAGATGGTTACTCTGTTTCCCTCTGAGTTTCCGAATTTTGCTTCTCTTGGCACATTGGTGCTATTCTCTTGTTTCTCTGTGCAATTTAGTTTTCTCTGACTTAAGATTAGTGCACACAGTGGTCAGAAATGGTCATCTTTGCATTGCCTTTCAATGGAAGTTTCTACTATCCTACTTTAAGTTCTCAGCTCAAACTCTTAGGGCAGCTTCTGATGACCATGTGTTGTCTAATCACTGTGGTATAGGAGCAGGGTCATATGTTCATATACGTCCGTCAAGCTCACCCTTAGGGTCAGTGAGGTGCTGTAATGGGCTGTGCAGGAATCCCTCAAAGTACTTACAGAAGTGCACATTAGTGACATTCACCCATGGAGCAATCCTTAAAAATCATTTCTCTACCTTTTTCTGAAATACAATGACTCACTGCTTTTCCCAAGTCCAGAGTTCGAGTGCTCTCTCTTTGCTCAAGGACCTCAGTGATTTAACTCCAAATTCCAAAGTTCCCATTTGAGTTTCCTTAGAGACGTTTTATGTAAAGATCCCTCATGTAACAGGAATCCTAGGAACCTGCTGTGATTTCCCAGGGTTCTGAATGTACTCATGCTGATTGGGACACCAGTGTAACCCTGATCACATATGTATGGAAAATTGCATCTTCTTAAAAAAGGGGAAGAGAATAATATGGCAATATTGATATGAAAAGGAATTATAAGTGAGGAAGATTTCCTTCTTTGATATTTTCCCCTATAAGCCTTAAAGACAGTCAATTATTTGGGGTCAACTAAAATCTGTCCTGGAAATTAGGGAGTAAATTTGATTCAGTTCATTCAATGATTATTTCCTGTTTTGGTATACTATGCATCAGATAATGTGTAAAGACCTGTGGCAGTGGAAATGATATTCCTTGATCTATAATTGGCTTCTCTGTATGCAGAATTGGCTGTACAATTTGAGGGACCCAGTGTAAAATGAAAACTCAGGCCACTCCTTCAAAAATTAAGAATTCTCAGGTTGGTGATGGAGCACTAAACTACATAGAAGGCCCTTCTAAGTGTGCCTGTGTGACACATAGTTTGCATGCCTGTGAGTTGGTCCTGTTTCCTGAGCATGGGCAGTCCACATTAAACTCCTTCCTCCATCTTTCCATGAGAAGATTGGGGGAAACCCCATTTTCTTTCTATGAACCAGATATATGATATATATATATATATATATAAAAGCAGAATCATCATATATATAATTATATGCGATGATATGATGATTCTGCTTTTTCTTTAGAGTGATATTCTGCCACAAGCAAAAAACCTCATGGCTTGTAATTTTTTAAAGAATAAAACTCACAACTTTTAATTATGATGCATCACAATTTAGTTACAATATTGGATAACCTACATTTTTTTGGTTAATAAATTAAGCCATATTCTCCATAATAGTTTTCATGTTAAACTTTACCCTTGTGTTTTCTTGTTATTGTTTAAAACATTCAGGTGGTAAGTTTATAAACTCCTTCATAGTAAATTGTGCACGCAGTTAATTTTGGTTGAATTTGCATTTTAGATTATAATAGTCTACAATGTAAATAGCAACTCAACACATTTTTGCTGAAGAAGACAATTGACTGTTAGTGTTTCAAAAGGATACAGTGATTTGTAATGCCTGAATTTGCAAATTGCAAGTATTTATTATGCAAAACCAGAGGGAAGTGGCTTATCCTGAGGGGAAATGGCAGTTTTCTACAAGTTGTACTTCAAAATAATTTAAGTAATAAGTTTCATCCCAGGATTTTCATTAACTCAAGCAGCAAGTATTATAAAATACATCAGGCTGATGATTTATTATAAAAATTCTGGATTTGCTAAAGAAAGAAGGGCATATATAAAATATTTAGAGGACAAGTTTCTAAAGAGAGAATAAGGTTTCTGAACATTATTCATCAAAATTATGATAAAATCATCCTTTGTAGCATCAATATTTGGCCAGAAATTTAATATATGATTATACTGTGAAGGTCATTCTCTCTTTCAAGACTAAACTTCTCACCCAGTGTCTCTTCCTTTCTGCATTCCTTTCCCCTCTGAGATCCTCCCATGAATTCAGGCTATGCTCTCTGCAGGGCTGTCTCCTACTCTCCTGTGTGCTTGTGCCACTGTTTCAGGGACAAGGAAGCTCCTGTATCTGGTGCTGACTGGAGTTGCAGCTCTGGGTTTTCAGGCCTGCCATCTACAGGCATCTCCAACCCTGCTTAATTCCTGAACCATTAGCAACCTGACTGGCAATACATTGAAGGTCTTTTCCTACCAAGGGAACAATCTGTATACAGTAGTCTGTTACTCTGCACTCATTGTCTGGTATACACCAGAGATTCAGTTTGCAGAGATTCCTAATCTCATTGTAAGTGTGGCTAGTCTGCTGTAAAGATCTCCTGCCTGATGAACTTTTTATTTTAATTTTTAAATTTTTTACAGACTTCATTTTGATTCATTGTACACAAATGGGGTACAATTTCTCATTTCTATGCTTGTGCATGATGTAGATTTGTACCATTCATGTAATCATACATGTACATAGGGTAATGACATCTGTCTCATTCCACCATTTTTCATACCCCTGCCCCCTCCCCCTCTCATTTCCCTCTTTGTAATCTAAAGTACCTCCATTCTCTCACCCCCCGCCCCCACAACCTGACTGTATATCATCATCCACTTATCAGGGAAAACATTCGACCTTTGGTTTTTTGGGATTGGCTTATTTCACTTAACATGATGTTTGACTTTTGGTTTCCACCCTAATTCTCTGTTGGGCCTGGATCCTAGGTCATAAAATTAGCTGGAACTGAACCTTATTTCCAAGATTCTGCCAGGCTGTTTTATCCGGGATCTTATTTCAAGAATTCTTTAGAGGGACTTGAACATCAAGTCTAGTCTAACTCCACCTTCACTTAACTGGACAACTCTTTCATTGACTGACATTCTTCTGTGCACTTTCGCCTGCCTCTTGGAACAGATGTTTGCAATGTTGCACCATGCCCGGATACACTTAGCTTTTCTATGCTTCAGTCAGATTGCTGATCTTCCATGGTGGCCTTTCCTTATTGGTAGCACAAGATTCCTCCTGCTCTGTGCTGGTCCTAAAGACCACAGAATGTCACCAGAGTTCAGCCAACTATAACAGGAACAAGGAAATTTATTAAGATCAATCATTAGTTACAATGGCTTATCAAAGTGCTTCAGATTTGATCTGAGTTGAGTGATTATAACCAAGTTGATCTTTACTATTGACAAAAAAAGTATGAAATATATTCCATCTATTGGCAAGCAAATTCCTATGGGTTAACAAAGAATGCAAAGTACTATTATATGAGCACTTTTCCACTTACCTTTCTCCCTCTTGTGGGGTAAAAACTCTCTTTTCTTCTAGTTACAGAGGCTGATCCACCATCCTCTGTAGTTCAGTGACTCCAGGAGAGTTTGGGCTGGGGTTGTAGCTCAGTGGAGGAGTGCTTGCCTAGCATGTGTGAGGCACTGGATTCGATTCTCAGCACCGCATATAAATAAATAAAACAAAGTTCCATTGTCAACTAAAAATACAAAAAGTATGAAAAAAAAAAAGAAGTTGTTCTAGAGCTGACATAGAGCTTCTGTTCTTTCTTTGATGACTCTGATTTGGAACTGACTTCAGAACCTGCTCCAGAATAGTCAGGAGAAACTGAGTTTTCTGCTTCTACTTGGCAGCCATCTACTAAGGACCTACTTGCCTTTATGTCTTTCTTCTCTCCCCAACCCTGATCAGAACCAGACTTCTTCCTAAAGTTGACTGGTTATTTCTCTGCCACAGAAGGGTGCTTTCAGCATCCACCTTGTTCCATGTGGGTGTTGGCTCTTTTGTTCCCTGGACCGTAGGCCTCCTTTTCTGTTGTCAAAATTATTTTCAGATTCCATTTAAGAAGAGCAGGAAACTTTCATTATAAAGTGTAATAAGTGATAGTTAGGTATTATAGTTTAGATTGTATCTATATATGTGCACACATATGTGTACAATATATATAAATGCATATATCAAATACATTATTTCACACTATATGTATCACATTATCTATATGTATCACTATATGTATCATACTTGCCAACAAAAAGTATACTTTTTTCTTAAAATGCTAGATATAAGCAAAACAGTCATTAGAATTAGATGAATAAATCATGACCTAAATTATGAGATGAGAAAATTTGAAAATAGAGACAATTTGGTCAAAAACATAGGAATATTGAGCATAATAGAGAATTTATTTTCTCTTAAACTTTCTGGCCAAAATGACAATATGATCAGGTTCATAGGTCTTATTTTGTCTTTATCAAAGGAAACACACTTTCAAAATGAGGGGTAAAATGATAAAATACATGATCTACATTGAGAAGAATTTATCTCATAAATCCTGTTTTATAAGGGTTAATGTATGTGTGTGTATGTTACACATTTCTATATGTGACATATATTTAGAGACTATATATTTAGTGTGTGCATATATACATGCATGTATATATATGACTAATATATATATATATCATATATATCTATGACTAATTTTTAAAATTTTATAGGGAATCATTGTTTAATTCAAAAAGAGTGTCCAGGGGTGTATAGGTGGTGTGCATTGCTCTGTGGTCTCCTTATATGAGACCATCAACACTGCCTTTGGTGGCATGTTTTTCTCTGTAGCAGGTAGAACACCCTTCATCAAGTAGGAGGCACAATCCTGCCATTTTCTATGCAGAGTTTCTAGGGGTTTCAAAACATGCCTGAACCAACAACAACAGCAACAACAAGAAAACCATGCCTAATTCTGAAGCTTGTATGGTCAGTCAGTGACTTCTCAGATCATGAGATTACCCACTGCTGAAGTCACCCTGGATTTGAGGTTAGGGAAGAGACAGATTCTTGTTAGTAGTTATTTATCACTGGTCTAAATGTTATCCTCTTAGCACTGATTTTATACTTCAGACTGGCCATGGCAGCCAAATTGACTGCTGTCATGAAGTTGTATGGATGTATTTTTCTACTCTGGGTTAGTGACCTAACAAAATAGGCTTTCTTTGGGTTAAAGAGAAAACTTTGAATGACAAGTTAATCTCAGTAACTTTAAAATTATTTTTGCTTGCTTTCTTATAGGACTTAAATATCTCATTGGGGATTTCTTTGTTGATGGTTCTTTTATTCTTCCAATACTGAATAAGATGTCATTAGTAGAATTGATTTTCTGTTAGAGCACATTTTAATCTCTGCACGAATGTATTAGTTCTGGGAAAAGAGAAAAATATCCATTCACTAGAGTCCAGGGATACATGAAAATGAAAATAGGGAAAGGCCTATCCACTTTCCTCCAAAAAGTAACATAATATAGCAGAGAGTATCAGTTAATGTGTAGAGATAAAAATCAAAATTATCCTACCTCTATTCTTTCACTTTTTATTATATTTATGAAGAATTTGATCAAAGTAGTCAGCCATGAAGTAAGTATGCAAAGAACTTAAGCATTTAGGGGGTGAAAGTGACATGGCAATAGGTATTGGACTTCCCTCCATCCTGGAGCATTTATGTAGCTCTTCCCACATGTATGAACATGCAGCTCCAAGAAATTAATTGCACCTGTAGTGTTCATGGTTGCTCCTCTTAGAATTCTTTCTCATATCTTCTGTACTTCTTCTAGATCTACTCTCCCTGGTGTCCTTCTCCTGGCAGCCTCTGTCTTTACCTATCTGGCCAGGTGCTTGCGTCATGGAGACAACCAACCTTTACCCCACCACCTCAGATAACATTTTGTTATTTACATGCTGCATTCATCAAAGTGGCACACAAGCAACTATTCCTTCCCCTGTAGACTATTTTTAAACCTTTTTCCAGATGGGCCTGTCCTACCTGCTTTCTTTCTTGGGTCAGGAGAGGACATTTCAGAAACTTTCAAAGCATCAATTATTTTCAGTCATTCTTGTCTGCATATCATCTCTCACATGTATGTGAAATCTGTAGATGTTTAAACATACAAGTATTTGTTTGATTCTTGATACTCCCTTAAGAGGAGTATTAGAGAATTGGAATACTCAGCTCAAATGAAAGCCAAGGGCAAATATTTTAGGGAGATATATAAGGAGATGAATTCATCCTAAGGTATCAATAACTGATACTGATCTTTTCTCTGGTTGTGTGAATGGTGACAAGTGAAGGTAAATACAGAGAGAAGAAGGGAACTGAATGTTTTTAAAATAAATCTGGAGATAATATGGAGAAGGAAATTTGGGATGAGGACAGGAAGAGGCAAGCCCAGAACCTGAGAAACTTCAGTTTTGTCTACTTCAAAACGGTGTCTGAAATCAGCTGTGCATGAAAGATAAAGAGATTTTGGATTGTCCTTCTCATGACTTGCCTCCCTTTGCCAAAAGGAATGGAAGTTGATTGTAAATATAAATATAAGAAGAAAATTCTGAAGAATAAGGTATATAAAAGCCAACCAGATAATTAGTCTACAATATTGTGTAAACACTACCTGATTCTCAATTCACTTTCACTTCTCAGCCCTGACTTGCTTTACCTCTGCTTTTCCTCATTTCAGTAAATGGCATCTTTATTTGAGACTCAGAGTGAAGACTTTGCTTTCATCTTTTTTATTAACACATATTAATTGTGCATGTTAATGGGATTCAGAGTGAGAGTTCCACACAGGTTGCAGGGTGTATTGATCATATCCAACCACCCACTTTCACCCTTGCAGTTTGCTATCATCCTGTGCTATCCCACTAAAATATATTTATTTTCCTTATATCTGCTATTTATTCCTTTTTAAAGATTTCCATGTTTATTGAATGAATAAATAAACTGACAAACAAGAGGGTGATCTTCTTGGAAAACAGTCATAAACTAGAACCAAGTAATAAAAATGACAATATGGTTAAAGCAAGGGTAAAAAGCAAGCAATTGCAGCATTTGCAAGGTGCTGAGTATGAAAACCACGTGGTACCTAGTGGTACCTGATCCTATGTACTGCCTGTTTTTCTTGGCCATCAAGAAGAGGTATCACCATCTAGTGGACTAGAGGCTGGAAATTGTAGCCTTGAGGCTTCCTGAGGGAAGCCAACTCCCATGTGGAAGGTGATGATAAATCACTTGGATTTATGAAGATAAATCCAGGAAAGGTGTTAGCAACATCTTGAACCATAGAGTCTGATGAATTAGATTACCAGGCAGATGCTTTCCTGAGGACACTCATATCATAAGCACTTAAAATAACAAAGATAAACCCAGCAGTGATAGTGGATAATGCTAACCAATTCCATCAGAACTGTAGGTAAGGAGACAAGTTTCAAGCCAGAGTTCTATGGTGACAAGAGTAGCTTATAACTGTCTGAACCTTCAAGAACTGTGGTGGTACCCACTGTGGATGTACGACAGCCTGTGTTATTTGGAACAATGGCATGAGTGTATTAATGATAGAAAATATCCACTAATTATTTACTTGTATAAGGTGAAACCATATGACCCTGGCAGTCAGAGAAGTTCCTCTGTCCTATTCAAGTAGAGGATAGACTTGAAATGCACCAATAAGTATATTATATATAAAATGAACCAATAAGTGTATGGTGTGTAGAATTTGAGAGGCCATGATTAGCAAGACTCTTACAGAAGCATGAAAAGTGTGAATTTCAAACCCAGATGAATTTAGGAGACATGGGAGGGTTTAGCCTCAGCTGAGATGAAAGAATCAGAAAATACAATCCAAGAAGAAGAAAATCAAAAGTTGAATTAGTAACTGTTTTCAAATTTATGAAGGGCTCTTTTGCAGAGAATAAGGAACTGCTGTTTTTTACCCTCTGTCTTTGAAATGCTCATCACAGTCTGGTCCTGTGAAGCTCACACCCATCTTATAGAGCAGTTCTTGACTACATGATAGTCCCTTCCTGCAGCCTGTAATGTCCTTCATCTCCCTTCATCACACAGCAAAACATTTCTATTTCAAAGCAGGTTAACCCCAACCCTTGTAGAAGAACAGCTGCTTTCTGTTCTTTCCTTTGTGGTGCTGGGACATGTTTACGCCATCGCTGTGCCACACTGGCCTCCTGTAGTACTTTCAGGACCTGCTTTCCTGACAGCCTCAAGGTTTTCACAAAGGCAGGTATTGCCTTATTAGTTCCTGTCTTAGTTTGGCACAGAGTAGCTTTTTCAGCAAATTTCACCTTCTCTACAAGGTCTTTCCAATTTCAAAGTAACTGGTAGCTCCACTAACATTTTGTTTGTACATCTGCTCCATTTTCCCAGTCTATGCTGCATTAGAACTACTTGTGTTTAAGTGGGGGTCCCAGAGGGCTGACACTATTTCTGGTCTTGTATTCCCTAGTGTGCCTAGCACGGTAGCTAGTCCCTAGTGGATACTCAAAAACAACTTTTAAAGCTGTTCTGAAGGAGATATTGACTCAGGATTCTAAATGAAAACTTCTTAAGTGAGAAATTGCCTGTCTGTGATGTTTTCAAGCATTGGTTTATATATCAGAACATGATGCCTAATTTATTTCCTGAAGATTTTGTAATTAAAAATGGAGTAAGTTCATGTCTTTCAAGGGGTTATGACCTTGTAAGTTATGAACTTACAAGTTAGCTTATTTATTTTCTGTTCAAAATTTAGTATTTCCTATACTTTCATATTTGATTTTCAAAATTGTCTTTGCACTGTGCCTTAATCAATCATTTCAAGAATGTTAATCGAAAACATGAATATGAAGTTTTATAAAGAGAAATTCAGACAATGGCTATAACACCCACAACAAGTTAAGCCACAAAAGATTATGGTGCATTCAAAATAAGACCCAAAGGCCTGAATTGCGATAGTGGGATTTTAGGCATATATGAGAAAGGGAATAGATTTGATGATGAAAGTTGATCAAGTCAGCATGAAAACATGCTCTTATGGTGCCACCGTGAAACTGAAGACCTTTTACACATAAAGCAGATATGCAAATGACTATGCCACAGATCCTAGGCAAGACCCCCAAAGCACAGGGGGACAAAAGCAAGAATAAACCACTTTCATATCAAAAACTTTTATATAGCAAAGGAAATAATAAACAAAATAAAGAGATAACCTATAGCATGGGAGAAAATATTTGCAAACTGAACATCTGACAAGGGGTTGATAGCAAGGATACATAAAAACTTAAAAAATTCAGTAACGAATAAAAACAAATATTTTCAATTAAAAATGTGTACTATCCCTAGACAATTCTTAAAAGAAGATATATTAAAGGCTAATATATGAAAAAAATGCTCAGCATCACTAATCATCAGGGAAAGGCAAATCAAAACCACAATGACATATCTCCTCACCCTAGTAGGAATGACAGTTATTAAGAGACTAAAGATAACAAGTACTGATAAGGATGTGGAGAAAAGGTAACCCTTGCATATTGTTGTTAGAAATGTAAGTTAGTTCAGTCATTATGGAAAACAGAAGGGAGATTGCTCAAAAAATTAAAAATAGATCCAGGAATTCCACTCCTGGGTATGTATCCAAAGGAAATCAAATCAATATGTCAGAGACAGCTGCACTCCCGTGTTCATTGAGGAGTATTCACAGTAGCCAAGAAATGGAATCAAACTGTCAATTGATGAGTGGATAAAGAAAATGTTGCATATATACACATCAGAATAATATTCAGCCATAAAAAATAAAAGAAATCTTGTCATTTGTGACAACATGAATGAATTGGAGGTCAGTATGTTCAGTGAAATAATCCAGCCTCAGAAAGAGAAGCACCACATAGTCTCACTCCTATGTGAAACATAAAAGCTGATCTCAGGAGGGGAGAATGGTGTCTACCAGAGGCTTGGGAGAGTGGGACTATGGGATGGGGAAAGCTTGATCACTGGGTACTAGGTTACAGGTAGACAGAAACAGGAAGTTCCTGTGTGCTTTTTGCATGGTAGGTGACTATAGATAAAACAGTAATGTGCAAGGATTTTGAAAATTTTCACGTGTAGAAATGACAAATGTTTGAGAAGACACATATGTTTAACCTGATTTACACATTACACAATGTATATATGCATAAAACGTTACATGGTACTCCATTAATATGCATGATTTTAATTTATCTGTTAAAAAACTAAATTTAAAAATTATACCATGAAGGATAGGTATCTGCTCACACACTGGAGTAGTAGGATGAAAAACAATTATGGTATGTTTTCCTTTCAGGAAATTAAAGTCCTTTCTTCAGAAGAGACCTATGATTAAACCATAAAATGCAGAGCAATCTTCAGTCTTTTTGCAGCCCAGCTTGCTCTATTTTTTTGCTCACAGTAAGTCACTCAGTCAACCTTACTAGACGGTTTCATGATGGACTCTGACCCTCTCTGTCAATAATTTTATTTTTCCTCTTCCCTTTATTCTAATTTTAGACATAATATTATAACAAGGCAGCGTTTTCTCTCTGGAAGAATGTGAAATATGACCTTTGTCTCTGAGGCCATTGGGAAATTCCCTCCTATTCCTAATATGTGAAGAGTTTACTTGAAGTAAAAAAGACAACAAGGAAAATATCTCTTTGGTTGTTGGTTTTGAAAATCTTATTGAACTGGATAAAGTTTTTAAAATTTTATTTTAGAGATCACAAAAATTTATTTCCCTTCTTTTTTCCAAGTCCCATTCTGCACATTATTTTTTAAGATATCGTATGCCTTGTCACTGACTAAAGGAAATATCTAGTACCTCTGCAGCAGGGATACAGCTTTGACTTTTCTTTTTTGTTAGTGCCTTCAAGTGGAAGATTAAGACATTTTAGTATTCAGGAATTGTGCCACCTATAAACCAGAGATTCCTTGAGCTCTGTTTTATTTTAAATAGAGTTTTTTTTCCTTGACAGTATATTCAAAATTAGCTGGAAAAGAAAATATTACACAAATGAATTTATTTTGGCAATGCACTGAGAGCTCTTTATTCTGTTCATGGCCCTGTTTATTAATCAATCCAAGTTCCATATTTTCATTAAAAATTTGTGTTCCTTCATAATTTTGCTACATTATAATAGTTAGTTTTCCATGATGCACTTCACACCAAATAAACCTCCTCTAACAAGAGCATGATGATGTTGATTGTTGTTTTTTAAGTGTCTTCCAGGAAAGTTCAGGCAGCACATGTTTTACACGTATAGGAGTGTTTCTTTCTTTACTTCCTGACCCTTTGAGGATAGTTTGATTTCAAGTTCATTTCTGTCTTAGTAAGTTTTTTCATCACTGTGACAAGAACAACATAGAGGAGGAAAGGGCTCATAGTTTCAAGGGTCTTAGTCCATAGATGGCTGAGTCTACTGCTCTGGGCCCAAGGAGAGATATAACATCACAGGGAAAGAGTGTGGCAGAGGCAAACAGCTCAGGACATGACCACTAGAAAACAGAGAGAGGCTACTGTGGTCAACAAGGACAAAATATCAACCCCAAAGACATGCTCTGGGTGACCAGCCTGCCTACAGTTACCACCCAGTTAATTCCTATCAGGGGATCAATGCACTGATTGAATTAAGGTTCTCATAACCCAATCACATTACCTCTAAGCTTTCTTGCATTGTCTCATACATGAGCAATCTAAACCATAACATGGTCCTTCTCTTCAACAGAAGTTGTACTTGTTGTCTTTAGATTATGGAGGCATAGGCTGTGCTATCCATCATTGTTTTCCAAATGTCTAGCAGAGCTTGAGGCATTAGTAGGAATGTCATGGTGAACTCCTTGAATGTATGAAGATCAGTGGTTTTTATCCTCATAATCTTGTTTCTTATATAGGAGCTAGCTGTTCTTGCTGCTCTAGATCACAGTGATTAAGAACAAGAGTTTGGCATCAAGTAGGCCTAGATTAACTATTGACTTTTGTTCAAGTTACTAAACACTCCTCTAAACTTCAACCTCTACATCCAAAAATGTGATAAATGGGGTGTTGCATATAAAGCCCTTGGAAGTGTTTGGCAAGTAATAAACTCCTGATAGATGGGCTTTATTATGAGTAGTGGATTTTATAGGACATTTGCTTGCCTTAATGCATACAAAAATCCACTTCAACTAAATACAAAGCATCTGAATGAGTGAGAGTTTTTTTCTTCCCCATTTTCTGTGTTTCAGAGGCCCCTGCCTAATCCCAAGCTATTATTTTATTCTTGAATTAAGACCTCTTTGTATCTCTCTAGAGAAATGAATAAGGAACTCATTAGGTGATCATATTTATGAGGAGCTGTATTGCTTCCTGAGAAAAGACATGATAGGTGAAATCATGAGGCCTACTGTGTTAAAGACAAAGGTGAAAGATCATTCTGAAGGTAATGGTTCCATCAGGTCAGCCAGCCCCCAGACTGAGTTCTAGGGCATAGCCCTTAAAATAAGAATGAGCAAATACTAAAAGCAAACATTGAAACACCCTCTTCCTCCAAATCCCCAGAAGTTCTTGAAAACATAAGCCATCATCAGCATCATCAGTATTAGTAGCATCGATAGACGAGGATATGATATGAAGAGATGGCACCATCAGGAAGACACAAGATCCCTGGCCAGCGTAGGCCAGCAGCCACAGTAGAGATGTCTTCAGCTTCCCAGCCTGCTTGTCTGCCCTGGATTCACTGTCTGCATCACCACTGCTCCTTCTGTATTGCCAAGGGGTTCAATGCCCAAGGAGAACAACCATGAGACAGTACAACAGAAGAGGGAAATGTTGGCCAGCACGTGGTGACGAAGAACTGTAGGTCAGATGTGCAGGCATGTCAACTAACAGACTCCTAGATATATTTGTGAGAAATCTGAGGGAAAACTTGAGTTCCCACAGCATTGTAAATACCTCCATATAAAACAGAGTTTTGGGATTCTGAGTGTGATCATATTTTGCCTGGAGAAGGTAAGGCATCGTGTGTTTTGAGAGGAAGTAAGTTAATGTAAACTATGGTTAGCAACAATTCCAAATATGATCTTGACTTGATATTAATTCAGTGTCATATTAATTCCAGTGTGTCCAAAGTTCTTGATTATCATTACTGAGCAAAAATTAATTAACAAAATTAATATTTCATTTGGAAGAAAGCACGACTTGTATTTTTGAGGCTGTGCTATGAATTTATCATTTTGTTCTATGGAATCAATTATAAAGTTCATACTGAGAAATCTTCAATAAAATTCTTATTGTCATAACACCTAGTTTTAAAGGGAGGAATGAAATTATGAATTACCTGCAATTTATTGCAGTGGTTCTATATTCTGTCTGGATCATCTTTATTAGACAATGTTCAGGAAGAATGACCTGATTAGAATATGTTGATCTTACAGAAAGTGAAAAAAGCATGTCATTATGCTGTACTTTGTTCCTTCTCTCTAAAGTTTGGAAACTAAAAGTATGTAGTTCCTGTTTTAGTCAGCTTTTTTGCTGCTGTGACTGAAAGATCTGACCAGAACATTGTAGAGGAGAAAAATTATATTTGGTAGCTCACCGTTTCAGAAGTTTCAGTCCATAGAAGGCCAGCTCCATTCTGCAGGGTTCAAGAGGAGACAGAACATCATGGCAGAAGAGTGTGGCAGAGGGAAGCAGTTCACATGACGAATAGGAAGTAGAGAGAGAGAGAATTCACTTGCCAGATACAAGACACATACCCTAAAGGCCCACCTCCAATGACCCAACTCCTCCAGCCATACCCTGCCTGCTTTCAGTTTCCACTCAGTTACTAATTTCCATCAGGTGATTAATTCATTGATTGGATTAAAACTCTTATAACCCAACCATTTCACCTCTAAACCTTCTTGCATTGTCTCATACATGAGACTTTGGGGTCACCTCACATCCAAACTATAATATTTCTTTTTATTTTATCAGAGTTTTTTCATCAATGAATATTTTTTATATGATTCATCATGGAGCTATAAGTTTTATTATTCTGATTTAATAGATCAATCAGTATATTTTTAAAAAAGAAAATTTTAAATTTTAGTTCTACCTGAACCTTAATTCTTTCAATAAACTTGCTAGAGTTATTTGGGCTTTAATGTATTGCAAATGTAGCAACTTTAAATACTGATACATACATATATTGATTAATGTAATTCCATATGTCTATGTACAAATACATATGGAGAGAAAGAAATAATTTTATTTTTTTATTTTATTTTATTTTATTTTTTTATTTTTTTAATTTACTTGTTGATTCATTGAACACAAATGGAGTTCAGCTATTGTTTCTCTGGTTGTACACAAATTAGAGTCACACCATCTGTGCATTCATACATGTACACAGGGCAATGGTGTCTGTCACACATTGTGTTATTATTCTTCACTTACCATCACACCCTCCACCATCCTTCCCTCTATGCTATCTATCCTTCCTCCAATCTTGCCACCCTTCCCCCCTGGATTATGCATCATCATTCATTTATCAGAGAGACAATTTGGCCTTTGGATTTTTTGGATTGGCTGATCTCACTTAGCATAACAGTCTCCAACATCATCCATTTACCTACAAATGCCATAATTTTATTCTTCTTTATGGCTGAATAATATTCCACTGTGTATATATACCACATTTTCTTTAGCCATTCATCTATTGAAGGACATCTAGGTTGGTTCCATAATCTAGCTATTTTGAATTGAGCAGCTATGAACATTAATGTGGCTGCATCACTGTAGTAATCTCATTTTAAGTCCTTTGGGTATAGGCCAAGGAGTGGGATAGCAGGGTCAAATGGTGGATCCATTCCAAGTTTTCTAAGGAATCTCCACACTGCTTTCCAGAGTGGCTGCACCAACCTGCACTCCCACCAGCAATGTATGAGTGTACCCTTTTCCCCACATCCTCGCCAACACCTGTTGTTGCCTGTGTTCTTAATAAAAGACATTCTAATTGGGGTAAGATGAAATCTTAAGGTGGTTTTGATTTGCATTTCTCTTATAACGAGGGATGTTGAACATTTTTTCATAAATCTGTTGATTGCTTGTAGATCTTCCTCTGTAAAGTGTCTGTTCATTTCCTTGGCCCATTTATTGACTGGGTTATTAGTGTTCTTGGTGTAAAGATTTTTGAGTACTTGGTAGATTCTGGAGATTAGTGCTCTATCTGAAGTGTGTGTGGCAAAGATTTTCTCCCACTCTGAAGGCTCTCTCTTCACATTGCTGATTGTTTCCTTTGCTGAGAAGAAGCTTTTTAGTTTGACTCTATCCCAATCATTGATTCCTGCTTTTATTTTTGTGCTTTGGGAGTCATGTTAAGGAAATCTGGTCCTAGGCCAACATGATGAAGATTTGGACCTATTTTCTCTTCTATTAGGTGCAGAATCTCTGGTCTAATTTCAAGGTCCTTGATCCACTTTGACTTGAGTTTTGTACAGGGTGAGAGATATGGGTTTAGTTTCATTTTGCTGCATATGGATTTCCAGTTTTCCCAGCACCATTTGTTGAAGAGGCTGTCTTTTCTCCATTGTATGTTTCTGGCTCCTTTGTCAAGTATGAGATACCTGTATTTATGTGGGTTTGTCTCTGTGTCCTCTATTCTGTACCATTGATCTACCTGTCTATTTTTGTGACAATATCATGCTGTTTTCATTACTATTGCTCTGTAGTATAGTTGAAAGTCTGGTATTGTGATACCCCCAGCTTCGCTCTTCTCGCTAAGGATTGCTTTAGCTATTCTGGGTCTCTTATTCCTCCAATTGAATTTCATGATTGCTTGCTCTATTTCTATGAGGTCCGTCATTGGGATTTTAATTGGAATTGCATTGAATTTGTGTAGCACTTTTGGAAGTATGGCCATTTTGACAATATTAATTCTGCCTATCCAAGAACACAGGAGATCTTTCCATCTTCTCAGATGCTCTTTAACTTCTTTCTTTAGTGTTCTGTAGTTCTCATTGTAGAGGTCTTTCCCTTCTTTTGTTAGATTGATTCCCAAGTATTTTATTTTATTTGAGGTTATTGTGAATGGGGTAGTTTTCCTAATTTCTCTCTCAGAGGATGCATCACTTACGAATAAAAATGCATTAGATTTTTGAGGATTAATTTTATATCCTGCTACTTTACTGAATTCATTTATGAGTTCCAGAAGTTTTCTGGTGGAATTCTTAGGTTCTTCTAAATAGAGAATCATGTCATCAGCAAATAGGAATAGTTTGAGCTCTTCTTTTCCTATTCATATTCCTCTAATTTCTTTGGTCTGTCTAATTGCTCTGGCTAGAGTTTCAAGAACAATGTTGAATAGTAGTGGTGAAAGAGGGCATCCCTGCCTTGTTCCAGTTCTCAGAGGAATGCTTTCAATTTTTCTCCATTTAGAATAATGTTAGCTGTGGGCTTAGCATAGATAGCCTTTACATTGTTAAGGAATGTCCCCACTATCCCTAATTTCTCTAGTGTTTTGAGCATGAATGGGTGCTGTATTTTATCAAATGCTTTCTCTGCATCTATTGAAATAATCATGTGGTTCTTGACTTTAAGTCTGTTGATGTGGTGAATTACATTTATTGATTTCTGGATGTTGAACCAATCTTGCATCCCCGGGATGAAACCCCCTTGATCATGGTGCACTACCTTTTTAATATGCTTTTGTATGCGATTTGCTAAAATTTTGTTAAGAATTTTTGCATCTATGTTCATTAGAGATATGGGTCTGAAATTTTCTTTCCTCGATGTGTCCTTCTCTGGCTTTGGTATCAGGATGATATTAGCTTCATAGAATGAATTTGGAAGGGTTCCCTCCTCCTCTATTTCATGAAATACTTTGAGGAGTATTGGAATGAGCTCCTCTTTGAAGCTCTGGTAGAACTCGGCTGTGAATCCATCTGGTCCTGGACTTTTCTTTGTTGTTAGGCTTTTGATGACTTCCTCTATTTCAATGCTTGAAATTGATCTATTTAAATTGTGTATGTCCTCTAGATTCAGGTTGGGTGACTCATATGCCTCTAGGAGCCTGTTCATGTCTTCCAGGTTTTCTATTTTGTTGGTATATAAATTTTCAAAGCAGCTTCTTATTATGTTTTGTTTTTCAATTGTGTCTGTTGTAATATTTCCATTTCCATCACAAATTTTAGTAATTTGGAGTTTCTCTCT
>JAJEJO010005800.1:44889-236929 GCA_020662805.1 Glaucomys volans
TCATCAAATCTGAAGGTAAGTTTTGCTGGGTATAAGATTCTTGGTTGGCATCCGTTTTCTTTTAGAGCTTGAAATATGTTGTTCCAGGCCCTTCTTGCTTTTCGGGACTGGGCTGAGAAATCTGCTGATATCCGTATTGGTTTCCCCCTGTAGGTAATCTGATGCTTTTCTCTCGCAGCCTTTAAAATTCTATCTTTGTTTTCTATGTTAGGCATTTTCATTATAATATGCCTTAGTGTGAATCTGTTGTAATTCTGTGCGTTTGGTATCCTGTAAGCTTCTTATAATTGATTTTCCATCTCATTCATCATATTTGAGAAATTTTCTGATAATATTTCCCTGAACAGATTATTCATACCCTTGGTTTGTATCTCTGTGCCTTCCTCAATCTCAATAACTCTTACGTTTAGTCTTTTCATGATGTCCCATATTTCTTGGAGGTTTCGTTCATGATTCCTAACCATCTTCTCTGTTTGTTCGACTTTGTTTTCAAGATACATATCTTGTCTTCATTTTCTGAGGTTCTGTCTTCCAAGTGATCTATTCTGTTAATTATGCTTTCTATTGAGTTTTTAACTTGGCTTATTGTTTCCTTCATTTCCTTGTTTCCTTGAGGATTTCTGGTTTTTTTTTTTTTTTTTTCAGAACTTCTATCTCTTTATTGAAATTATTTTTTGCTTCCTGCAATTGCTCTATTAGCTGATTATTCATAGCCTGATTTTGCTCTCTCGTCACATCATTCTCTTCTCGGATCATTTTAATTATGAACATTCTGAACTCCGTTTCTGACATTCCTTCTACCATGCTGTCTTTGGGTTCTCTTGATATATCATCTAGGTTTGTTTGGGACACTTTCTTCCCATGTTTTCTCATGTTGCTCATGTATCTTCCCCTCTAGTAGTGCAAATCAGAGGGATTGCAACTTCCCTGTGAAGACTTAAAGTGTCCCTGCAGATTTCTAGTAACTCACCTGATGCTTGAGAAGTGCTTGATCAAGCGGTGACCCAAGAAAGCTGCTGTCCCACTATCTCCAGGTTGGGAATGATCAATGCTTCTGGGTAGAGGCAGCCTGGTGTTGATAGACAATCAGATGCAGCAAGGTGCTAGACCCCGGGCCAGGGTGTGGACCTGGGCACTAGACCAAGTTGGGATGGGGGCACAGAACTGTGCTCAGTGATGGAGACACTGGGCTTGAGAGCCCAGGCTGGCCTGAACTCCTCACTGGGGGCTCAGGCCGTGGCAGGTGATTGCTCTCACCTGGGGACACTGTAAAATGGCGCCAAAGGCCCTAAGCTCCCCGCTGGAGCCAGCGACCCCAGCCGCTCCAGGCCAGACCTCCCCAGGAACCGCTGCATAGTGATTCGGAAGACCAGACCTCAGCTCCGAGGACTCAGGCAGTCGCAGATGGTCTCTCTCCACCAGGGAAGCTGCAAAATGTCCCAGAAATAATTTTAGAAAGATAAACTTGGTTATATATATATTGGTATGGTTTGGATAGGTGGTATCTTCCAAAAACTCATGTATGAGAAAATGCAAGAATGTTCAGAGATGAAATGATCAACTTACAAAAGTCATAATCCAATCAAAGTCTTAATTCACTGATATGGATTGACCTGATGCTAACTGTAGGTAGGAAGGGTGTGACTGGAGGATGTAGGTCACTGAGGGTACATCTTGAAGGTATATGTTTTTACCCCATTGAGCTCTCTCTCTGCTTCCTAATTTTCATGCTCTGAACTGTTTTCCTCTTCCATGCCTTTCCACCATGATGCTCTGCATCACCTCAGATCCAGAGCTATAGAGTCAACCTTCTATGGACTGAGACCTCTGAAATTGTGAGCCCCAAATAACGTTCCCTCCTCTGTCCTTCTTTTTGGGTCCTTTGGTCACAGTGATGTAAAAGCTGACTAAAACACATCATTTTAAATTTGAAAGTTTTCTAATACAATTTTACTGAAGAGAAACAAAGTACTAGAATTATTATTAAATTCCAGATAAATTTTCTTTGTAGACATGCTGACTCCTAAAAAAACTCTAAAATTTATGTATATATGTTTGATGTTAGTGTAATCTGTTTTAAAATATACATATTTCAACTTTATAAACTATTCATTGACAATCTTTGAAAGATAAGGTGATTATAAGTTAGAGGTTTAAGGATTTGAAAGTAATAAACAGAAACTGGTCAATACGCATGAAGTTTCTTCTTTTAAAGATAGAAGGTAGGTCACAGAATTTACAGAAAATCTTGGAATTTTCACTATAGTCCTCTGGGAAGAAGGTAATCATATATCAATTTAATTATTGCTGTGACGAAACCATGTAAAATTTAATGATTTAAGCCATAGGTATTTTGTTATTGATCATGAGTTCGTGATTGGATGGATTATATTTTGGTCTGCACCCAGGCTGGCTAATATTGGCTAGACTCTCTTAGTATCTGTTGTCAGCTGGTCCATCTGACACGTTTGGGCATGAACTGGTTACTGTTCATATTCAGAGCAATGACAAGGCCACTGTTACCTGTAGTTGGCTAGCCGAAGCTTGTTCTTATGGGATGGAGGAAAGATTTTTTAAGATCACCTGAGACCTAGGTTCAAGACTGACACACAATTATTTCTGTCACAAACTATTAACCAGATCCAAGTCAACAAGTTCACAGAGAAAATTAGAGTCTATCTCTTATTAGGAGGATCTCAAAGCTACACTGTAGATAAAAGACAGGAAGAAAATAAGAACCATTTTATTAAAGCCCACGTTTTGCCTACTAATTTCAATATCTTCAAAAGCTCCCATCAATCATGGCATCAAGCTTGGAAATTCAGAGTTGCATATCTAAATCAAACTCACATATGGCCTCTTAGGTGTAGCTACTTTTGGTCCACAGACGTATGAACTAAAAGGACAAGATCTACACACCCAGTATACACTTGTGATATAGGGACTGGAGAACTAGAAGCAATAGTCCCATCCAAATGGGGAAGAATTGGAGAGGGCAAGAGAGGGTAATAGGGAAGGTGGATATGATTAAAACATGACATATGCATGTATGGAAATATCACAGTGAAATATATTGATTTGTACAATTAATATGAGTTAATTTTATAATAAAGGAGGGGGGTGGGTAGTGGGAGGCATATCACAGCCACTGATTTGCAGTAGTTGTAAAATCTAAGTGGGAACGTGTTGAAGGTTGTCCTATCCTGGGAGTTGGGAATTCTCTTTGATCAGATCTAGCTGCTTCTTCCTGGGAGTGCTTTCTCTGCTCATTTGTCTCTCCCACTTCTTGGGAAGTGGCCCTTGTTTGCACCAGTCTTCACCCTTTCATCCTTCCCTGTCCATCAGTCTCTTACCTACTTCTGAAGAAACAACCCATACTTGCCAGCTATTTTTTTAAAACCCAATTCTTTTCTACAGACAATTGAAGAACAATCTTAGTCCCTTTTAGTCCAGGCTGGTGATATTTTCACATGTCTAATACTTTATAAAATTTTTGTGATCTTCCTATGAATTTAATTTTTAAAAAGCACTTTTTTCCCTAGACTTCTTGTTACTTTGGAATGCTTCTTCACAGTCACAGTCTTAAGATTCCTGAAATCTTTTTTTTTCTAGGTATAAAATCTTTTAGGTGACACCTTTGTTATTTCAGAGATTTTAACCCTCAGTTTAGTCTTTGTCTTCAGGCTAGTGACACTGGTGATGAGGGACAGTTTTGTTTTCCAACTCTTCAAATTATGGGCTATGATATCCCTACAAATCCTTCTTTCAAATTGCCCAGTTATTTCTTTATCTCATCTTCCCCCAGCCTCCTTTAGGATCTCACATATGATTGGAACACTTTTAACATTTTGCCTGCAGATTTCTGTCTAAAGATTGATTATTATTTTCTTCACCTTCCAAGAAAGCCAGACAACTATTTTGTCCCCTGTTCCACTACTCAATACAGGTCACCAGCTTTTCATCCTCTAATGGCATTTCACCATTCTTCTAACTTTTGCTAACAGTCCACTATTTTTTGCCTCTTTCACTTACCCAGCCCAACAGGCAGCGTCCCCTCCTAGGTATTAATTTCTAGACTCTTCAGATTTTGCTGCATAGTAAACTTTCCCCAAGGGTAGTATAAAAGCTCTAACACTTTATTATTCTTCATGAGTCTGTGGGTTGACTTGGCAAGTTTGATTTTGAATGGACTTGCACGCAGGTATGAGTCACTCCGTGGAATATCTGGGAGCTGCCTGAAATAAGACGTTTGGTTATTTTGGCTGTTAACAGTGACTTATTTTTCAGCAGACTAGTCTAGGTTTGTTCTCATGGTGTGGGACAGAGTTCCAAGAGAGTAGAAGTAGAGATGTGCAAGAACTTCGGATGTCTGGGGTTGGAAGTGGCACACTGCCACTTCTGTCCTTTCATCCACCACCTCAAATAAGGCCAACCTGATTCCATGGTGGAGAAATAGATTTTAATGCTTGATAAAAGAAACTTGAAAGTCACATTGCAAAGGTATCAATAAAGGAAAGAATAGAGAATTGGGGTCATTTTTTATATCACTTGTACCTTTGCAGGTTTCCTATCTCCTCAGCTCTCCATAGGAGCTGCCTTCAAGAGGAGGGATTATACTGAGCAAGAAGAGTCAAGTTCTTAACATTTGAACTTCTAAGTTCAAATGGACTTCTAAGGAGACATTTATATAATATCAAAAGCCATTATTCTAGCCTAAATAATAGGCTAGTCTCAATACTTAGGCAGAGGCTAAAGATAAAGAATAAAATCAGTTGACTGAAGAGAGGAATAAAGTTGAGAAGATAGGAGAATAAAATTGTTTTTTGAGTCCTGTTAGAGTTGAAATTCTTCATGTTAGGGAAAAAATAGAAATCCAAAATGTTTGAGGATTACATAAGGAGAGGAACTCATACCTTCCTCCCTGGTTGTAGAAGAAACTACAGGTCTCCCTGAGAAGCTCTTGGTCCAGCAGAAGCTGGAGCAGGAACAGAACCCTCACTGAAGGAGATGGGTAAGAAGATGGATCCAACATTGCAATGAGGGTGGAAAAAGCATCTCGAAGTGCCTGAGGGTCCCTACTTATGGCCCAATGGTCCATAACCCTTTCAGGCACCTTGCAGTTTTGGTCCTGCTGGATACAGAATACATGCACAGGAGAATAGAGGACTTGTTAAGGCTAAAGTTGTCCAAAATAGATTGACTTAAATCTCAGCTGAGATATTATGGCCTGAGCAGGACTGTGTCATTCTCCCTTGCCAATTAAAAAAGCAGCCCCTCCCCTCTGAACTATCTCCAGAGAATTCTAAATTGACAGTTTTCTCAAATGAGACTGAGAAAAAATTCAGAAGACAGAGTTTTCTTTGAACTGGCATGATCGATATTTCTGTTATCAGTAAAAATGAGATTTGAGTGTTAAGTACACTTACAGAAATATTTTAGTTCATTGATTCTAAGACATACTGTTTCATGATTTAGTATATCTGAAATTGAGATATAGCTCACAATCCATGGAATATCAGAGTTTAGTTGGCAGTGATTTTTCTTTCTTAATGGTACGTAAAACAGTAGTGCATCTTACAAAGGATGGTGTCTTAAATTCAAAGAAATGGAAGTTATATCTTTGCATACTTAGTATTTGTAAATCTCACTTATCACCACTGAAAACCCTAGTAATTCAAGACCTATAACTCAATTCTTCCTGGCATTTCAAATTCTTCTTGTTTTCACAATGACACCTTTATGTATAGTCCACAAGCCTGGGGAGGGCCAGCTTAAACTTGTGCAGGAAAATAAGATTGGAGGAGTGGAAATTGCTGCTTCAAGCTTAGCTGGATGTCTCTGGAGCTGGGTGGCAATGGCATGGGGCCACAGGTCTCTTTTCCAGCTACCTTTAACATTCATGAATGTTTGTTGTACTTTATTGAGAAATCCTCTGAGACTCAACAGCACATTTTTTCTTCCTACATTGGTAGCAAATGGTAGGGCAACATGGGTGATGGGAGCCTTCACTCCATGACCATGAAAAATCTCAGGATCTTCAGATCCTTGAACAACTCCCTGAGAATGTGCCTCAAAGTCAGCATCCTGTGAAATACAGGTATGGAAAAAGCCTTCTTAGCTTTCCCTCACACTTCATTTTAAAGGCAGAGTCCTCTGATCCTACTAATCTGACTGCCTTTCTCTTTTTCTAGAATGATGTCTAACTCCTGTAACAAGTCCATAGTGACATGAACACATAGCCCCAATCTTTTGTTCTTGGCACTTGCCCTACATGCAAATTTTTGAATTTTTGCACTTAATATTATGGTCTTAGTGTAGGCAATGCCAGATTAGTATTGTCTTGGCTGCTCCTTCTAATTCCATTATTTTACTGAAGTAATTCCCCTCCTCTTTCTCCAGAAATTCATCTTTCTCTAAACATTCTGTAGTCAAGGATTTAGAACTCTAGATAATCTCTACAGATCCACTTTCTCATGAAATTTCCTTGAGAGCTTGATGTCATAAACAAATTCAGTATTGCAACTTTCTAATTCTGAATTGTACCATCCCAGCATGACTGGGCTTCTTTGTTCATTGTGTTTCTACTATGTTATTCTGCCACTGAAGGGATATTCCTTGTCGCAAGGACTACTGAAGTTGAATCTACCCTCATTCCTTGGTGACACCTTCTGATAGTATTGTTTTTGTGCTGGAGAGCTTCTGGATCTATTCTATGCTATAACTTTTGGGGGGCCCAGTCAGACACTACCTCCAGCCGATTCCAGATATTGACTTCCCCACAAATAATTCCTTGATTATGCCTATAAATTCTCAAAGAGAATGCAGATATATCCACTACCAGGAAAGTGAAATTTTACTATTGTGAATCATGAATTCACAAGAAGCTGGAAGATGATGCAGGATTTTACTTTCCTATTGAATCATCTTTGAATTCAGAGACTGTCCTTCAGTATGATGCTCAAGGTTCCTTTCTTCATGGGAGCCTAGCATCAGGTATTGATTTGTTCAGGGATTTCTTAAAGTACCATTCTGGAAAGTTATTATTTGAGCCAAGGATTTTGCTTTTCCATTAAATTATTTTAAAATACAGACTGTACTTCAGGTGATGCCCAAGATCCCTTTCTTCATGGGAGCCTGGCATCAGGTTCTTGAAGTATTCAGGGTTTCTCCCAGTACCATTCTGGAAAGTTATTATCTGAGCCTTGCCATGAAGATCCAGAGGAAGCTTTAGGCCCTTTGGAGTTTCAAAAGTGAAGGATATGCAAATAAAAATATCTTTATTTTGACTATATTGGCTGTCTCTTCATATAATTCAATAGGTTCTTAGACTAGCAGTCTCTATTTATTTTTTTAAAATTTTCTAATTTTAAAATTTTGGTTGTTGTGGATGGACAGCATGCCTTCATTTTATTTGTTTATTTTTATATGGTGCTAAGGATTGAACCCAATACCTCACATGTGCTAGGCAAGCACTGCCACTGGGCTACAGCCCCAGCTCCCAGTCTCTATTTTTTATTCTGTTTTATCAAAGAGCTCCTCCACCCTCATAGGGATGGGAAGTGTGTGCAGGAAAGAGTGATGAGCAAAGAAAATCCTGTTCTAGAAAAACTATCTAAATTTGCTTTATGAAACCCAAAGTACTACCTCATTCTTTTTTCCTCTTCTCTAGAAAATAAACTTATAAAAAACTTTGTAAGATTGTAAGACTTATAAATAACCTTTTCCCCCCATTGATGCCTCTGAAGTAAATACATTTGTTTGGAGAGCTGGGATTACATTGTAAGTTACCAAGTTATAGAAAATTAGCTGTAACACTTTCCTGTTATAAAGGTGCCAAGAAAATAACAGCTTTTATAATAATTCTGCTTCTCTACTTGGTTGAATTTTGCATAAAAGTATTTTGTCTTGGACATCATAAAAAGACTCAGTTACTGAGAAATCCAAAGTACTTCATCCTTATGAAACTGTTTCACCTTTAAAGTACAGTCCCCTAACATAGACTTCATGATTATATTATAGTAAAATTTAGAGATTACATGAACTGAAACTAAACAAGGTTTGTGTTTAATTAGTTGGAAAAAAAGAAATTCTGGGATATGTATTATTGGTGAGAAGGAATTGTTCTAGTATGTCTATCAAATTTGGCAATATATATTAAAATCCTTAAATATATTCATAGTTCTTGACAGTAATTCTTACTCTGTTATGCTAAGGAAACCATTAAAATCATGCACAAAGTTTTATGTGCATGGATGTTTGTCACTGTATTATTTAGAAAAAAAATCTGGAAATGTATACATGTTTGACAAGAGGTTGATAGATTGAAAATGGTCCCATATTCCTTGCAGCCTCTCCCATTGGAAGTGGAATCCATTTCTTTACCTTTGAATCTCAACTGGCTTTGCAACCTGACTTGACCAATAGAATGAGGCAAGGGTAACAGGTAGTCATAGGCCTCAAGAGACCTTTCTGCTTCTATTCTCTGTGTATTCCTCTACCACAAGAATAAGCTTGGGCTACCTCCGTGAGGGTAAGAGACTGCAGTGCTGGGAAAATGAGATCCAGTCATTGGAGCCGACCAAGCAGGGACCTGCTGACACTGCAGGGAGCCAATGAGACATCACAGTTGAGCTCATTCCAAATTGCTGATCCATAGAATTATGAACAAATAACTAAATATCATGTTCAAGCAACTAAATTTTGGAGAAGGCTACAGTGTTGTGAACACTGATAAAACTGATGCAGGAAAGTAGTCCCCAGCCTCCACTCTGCTACTGGGGCTTGAAATCAGGGGTACTTTACCACTGAGTTACACCCTCAGCCCCTTTTAAAAACTATTTATTTGTTTATTTGGTACCATGGATTGAACTCAGGGATGTTTAACAACTAAGCCACATTCCCAACTTTTTTATGTATTTTATTGAGAGAAAGGGTCTCATTGAGTTGCTTAGGGCTTCACTAAATTGCTGAGGCTGGCTTTGGACTTGCCATCCTTCTGACTCAGCCTCCCAAGCCCCTGGGATTACAAAACCTTTTATTGTGAGACAGAGTCTTGCTAAGTTACCCAGACTGGCCTTAACTTGAAATCCCCTTGCCTCAGCCTGAGTAACTGGGATTACAGGTGTGTACCACTGCACACAGCTGGAAATAGTTTAATTCAGTGTTTTCCACACTATGTTGTGTTGTTCACTAGTGTCTCATAAAATATTAATAGAAATCTTGAAACAGATTGATAAACAACTATATAGTGGTATAGCTTATCTAATATACAGTTATAATGGATAACATATAATCATGGATTATGTGAAAAAGCATAGCATCATTAGCCATGTAAACACAGAAAGACATATTTACTATTCATTTTCATAGTGTAGTTATGCATATCAACATTAAAATGCTGAGAAATCATATAGTAAACAAATTGAATTAATAACATCTCTCATATATATTTTTTGACAGCTCTCTTTTCTCATGTAATGTCCTTCAACTTCATGCTAGACGATATTGTTCCAAGGAAAATAGCATTGTAGAAACAGTTTGGGTACACTATTGTTACTTTTATAATAAAATATTTGGTATCATTAACCATCTGGGGGTTTTTTTTGGCAGGATTTTAAACAAAAGCTAGTATTCTCAGAGTATATACATACAATATGATTTCCTCTTATAAAATACATTGTACATTTTATAATGTTATATATATTATACACACTAAAACAGTTTGGAAATTAATTGTTATAGAACTAAATATTTTTAGGGTGATTAATATATTTATTTTTTAAAATCCTCTGTTGTTTCAAAATTTCTATAATGGATAAATTCTTTATAAATTAGACAAATTTCTGAAAAAGCACATTAAGGGTTCGCTGGGCAATTTCTGGGGCACTGCTACTACCCTCCCTCTCCTTATATTCCAAAGGCCGATGACAACATATCACATCCTCTGCGCTGCAACTATAATTAGCATTTCGTGAGCTATATCTTTTAAACAAGCATATATTAAAACACTACTTACTTTTTCCCTATTACTCTTTAACATCTCTAAAGGAGTTAGTACTAGTTAATTGGTTGGTCAAACATCACATGTGAGAATTTTTAAGAAATTGAAAAATATACCTCTGGAGAATATACTGGTCATCAAAATATTTTTGCATAATTTCTTCCTATAATACTTATTAACTGCAATTTCAGAATACTAAGCATATTACATCTCAAATAGCATTTACTTTCTTTGAGCTCAGCTAATTACTTTGTTTCATAATTTGTTTAATCCCTGATGAGTAAATTGTAAAACTCAGGACAAGCTATTATAAAATACTGTCTGATTAACTATGCTTGTAAAAATATCAGGGTGAGGGACTGCATGCATCTTTGAATCTGTGTTTCACAATGTTCCTTTTATTATTGTCTTCTCACGTGCTATTTATTCAATAAGCTATTACTAGACGAAGTGTAATGTCTAAACTAATATTCTATACTATAAAATAGTATTACACATTATGCTGTAATGCTAGATTTTTATGCTCCCATAAAATTGTTTCAGGAAATATTTTTTGGGTCCAACTTTTAGGCCTTTTTGCTTTGAGCATATCTCATTTTTAAAGCAACTTGCTTGGCAATATTTTTTCTTAAAAATCAAACTCGATGAAACATGGTAGAATATACATTATCAATCACATACCTTCACTGTTTTCAGAATCCATTATCTCTGTTGTGATGAAGAAACTGTTAACAATTCATGGTTTGGTAAGTCACCATGATTCATAGGAAGATTTTAGCATAGGCCTCATGCCACACACAAGATGGCGACCAAGACACAGGGAACTCCTTGGAGCCCTCTCTGAGCTGCAGGTTTAGCTCAGATTGAGTGTGACTTTATGTCAAGACTTTGACCCATTCCCAAGTACAAATAATTGTGATGAGTATTAACAAGTTTCTCAGCCTTTTTACTCAACACATAACAACTGAATTTTGTATTCATTGGTCATATAAAAAAAAATGTGTTTGGAGATATTCCTAAAATGGTTGAGAGGAAATAAAAACAACCAACCAACAAAGTAATAAAGCATCACATAGACTGTATTGCTACAGCATTCATATATACTTTGTCTCAAAGAGGTGCTTTTTAAAGAGCTAACAAGATGACATAGAACAAAGGAAAATGGCCAACCCATTTGTAAAAAAAAAAAATTTAAAGAGTACTTTTTTTTCTAGCTGCCTACTAACAAATAATACAAGTAAGGCTAGAGCAGCAAAGGTTTACTATATGTACTCCTGAAGAAAAAACAAAAAATATTGCAGGAAATATTTGTAAAACATATATCCAATATGGTACTTATAACCGGAATATCTAAAGAACTTTACAACATGACTGTATAAATATAGCCCAATTAGATTAGAAAGACCTGAGTAGACATCTCTCCAAAAAGACACACAAATCAACAATAAACACATGAGAAGATGCTAAATGTTATTAACCACAAAGAAGTGAAAAATCAAAATCACACCTACTAGAATGGCTGTGATCAGAAAGACAGTAAGTGTTTTCAAGGATGTCAAGGAATTGGAACCATCCTATACCACTGGTGGGAATGTAAAATGGTACAGTCACTTTGAAAAAGCACTCTGGAGGTTCCTTGAAAGAATACACATGGTGTTAGCTTAAGAGCCAGCCACTTTTCTCCTATGCAAATACCAAAGAGAAATGAAAACATATGTCCACAAAGAAAACCTGTATACAAATGTTCATAGCAACGTTATTTATAATAGCAAGAAAGGGAAACAGTTAAAATGTCCTTCAAATGATGAATGGATTAAAAAGATGTACTACAGCTATTCAAAGGAATATTTTTTAGCTATAAAAGGGAATGAAATACTGACACATGCTACACCATGGATGAATCTTGAAAACATTATGCTTTCTGACAGAAGTCAATTTTAAGTCATCCCATTCATATGAGATGTCTAGAATACACAAACCTATTGAGATGGAAAGTATATTAGTGGTTGCCTACAGCTAGGGAGGTTGGGGAAAAATGGGGAGTGACTGCTAAAATGCAAGGAGTTTCATTTTTGAGTGATAAAAATGTTCTAAAATTGATTGTGGTAATAGGTAACCACTTCTGAGAATATACTAAAAAGCCATTGAATTATGTACTTTAAATGGATGCATTTCATGGTATATGAATTATATCTCAATAAAATAGTTGCATGAAAAAACTGAAGGAAATGCTTCTGGTTCTGCCAACAGGTAAGATTTCTGGTTTTGCCAAAAATAGAGTAGCTCATCATTACTCCCACGATCTCCTTTTTACAACTTAATACCTCTAGCATAATTAAAACAAAAAAACGTAAGAATACTCTGGAAATAAGAAAGTGGGCATGTAGAGATCTCAGGACTTGAGAAGTAATGTGGTGGTTAATTTTCTGGGTTTCCTTTTTGTTTTCCATATATCTTAGAGCATTGTAGAAACCTCCAACCTGGAACCGGAACATCCACAGACAAAAAAGACTTCAAGGAAAGCATTTCCCTTTAGGCAAAGAATAAAAAAAAAAATGTGGTCCAACAGCACAAAACCTCTTTGGCAAAACCCACCCTACTACTCCAGCCACAGACCAGTGAAAAATCACAGCCCTGCCTGCCACAGTTTCAGCAGAGTCCTCAGGGAGCTGATTTTCCAACACCCTTCTCAACCTACTGCCACCAGGAAAGAGGGAGTGTATTCTGATTCTCCCACTGTGTGGTGTTGGTGGGACCTAACTGGGAGCTGTTTTTCCATTTCCTGCCCAGCAGAAGCAGGCAAAAGTTATCTGATTCCCCTGCTGATGTCTTATTGGCAGAATGGAGGGGGCAGCTGATCTTCCATCCCCTGCCTGGTTGAAGCAGGCACTTCTCTGCTTCTCTTGGTTATATAGTATTAGTGAGGCTGTGGGAAGCAGATCTTGCTTTCTCATCTGATAGAAGCAGATGATGCCCTGATTCTCTCTGTCTGGTTAATGCTGACAGGGTCCCGCAGTGAGCTGACACCCCTTGCCACCCTCACACACACAACAGTGACAAGACTTAATGGGTCAGTACATGGTGAGGTAGTTGACCCCGTCCTAGGCTTTCACACAAACCATCTCATGTCACCAGGATTCCCCTTACAGTGAGAAATTGAGCCTACACCCACACCTGGGATTATGAGGTAGATAAAGGTGGTGTGAGGTAGGAGAGGTTGGCCCTTTGCTTCCCTGTTTCTCCCTTGTGGTCAGTGGAACCCAGTAAGGAGCTGAGTGTTTGACTCCACTGAGTAGCAACAAAAGGAACCAATACATCCCTCTGTTTACTTTTCATCCCTCTGTTTATTAGTGTTTGCTCTAGGTATTACAACATAAAGAACTTATCACGGTTTACTGAAATCAGTACTTTACAACTTTGAGTGAGGTGTAAAAATCTACTATTTCCCTTTATCTCCCTACTTTTAAAAGTGGCAGTCGATTCTAGAGGGGTGGCGATCTCACAATCCCACTCAGATGGGGTAGTGCAAGTCCATTAGTATGCTTTCACTGGGATGGTCTCGAAAGGAACGAGATATACTCAAAAACAACAAGAAAATCAGCATGGACCCTAAAATATGTTCAAACAACTCACTGGGACATAAGAAAGGAGTAGCTGATGAAATAAATGGAAAACCAATAAAATGGCAGTCTTAAGCTCTAACACATCAGTGAGTATTTCTATGGGCTGAATATGTGTTCTGCCCAGATTTATATGTTAAATCACAGATGTGATGATATTTGGAGGTAGAACCCTCAGGAGGTTATTAAGCCATAAATGTAGAATGCCAATGATATGGAATTAGAAGAGAAAAACAAGAGGAAAAAATCTCCAAATATAGGGAAATTAAACAACACATTTTAAATAACATTTTTAAATAATCTATGGATCAAAGAAGAAATCACGAAGAAAACAGAAAAAGAATTGCATAAAGTATAATGAAATTACAACAAAATGCATGAAAATATGTGTCTGAAACTAAAGCAGATCTGGGGGTGAGGTTTCTAATACTAAGTGCTTATATTATGAAGAAAGATCTTGAATTAATAAGCTAAGTTATTACCCTCTGAGGACTAGAAAAAGAGAGAAATAAACCCAAAGCAATCAGAAAGATGAAATAATACAGATAAGAAGTAAATGACCATGTCAGGAATGACAAGATGATATAATGACAAATCTTATAGATATTAAAAGGATAGCAAGGGAATTCTATGAAAACCTCTATTTTCATATATCAAACAACTTAGAAAAGACAGGCCCTGGGGAACAGGCCTGTAAACTCAGCAATTAAAGAATCTGAGGCAGGAGGTTCACAAGTTTGAAGATAGCCTAGGAAATTTAGTAAGACCTGGTCTGAAAATAAGAGAAAATAAACAACAACGACAACAGTGGGCTGGGGGTGTACTTAATGACCAAGTATCCCTGGTTGAACAAACAAGAAAAGGAGAAATAGATTAAAAACCACTACCACCTCCACAAACTACCAAACTTTCAATCAAGATGAGAAAAACAGCCTCAATGTTCCTATCATTATGGAAAAAAAACAAAACAAAAACTATAAAACATCCTTTAAAAATGAAATTTGGCCAAAATAATTTCACTGGAGAATTCTACCAAACTTGTAAAGAATTTTTCTATAATTTTATTCCAGAATATAGAATAGGAGGGAAAATGCACTCATTTTATGAGGCTAGTACAAACCTGATACAAAAGCAGATAAGGACTATACCAGAAAAGACAAATATGGACATAGTATCTTCCATAAACATTTAAGACAAAAAAATCCTCAACAAAATGTTATCGAATTAAATGCAACAATGTGTAAGAGTAATGTCAGCAAGGTGGTGGAGCAGGAGGGCCTGTGCCCGCCCCCCTTTTCCTCTACACATTAATTTAGCAACACTCATGGACAAATTCCCTGTGTGTGCAATCCAGAGGCTATTCCAAAGTCTACTGTACCCTGTGTAAATGTGTAACTAGACTCACTGAAACCAGTAGGAAAATTTGGTAACCCCTCTTACTGGAATTGTTAACTCTTTAAGTACCATATCATGAGGAATAAACCCTGAGCTTCCCCCAGGAGAGGGAAAACTGGTTCATACATCAAGCACCACAACTTTTCTGCAGGAGCTCACTGGAGGACTGACTTTTGTCTTGCCAGTCTTGGAGTGCTGATGAGTCTGCACAGTCTCCCCACCTGGGAGAGAATGAAGGTGATGACTTGGGCTGGTAGATGCTATAGCTCCTTCCCCCTAGCTCAACATAGAAAGAGTAGATGAAAAATTTTACCCTCATATTTCCCCTGGGGAAAGAAAGTTGATCCTGGTGTACAATTACCTAACTTCTTTGATCTGCGTGAGAATTGGCATTTGTCTTACTAGTCTTGGATCTGTGAGGGGTGTGACATAGTTGAGCTGCCTGAAGGAAAACAGAGATGGAAGAGTAGGCAGGTAAATGCCTTACACAGCTCCTTACCCCCACGAGCAAGCAGATGAAAACCACAGCTATTTGCTTTTCCCTTGGAAGGAAAAGAATAGGTCCCAGCATCCAATGCACTACTTTTCCAGGGCTTCTCAAAGGATTGGCATCTGATTTTCCTGTTTCAGAGTGTTCAAGGGGTCTGCTGTAATCCAGCTACCTGGGGGAAAGTTGGAACAGAGATGGAAAGTTGGTCTGGCAGTTGCCAGAGATCTCCCTCATACATAGAAAATAGACACCCCCATGGCCCCTGGGGCTATCACTTTCTCCCTTGAAAAGAAAAGATTTGGAGGGAGCATCCAATGACCTAATTTTCTGAGGGATCTGAGGGATGCAGAAGGAATATCTTCAGTCTCACTTGTCTTGGTGTACTGACAAGACCCAACATATTAGATGTCTAAAGTGTATAGAAAAAAAAAGAAAGTGCATTAGACTAGTATGGATGTTTAAGAGGCCCCCAGAACCTCTGGGTAGGATGATTGGTAAAGGTCTTTGGTTTCATTTGGTCTCTGTGATAATTGGAAGTGTATCCTTTGCCTAATGCACAGACAACAACATAGAGAGTTAAGGAAAGTAAAAAATCAGGAAAAGATGTACTAAAGGAACAAGACCAATCTCCAGAAACCAACCCAAAAGAAATAGTTACACGATTTACTTGATGGATAATTCAAAGTAACTACCATAAATATACTCGCCAAACATGAACAAAGTGAGTTTCAGCAGATGTAGAAAATATTAAAATATACCAAACATAAATCAAGGGGCTGAAGAACAGAACACAAACACTGAAAAATTCACTAAGAGGGTTCAACGGCTGCCCAAATCAAACAAACAAACAAAAAAAGAATCAGTGAACTCAGACAGGCTAATATAAATAGTTCAGTTAAATGAGTAAAAGGAAAAGAGTAAAAATAGTAAAGAAAACTCAAGGGACTTATGGGACACCATCAAATGGACTGAGATGTACACTACGGGAATCACAAAGGGACAAGAGACAAAGGAAAAGAAAGTGCATTCAAAGAAACAACGTCTAAAAATTTCCCAAATCTGGAGAAGAAAGTGGACATCCAGATTAAAGAAGTCTAAAGGACACCGCATAAGATACATCTAAAGAAATATACACAAGACACATTATAATAAAACCATCAATGTCAAAGAACAATTTTTTTTAAAGAATAGAGAATTTTGAAAGCAACAAGAGAAAAATGGATTGTCAGGTAAAAGGGAGCCTCTGTAAAAGTACTGGTGAATTTTCTAGCAGAAAGCTCACAGACCAGAGGAAATGGGGTAATGTATTCAAAGTACTAAAAGTAATTTTTTTTAAAAAAACTGTCAACCAAGAGCAGCACACAGAGCAAAGCTGTCCTTCAAACAATGAAGAAGAAACAAAATTTCTTCCAGATAAACAAATGCTGCGAGTTCATCACTGCTAGGCCTGCTTACAAGAAAGATCAAAGAAAGTTCCTCAGGTTGAAACAAGAGGATGCTAAACAGCAATACCATAGCACATGAAAATAAGTAGGAGAAATATTAAGAGAGAAGTTTATTATGCTAGAAGCCTCCTTAAGAAAAAAAAGATCTCTGATAATCTAACCTTGTACCTAAAGGAATTATAAACAGAAAAGTAAGCTCAAAGTTAGCATAAGAAAAGAAGTACCAAGAATTAGAGCAGTAATAAATAAATAGTAGAAATAAAAAAAAACTAATGAAACTGACCTGTCTTCGAAAAGATAAACAAAACTGATAAACCTTTAGTTAGACTAAAAAAAAATCAGAAGACTAAAATAAAATCCGAAATGAGACACTTTAAAACTCATACCATAAAATAAAAAGGATCATAATAGATTCAGAATAAGTATGTACCAACAAATTGGATAACCTAGAAGAACTGAATAAATCCCTAGAAATGTAGAACCTATCAAGATTGAACCATGAAGAAACAGTTTGAGCAGCTATATAACTAACTTGAAGATGGAATCAATAATCAAAAACTCCCAACAAATAAAATTTCTAGACCAAGATGACTTTAACTAGTGTTCTACCAAACATTTAAAGAATTAATGTCAATCCTTTTCAAACTTTTCCAAAAACTTAGAGAACATTTCTAATCTTCTTTTATGAGGCTATTACCCTGAGGCCAAAGTGAGACATAATACCAAAAGAAAACTATAGTTGTCCCTTGGTATCCATATTGAATCGACTCAAGGACCCCCATGGATACCAAAAATCTGCCAGTACTCAAGCATGTTATGTAAAATGCAGTATTTGTGTAAACCCTACACACATCCTACTATATCCCTTTAAATCATCTCTAGATTATATGCCTCATACAATGTACCTGTAAGTGAATAGTTGTTTTTCTTAGGACACAATGACAAGACAAAAAAAAAATTGAAAAACCATGAATATGTTCAGTACAGAAGCAAACATCCTAGGCCTAATTACACAGAACATAAATACACATGGGGCAAACAATATTCAAATAACAGGTGTTGGAGCGAGGCTGAGATCTGTGAAATGGAGAGGCTACAGCAAGATATGCCTAGACATCACTTCATTCATGTGAATCCCACATAGTTCTTGGCACACAATGAATTACTGTTTTGCTTTTTGGAACGTTTTGGAATTTATTTTTTAGATATATTTGATATGTGTTTGGTTGAATTCATGGATGCAGAATCTGTGAATGTGGGGCTAACCATACAGGCCACCATACTTGATGACATATGCAATACGGAATATTAGCAAATCAAATTGAACAGCACATTCATACACCATAACTAAGTGGGATTTATCTTTGGGATACAAAATTTATCCAACATATGAAAATTAATTAATATGATACACTGTATTAGGCTTGTAAAGGATAAAAGTCATAACTATCTCAAGAGATGCAGACAAAGCCTTTTACAAAACTCAACATCCTTTCATGATAAAAACTCTCAACAATGCATTTTTTACAGAAATAGACAAGCCATCTAAACTTCATGTGGAGCTACAAGACCATTCATAGCCAAATCACTTGCTATGTTAATGTCCCTGCAAGGGTCACATGTTAAGTTTGGTCTCCAGGGTGGTACTCTTGGGAGGTGGTGCAACACTGGGGACATGATAGAGCCTAGTGGGAGGTCCTTAGGTACCTGGGGGCATTCCCTTGACAGGGTTTGTGGAACTCCAGTCTCCTTTTCCTCTCTGCATTTTGGCTCATGAGATGTACGTGGTTTTTCTATGCCATGTACCTCTGTCATGATAAACTGCCCTTACCAAAGGCCCAAAGCTGGGGTCTCTTGAACTTGGACTGAAAGCTTCAAAAACATGAGTCAAAGTAATTGTTTTCTCTTTATAGGTTAATTGCCTCAGCTATTCTGTTGTAGTGATGGGAAGTCGATGAAAATATCATTCTTGAAAAAGAAAAAAAAACTATATTGTAAAGCTACAGCAATTAAAACATGTGACAATGGCCTGAAGGCAGACTTTCAGGCTGATGGAACAGAAGAGAAGGCCCAGAAATAAATAGATACAGGGCTAACCATACAGGCCACCGCACTTGATGACATATGCAATATTCGGAATATTAGCAAATCAAATTGAACAGCACATTCATACACCATAACTAAATGGGATTTATCTTTGGGATACAAAATTTATCCAACATATGAAAATTAATTAATATGATACACTGTATTAGGTTGTTAAATACAATGACTGTTTTACAAGAGCAACTAGAACATACAATGAGCATGCTGTTCAAAAAACTCTAAAAGTGTTTTGGAAGAGCTGCAAAAGAATGAATCTGAACCCTTATTTTACACCATACACAATATCAACTCAAAATAAGATCTTAAAAGTAAGTCCCAAAACTATAAAACTGGAAGAAGAAAAGAGAGGGAATAGTGCCTGGGCTTTTGTTGCCACATCCACCAAATCACTACCAAGACCAATGTAATACATTTTTACAATAGAACTACCCTGTTCCCACAATTCTATTTCTGGATATTTATTGAAAATCCTATTTCTAGATATTTGTTGAAAATCCTATTTTTAGATATTTGTTGAAAATCCGATTTCTAGATATTTGTTGAAAATCCTATTTCTAGATATTTGTTGAAAATCCTATTTCTAGATATTTATTCTAGATACTTATTGAGAACATCTTAAATGATGTTCTCAAAGAGCTACTAGTACTTCCATGTTCATAGTAGCATTATTTACCATAGCCAACATGTGAAACCAACCTACATGTCCATTGACAGGTTAATGGATAAAGAAAATGTGACCTTTACATACACTGAAATATTATTCAGTATTTATAAAGATGGAAATTCTGCAATCTGGCACGCTTGTAGGAACCTTGAGGTGAAATAAGCCAGTTACAGAAAGACAGAGAGTGTATGATTTCTCTTGTATGAATGTGGAATGGAGGCTTTCCAGGGGCAAACTTATGACTATTATCAATTAATTTAGAAAAAGTCTTTGACAATTTCAAATAATCTTTATGATAAAGATTTTCAGAAAACCACGTGTAGAGAGGAACTAACTTAAACCGGTAAATGGCGTCTACGAAAAAAAGCTGTTGCTAATATAATACTTAATGGTGAGAATGACTGAATGCTTCCATGAAAGGTTGGAGGCTGCCTGACTCCCTTCACCACTTCTATAAGACATAGCACAGGCAATTCCAGCCCCTGCAACAAGGCAAGAGGAAACGAAGGGCTTGAAGATGGGAAAAGAAAAAAAAAATCTTATTTTCATAAAACATGATTGTCTTTGTAGATAATTACAACAAATAAGTGTAACCTCTTCCATAGTTTATATGTTAGTTTGGCAAGTTCCCAGCATATAAGGAGTCAATCACATTTATACATACTAATAATGGTCATGTGAAAAACAAAATTTAAAAATAAACTGTGATGTACAATTAGTCCAAAGAATATAAAATATGATGTACAAACTTTTTTATGCATGAAAATTTATTTAATTTCTCTTAACATTTAAAAAGTAAATATTATAAGAATATTTGTTCATAGCAAAAAAAAAAAAAGATCCTTGCAGAAGAAATAAAAATTACCTATAATTCCACTATTCAGAAATAGTTGACATTTGGTGTTAAATATTCAGATTTTCCCCATTAGAATTTATATTCTTATAAGTCACTTATTATTTTTGTATTTCTTTTACAGATGTAGAGTCATGATGCACATGTTGCTTTATTAAACTCTCCCTTCCACAGGGTATCCATGTTGATAACTACATATTTGTCATCCATTTAGAATGGCTGCAGAAATGTACTGCACATAGATCGTGTCCTGGCTTTTTGCTATAATGAGCAATGCTGTGATAAACAACTTTGTTCCCCTACCCCATACATTTTTTTAATTTTTATTTTTACAGACTGCATTTTGGTTCATTGTACACAAATGGGGTACAAGTTTTCATTTCTATGGTTGTGCATGATGTAGATTCATACCTTTCATGAAACCATACATGTACATATGGTAATGATGTCAATCTCAGTCCACTATCTTTCCTTCCCCCAACCCCCTCTTGCCCCATTTCCCTCTACACAGTTCAAAGTTCCTCCATTCTTCTCTTACCCACCACTACCCCCATTATGTATCATCATTCACTTACCAGAGAAAACATTTGGCCTTTGTTTTTTTGAGCTTGGCTTATTTTGCTTAGCATGATATTTTCCAACTCCATCCATTTACCGGCAAATGCCATAATTTTATTCTTCTTTATGGCTGAGTAGTATTTCACTGTGTATATATACCACAGTTTCTTTATCCGTTCATCAATTGAAGGGCATCTAGGTTGGTTCCACAATCTAGCTATTGTGAATTGAGCAGCCATAAACAGTGATGTGGCTGCATTATTATGAGTCCATTGGGTATAAACCCGAGGAGTAGGATAGCTGGGTCAATGGTGGCTCCATTTCAGGTTTTCTGAGGAATCTTCATACTGCTTTCCAGAGTGGCTGTACCAATTTGCAACTCTACCAGCAATGTATGAGTGTGCCTTTTTCCCCACATCCACGCCAACACTTATTATTGCTACTGTTTTTGATAATAGCCATTCTAATTGGAGTGAGATGAAGTCTTAGGGTGGCTTTGATTTGCATTTCTCTAATTATTAGAGATGAGCACTTTTCATATATATGTTGATCATGAGGTAGAAACTTAACAAAACATTTTGAGTTTGTATTGTATTGTAAACATTTCAATTTGTATGTGAAAATTACAAAAAGTTCATGAATCAGAGAAGACCTAAATAAATATAGAGATTATATTAATCATGTTCATGAACATCTATGATGTTCACAAATTGGAAAATCACCATAGTAAAGATGTCAAGCTTCTCCAATTAAGGAGATTCCTATCAAAATCCAAGCAAATAGTTGACATAGATGAACTTTTTCTAAAAGTTATTTGATGGACACAGTCTCTGTTATAGCTAAACCAATCTTGAAGTAGAACAAATAAAGTAAGATAAGGTATTCTACCCAATATTCAGGTCTACTTTATAGCACTACCAAAGTCAAGATAACATAATTTTGGTAGAGGATTTGAGGTATAGATGAGTGAACAAAATGGAGAATTCAGAAATAGATCCACACAAATGTGCACCTGATTTTTTTGATGAAGGTACAAAAGTCATTCAATGGAGGGAAGACAAACTTTTCAACAAACAGTGCTATTGTAACTGGATGTCTATAAAACAAACACAGACATAGTAAAACCCCAAATTCTCAACTTGAACCTCACGCTTTATTTTGGTGATTTTTTTTCTTTCAAATTTTGTATTAAGATTGTGCTGGTTTCACAAAATGATTGGTAAGTCTTCCTTCTGCTTTCGTTTTCTGAAATGATAGAAGGCCATTATTGTTTGCTCCTTAAATATTTAATATAATGCACCAAGAATTTTGACTGACATGGAATTCATTTATATGAAGATTTTTGATTATGAATGTAGTTGCTTTAGTTCCTGTAAGAATGTTTAGATTTATTATTTATTCTTGTTCTTAATTTTGGTAGTTTAAAGTTTTCCAAACAATTTGTCGATATGACTAAGCTGTTGTACTTAATTTTTTATAATTTTTTCATATATTTTTGCATCTCCAGGGATTTCAGTGATGTCTTCTCTTTCATTGTTTTGTTTTATATTGCTTTATTTTTTAATTTTGGGGGAGAATCCCAGAGATTGAAATCAGGGGCACGTGGCCACTGAGCCACATCCCCAGCCCTATTTTGTATTTTATTTAGAGACAGGGTCTCACTGAGTTGCTTAGCATCTCACTTTTGCTTAGGCTGTCTTTGAATTTGGGATCCTCCTGTCTCAGCCTCCTGAGCAGCTGAGATTACAGGCATGTGCCACCATGCCTGGCTGTTTTATATTGCTTGTAATTGGCACATAACAGTTGTACATACTTAATGTGGTGAAGAATGTTGTTTTGATACAGATACACCTGGTGTGAAAAATCAAGTCAGGGTACTTAGCACATTCACTGTCTCATGCACTTATCAGTTTTTGGTGAGCATCCTCTCTTCTATTTTGATGCATTTGATACAATGTTGTCAACTGTCTGCACACCACTGTGCAGAACAACGGAAACCTTCCTCCAATCTGGCTGAAACGTGGTACTTGTTGACCAGTCTCTCCCTATCACCTTATGTTCTTGACAGTGATAATTTGTATTTGCCTTCTTTTGCTTTAGAAGATTAGCTAGAGGTTATGAATCACATTAATTAATAGCATAATTTTATTAGAGTTTTTAAAATTAATTTTGGTTCTCTTGGATTTCTGGTTTTTTTTTCCATTTTCTATTCTATTGTTTTGGTTTTTAGTTTCACTAATTTCCTCATTCTGTGAAATTATATATTATGAAGACTGATATTATTATCTTTGTCTAAGTAGGGTTGAGTTTTGTTCTAAGAGGAGTTAAATATTGAGATTACTTTAGAATGGTGGAGTTTTGGCTTTATGCTTTATTAGATATGTTCACTTGTTTTGCCCTTGATTCTTAATACATGGTTCATTTTCTCCCCACAATGAAAAGTTACCCTAAGTTGGCAAGAAATGAACTTCAAAGAGCTTCTGTCTCTCTTATTATGGGAAACTGCACAGATTTTTAAAAACGATTTTATTTTTAGTCATACATGCAGTAGAATGTATTTTGACATAATATGCATGGAGTATAACTTCCCATTCCTGTGGCTGGACGTGACATGGAGTTATACTGGTCATGTATTCATGCATGAACATAGCAAATTTATGTCTGATTCATTCTGCAGTCTTTCCTAGTTCCGTCCCCCTCCCTTCCCTTCATTCCCCTTTGTCTAATCCAAAATACTTCTATTCTTCCCTACCCACCCCTCCTTATTGTGTGTTTAAACTGCAAACATTTTTGCTCTTAGCTATTTATAATCCACCTGGACTCTTAGGAGTCTGGTTCCACTGTGTTCTGATTTAGAGTCAACCAAGGGTTTGAGAGGAGCTTCTGCACAGAATTTGGTACTTCCTATCATGAGTCTCTCAATTTTCAGTGGCCCTGGCCGTCCCTATATGTGTTTGTTACTCCATGATCTTTGCTTCTGTCCTGGACTGAGGAATAGTCTCAAGGTAAAGCTGAACAAATATGGTCTCCTTGTAGTCTGGTTCCTTTCTCTCATGAATTGAATCCCTTTCAGTGTTGACCTGCTGTTGGTTGTTTTTCTGTTCTTTTACACCATAGCATTTATGCTTTCTATACATTTTATAGTTGTATGGGCTGGAGGATCACTCTGATAACGAGTTCTTTCACTATTACCCTTGGTCAGAACACAATAAACCTCATTTTATTGTTAACGTTCTTCTAGAGAATTTACCAACTTTTGTCTTACTATTGTTGTGAATATTATTGCCAATTCCACTTTCATTACTTCATTATCATTTTATCTTTGATTTAGTAAATGTAATTGTGTAATGATAATAGTAGAAAGGGTTTTGGTATCCTAACTTGGATGCAAAATGGATGTAGATTTATTATAGATTATTTGTCCATCCATTTCCCCTTTTACTAAAAGTTAGTGTTTGGTAAGATAAAAGAGAGAACACTAAAATAAAAACTCCAGAACTTGAAGCATTTAGTTTCTATATCAATGTGTTTCATTAAACTGGTGAGTCTCAAATAATAATACTGATCGTGCATCTCCCACCTTGGCTGAGAATGCTGGAGGTGAAGATGCCCCATGACAGATGACATGGACTTTTCATTTTGTTTGCCTTTTGCTTTGGCTTCATAATCCCATCACTACCCTGATTAGAACATTTTTGTCTTCAAGCTTCAGTGAGCTGCATTCACAAAGAAGCAGAGCGATGGAGAAGAATGAGGGGGTAAATGAAGAGGCTGTGGAGGAGGAGGGAGTCTATTCTTAAACAATTATAAATTGTTCATGGGGAATGGTTGAATATATATAGTACTCTTGACTTTTGGCAACACATTTACTGAGAAAATAGCTTCCATTACTCTACAATGAGTGTGTTCAAGAAGTTAACAGCTTAGGGCTCTACTTCATTTTCCTTTCGAATTAATCTCCTCAAAGTCTTTCTTCAAGAATCCATTAGTGGGTCAGGAGGCCAAGCTTCGGTTTCATTCTCTACTACTCTTTTCCTCACTTCTTACTTTGACTGTTTTTCCTTCTCCTTTTAGAGGTTATAAAATATGTAAAAGATACTTTTTTCATTCAAGTTAGAATTCAGGGTATTAGCAATTATGTATATATGGTACTTAATAAAGTCCTGATCATCATTTAGTGAGATGGTTGTTTATATGGTAGAAAGAACATTGCTAATAACTAACATGGGTTTCCTAAGTAATCCAAGACGTTTGCTAGTATAAATGCAAATGCAAATATTTTAGATGGAGGAAAATATTTGTAGGAAATGCAGATTTTCTAACCACTGCTCTTCCAAAGAGTTGTTGTAATTTTTATTAAGCTTGTTGGAAAGTTAATGTCCATAAGACTGGACATTGTAACTTCGTTCACAATTCATGGGCAGTGCTTTTATCTCTTTGAAAAGCTTGCTGTGTTTAAATTCCGTTGTTTGTAAAAGTTATAAGGCATATATTTTATTAATCTTCTCATTAAGTTTCCTGTGTAATATTTCTCATCTTTCAATAAATGTAAAATAGGGCTTTGAAAATGTTGTTGGTATGAAAGAGGGCTAGATATTGTGTGTATAAGTTGCAGAGACCTGGCTGAGGTTTTTCAACAATGAGTTTTGGCCTAAAGTGAGAGTGAACGTAGAAGATAAAACTCTTACCACAAACTAAAATTATAGACACAGTAAAAGGTGTGAATATTTATATGTAAAAATAAAACCACCACCTCCAAAGAGGCTAGCTAAATCCTTCTGCTTCTCTGTGTCTTATCCTCTGGCTGCTTGACAATAGAATCAGTTTATTAGATTTGGAATAGAAGAGAAAAAGCTTCCTCAGGTAATTTTACTTGTATCTGATTACATATTTGATTTCTTAGAATTGCTATAACTATTGTGAATTAGTATTGCTTTTTCTTATACTGATATAACACAGGGTTTGTAAGCATTCTTTTTAAAATACCCTAAATAACATGAGAATGGAGATGTAAGGATGATGCAGCCCCACATTGCTAACTAAACTCATTGATATTCAATGTGATTGATTTGCCTAAGTGGCTGCCTTCCTCCCTTACTTGTCCTTGTGGATTTCATCCAAAGAAGTAAATTCAAGTGAAGATGACTACCCTTTCAGAGATTTTCTTTCTTGAATGGGATATGGGTAATTGCACTCTATTGTGAATCTGGAAGACAGCACAAAATGTTTAGTTTTCTAGTTACTAAATTGGAAGTGATTTTCTTTTTTAGCAACATAAGGTGAAACTTTTAGTTTTATGTAACAGTTAAAATTTGAAATTATAATGAGGTGAAGAATTCACCAGAAAATTCTCATAAGAATGTCTCATGAGAAAGGAGTGATGTTCTGGAGAAGTAGAAGCTCCAAGCCAAGGGCACCCCTAGCCACCTCCAGCAGCAAGTAGGTGGGAGCAGAAGGCCTCCTGTCTCTTCCTGTTCTGGAGATTATGTTTAATGAAATCAAGGAAGGGAGAAGTGAAAGGGAGAGGTAAAACAGAAGGGCAGAGTGCTGGACAATTTTGGTGATAACATTTGTTTCTGGATTAGCAAATAGTTGCAGGACAAAGGAATGGAAGAAGAGCATAAAATTTTTTTTTATAATTTTGTAGTGTGTTATAAATTAAGTCACTTAAATCTTATTTGATATGCAAGTAAAGATAGCAATTCTTTTTGAATTACTTTTAGTTGCTGGGATGAGCTGCTTTGAAAGTGACTTTGAGTTGAGCTTGAACCACATGGGGTCTTGAATTTATTTTGTTCACAAAAATTCATGATTTTGAGGTGTGAAAGTTACATTAAAAGCTGATTTATCTTTAGAATAAAAGGCACAAAACTGGGAATAGAACTAAGAACAATAGACTCCTTGACTTCTTACTGTGGGGTCTACTACCAATTACCCATTTCACTTTGGGGAACTATGAACTGTTCTGGGTCACATTTTCTCAATTTATAAAATCAAGGTTTAAATGAAGTAATTGAAAGGTTAACACTCAGCACTAAAAATCTGTGCTCTTTGAGTTAGAAATGTCAGCATGAGCAAATGCAATTATTTTATTACTAATGGCTATTAGCCATCTTCATAAAACAATAATGCCAACCTCAATGAATCCTTTCTTCCAATAGGAATTATCTACGTATATCTAACTATGTATCATTTAATTTTCACAAAAGTCCTCCAAGATGGGTATTGCTATCCTCATTTTATAGGTGAGGAAATGGAGACTCAGGAAATTTTAATTAGCTGACACCAGAAGGTTTCAACTAACTGGTGAAAGAAATGATATTTGAACCAGTTCTGCCTCACTCTGGGGTCTGGCTGACATCCCACACCTTGTCAATATATACCTACGAATTAAGGCTTGAGCCCCTTGGCCTGTATTTTGGAACTAGCAACCTCCAAAGCTTATTTCAGTAATTTCCCAGCATTCCCCAGAGCAGAGTTCCTGATGGCACTATCACCACTCAGTCAGCTGCAGCCCCAGTGTGGCATCCAGCCTAGTCTTCTTCCCCTCTGTTGCATTCACTGGGTGAAGAGTTGCCACTTTTTCCTTCCCTTCTTGAGAATAGCACTCTCCGTATTTTTAGGGTATGCAGACAGCTTCTAACATTCTCTACAAGATTAAGACCCAACATCTTTTGTGTTCCAGGTAGAGAGTTGTGGAATGGCTTTCTTACAAATTCCAGGCTACTTTTTTGTTTTCTTAATCTCAGAGCTAAAGCATCTCTGCTTCTGCCCATACAAATTCTTGAAATATTCTGTTGGGTTTTCATGATTTCTGCTTGCCCAGAATTACAGGAAGCATGTTAGGAAAAGCAGTTTTGAGAGTCTGATTCTCTTTTTACTGAATATAGTTTTAAAACTAGTCCACAGGCCAGGCAGCCTATAAATAAGTGATTTACACTCTCCTTCTCTCCTTTGCCCCCTGCCCTAAGGCATACACATTCCTCCCCTCCTCTAGTTATAAAAGCCAAGGTCCTATGCATATCTAAGTTTTTCCCAAAGGGAAACGAAGAATGATGTATGTAGCCATCTGCATCCATTTTAGCCACCCACAATGCCACCTTCTGCCCAAACCAAATTTATGGAGGAAATATCTCCTTTGAGCCATAGACACAGAGCTGCTTGTTTTGACATTTAAATTAAGTCATGAAAGTTTAGGGAATGCATCACAGTCTACTTCTACATAAATTTTTATTCATAATTATGATCTTTCCAGGTAAATGGATCACTTTCTCTTTTGTGATCCTATACCATATTTATTTATATCTCTATTATAAAACAGATCCCACCTTTTTCTTGTATCACTGTGATTTATATATGTGTCTTATTTCTCCTCCTGGATTATAAACTTCTTAAGAGTAGGCCCCATGTTTACAGATTTGAACCGAATATTTAAGTCTTTAGAGACATAGCTTAAATCTTTATGATATGTGCTCACCAAATCTTTATGATAATATCTTACCATATATCTATAAAATATCTAAAGCTAAATTTTAAAGTTCAGAGTGATGATTTTAATTCAGAATTCAAGGATGGTAAGATGTTTAGTATCATTTTTTTTTTTACAGTAAACAAAGTTTTAGGACAGAGTATTATTAAGAAATACAACATGCCCTTACTATCCAGCCAAGTCAGATGGTAACAATAGGAGAAATTTTGTGAAATAGAAAGAAAAGGCATAATCATTTCTGTATTGACAGACACCTGTCTTCACAAGCCAAGCTAGTCTCTCAGCACAGAACAGTGCTCCTACAAGCATTCTAGGCTTATGTGAGATGTGATCATCACCCCTATTCCTAAAATTCTGCCTCTAAGAATATAAAGATATACAGAATAAATAATATATTTCAATCATAAGAAGATGACATTATCAAAATATTTTTATAATTTTATTCACTTGTTAGATTCAACCTAAGATAATGATCAATTTTATTGCCTTTCTAAAGCATTTTGGAGCTATTCCTCTGCTTTTTTTCTTTTAATATGTCCTTTTCCTCTCTCCAGAAAAGATCAATGCATGATGTTTTACAGGTTTTTACTGATAAATCCTGAAAGGTCAATAAAGCAACAGTTAGTCCTGGAGATGCTAATAATCAAGATTGTGTCAGCACTTTTTAATATGCTTATCTATCTATATATTCATATATCTATTCATCCATCTACCTATTTACTCATTCATCCATTCATTTTCCTAATCCAAGAAACTGCCTTTGTTAAACAAATTTGTTAATTTTGCAAGCTTAGTTCTATCCCTTCCTTCCCTCCTTTTCTCCTTCCCTGCCTCTCTTTATTCTTTCACTCTATCTTTCCTTCTTTGAGTTCCTTTAGGCCAGACACTGCATACAGGGAAACACTAATACTCGTTAATATTAAGATTGAAGACTGGACAACATAGTAGTGATACAGCCTGGTAAACAAGCCATTTTAAAAAACAATTAGATATGCAGCTCTCATGGATACATTCAAAGAAAAATAAGACCAACAGAAAAGAGCAGGCAAGTGAAAGAGGTAACATTCGAGTTGAAATCTGAAGGAGTGAGTAGGAGTTTTTATACAGACATCTCAGACAGGAAATTATGTGTGCCAAGGCATAGAGGAGAGGTGTGAGTAGACAGGGCATATTCTGTGTATTAGAGACATGAGTATTGCCTGCCAGACAAATTGTGTAGAAGGAGTGGGGAATGGGATATGGGTGGTATTGACCTTGGCTGTCATGCGAGGAGTTTTTTTTTTTTTTTTTTTCATGCGAGGAGTTTTTTCCTTCATCTCCAAGGTTCTCAGAGCCATTGGAGCATTTTAAGTGGAGAGTGACAAGCTCAGATTTGCATGTTACATGAATAGTAAGGCAAGACTAGAGGAAAGGGGCAGGAAAACAAAATTGGCCTTTCTCTAAATCTCCTTATACATTGTTATCTCAGCCTTCAGGTAATCTATTGGCTAGAATAGCCTATGAGCATTAGTTGAAAATGTTCCATTTTGGGGTTTATTATCAAATAATAGAGTTGTGCCTCCACTGAATTTCTTTGTTTTTAGGCTTAGAGTGAGAACTTTTCCCAGAGAATCTCGGGAGAGCCTCATGGGTCTATATTACTACTAATAAAAGTAAACTACTTTTATTCGAAGAAAACTTGCTAGCTATCTAGCAAGTTCCTAACTTGCTCTTTAAACAATTTTGACCATTGTGTGTGGCCTGCAGGCATTAGTGCTCTTAAACGAGAATGAGGAAGTCTTACTCATAAGTGTGTAGACTCTTTTTAAAAAAAGATCTGATTCATCAAAGCAAGCATCACCAGGAATTCTCAGAGGTTTTAGGGTCATTTGAGCATATAATAACTGTGTTTGTTACTTCCAATACACATGGAAGACATATTAGTTAATTTTCAGATATTCAGATCTGAGACAATTAGATCTATGAGATTACTACAATTATCAACACATGAAACTTTTTTACAGTTTAAAAGAGTGAAATGTTGTAGTTGGCGTGTCTCCTATTTTAAACTTGTGTTTAACATTTGCCTTTTGTTCCATTCTGAATAGTTGGAGGAGTACATGATTGAGCTTGTCAATTTGAAATATGGTTTTTAGATTTCAAGATATGGTAGAGATATTTTTTCCTCTTCTCTTCACATGATTGCAGGAGTTAAGTGGCTATTTTGGAAGAAATTTTTGTTTCCATTTCATGAGGCATTCCACCAGAAATTCACCTGTTTTCAATTCTTTCAATAATGATACTTTAGGTAAAGTTCATTGAAATATAGGTTATGTGTATCACAATGTAAACTTCACAATCAGTCTGTAAATAAATGTTATTGTGTTCATTTTATAGATGAAGAATCCAAGGAATAGAAAGTTTATGAAATTTATTTAATGCAAAATAGCGAATACAAAGTTAGGATTTGAAATGTGTCTTTCTGACTCCAGAGTCTTAATCACTTTACTATACCAGACTCTGTTTATTCTTTCTAATCATGTATAATAATTAATATGCAATATTAATAATAATTCATATTAATACCATAAATTGTTATCTAATATACAATGTACCAATTATATAATTAACATATATTAATATAGTGACAAATGAATACACTCATGAGAAACAAAAGTTTCAACTTTCAACTTTTGTAGAGTTTGGGCAGAAAAGAGTTCTAAAATGTGCACTCAACTCAGCAAGCACAGTGACAGGTTGGATGTTTTCAACTTATAACCACACATCTATTGAAAACCTCAGACATTCTTCTCACTTCAATTGACATTGCATAAAATTCTTTAAAAAGTAAGTGTCTCCTGACTGGGGGAACTACAAATATCCATTGTGATTCAAAAACTTGAATTGCAGTTTATATCTTACACAAATGATAAGGACAACTTAATTCAAGAAATTTCCAGAATTATTCAAACTCATGAAGTAGAAAATATCAATAAAATGCAGGGAGGTTAGGGGTAGAAAATAGTTGCAAGCAAAGTTGTGAACTAGGCACCTTGTCCTCTTGGTTACCAGTCTTCCCAGTGAGCATTCTCTCCTTTCTGTCCTACGGTAGCAAGCGTCCTTGCATCCCATATCCACCAAGGTTTTCCTCTGATCCTTTATGGACCTGACTTGCAAATGATTGAAAATAAATTTGGTAAGATATCCCCCCAATGATGTTTTCACTTTAAAAGTATCAAATATTTATCTTGAGATTAAAAATATAACACATTATTTTTTCAGCCTGGAACCACGAAGAGAGGCAGTTGTTCATGCTTGCTAAGGTCTGGTCCTTCTAGAAAGCACAGCAATATTTGTCTGCATACAAAGCTAGTGTTGGCTCTTTAGCTTGTTTTATCTTTTCTCAGATTGAGCTTGGTTTGAAGGCCTCTTTTCATGGGTCAAATCAATCAGTCAACCACATTCAAATGTCCTGTGTATGCAAAAGAGATCAGAGCAGTGATTCCTGCTCTTTGATTTCAACTTAATGTGAGAGAAAGGAACTACAGATAATAAAACCACAATTAACATTTGTTTACTGTCACTGCTACTGGGTTTTTAAAACACTTTTTCTGTGTATTGCCTCACATAATCTTGACTGCATTTCTGCAAAGAAGGCATTTTCATTATTGGATCTGAGCCAATCTCCAGTCATCCAGCTATTAGCTGCAAAGCAAGGGCTTGAACCCATGTCACTGTCTTCTACAATTCTTGGGACATGGTAGCTAAATAAATATTGATTTTCTTTCTCATTTCTTCACTTGCTTTCTGCTTTCTTGCCCTCATCCGTTGTTCCTTTCCTTTCTTCTCTGAAGCTGTCAACTCACCAATTCTCTCTTCCAGAAATAAATCACATAAGTGTGAAATATCAGTAGTATCTCACAATAAATTTCAATCAATTTAAGACAATCTAAAGTTATTAAAATCATGCTAAGAGAACAGCCATTATGAAAACTGTGTATTACACAATTATTTTTTGAGTGAATGCATGGTAGATGAATGAGTAAATTCACAAATTAGAGCAATAGAGAAATCTAGGCATGTTGGGAATTTGTGAGTCTAGAAGTGATGGTGTGGCATCTGGAAGACTTTTTGGCCTCTCCTCCTCTCTTAATGCATGCACAGTCACTGTCTAGTGGGGAATCTCATTTACTTTGTCCCTTAATGAGCCATTTGCACAAAGACAGCTTTTGCAAATAAAGCTTCCCATTCAGAACAGAACTTCTTTCATGTTTTGGGTATGAGGAGTCATGGAAATTAGGGCAACATCTGCAATCAGATCGTATGATTGATTGTGCTGTGGAGTTGGGAGGCATAATAGACTGTGGCTATAAGGGTCTCATCGCTCTAGTCATGCTAAAGGTGACCTGGCAGCTAGGTTTCTTGGCATTGTCACATTGTCTTCATGTGGATCTGGGAATGGAAAGAAAGGGATGAGAGTGAGGACTGGGAAGGTCAAGGTAAGACTGGTAGTTGGACAGGAGCAAGAGAAGCATGTTGTATAGATGCAGAGAGCACAGAGAAGTCTGTCCAAGTGGGGCAGGACAATCAGATGTGACATACAAGAGCTGTGAGGATGTGGCAGCAGAGGCAAACAAGACAGAAAAGGGTCAGAACAGCTGGTTTCAAGACCTAACCCACCGCTCCTTTCCCAGGTAGACTTGAGTAAGTCCCTCCCTTGTTTGTTGTGAACCTCAGTTTCCTTGAAAAGTAAAGAAACATGATATTGGTATTCTTGCTTCTTAGTCATGATGATAGTTTTGAAATTAAAATAAAATCATAATAATCCCTAGTTGTTTAACAAAGAAGAATGGTCCCCAAAGGAAAGTAAGCGTGTCTTCTCTTATTTTCCCAGTAGAACTGGGAAGATATATTGCACAGGAAAAAAGAAAAGGTGTCCACCAAGCGGGCCAACAGTGCATGTCTTGGACACATTATCCTTATTTATAAAATAAGGGAGTTGTGAAAGTGACGTGCTGGGAAATATTCAAACAACCCCTATACATATGTATGCACACACATACACATTGTAGTTTACCTTACAAAGTGCAAGACTCTAAGCACAAAATTTACAAATAATAATACAAAATATCATGCTCTTTGTTGGACATTTCATATAACCAGTTGGTTCTCATGAAATGCTTTTACAGATTTTTTTCAAACCTTGGTATCTATACCAATCCAATTGCAATGGATGAATGAGGATTCTTCAGCAATGTTGGCTCATATGTTCATTTATATTAATGACCGAAATGAAGTTGTATTTTGGAACTTCCTCTGTCCTTTACAAGATAGAATGAGTTGTTAACTGAGTTGTACAATAGCTTTCAAATACTGCACAAAAATTTTCTTACAAAATGGCTATAGACATGACAAACTTGTAAGTTTAATCTGTTTTAATAATCTTTTATCACTTTCTGCTATGGATTGGATTGTGTACCCTCAAAATCCTTATGTTGATGCCCCAACCCCAATGTTACTATATTTAGAAATAAAACCTATAAAGAGATAAGATTACATGAGGTTTTATAGGTGAGGTTCTGATTCGATAGGATTAGTGCTTCCATGAGACACTATAGAACCCATGTGTTCTCTGTCTCTGTCTCTCTCACTCTCTTGCTCTTATCCTCTCTCTGTTGCTCTCTGTCACATGAGGGCACATTGAGAAGGCGACCATCTCTAAGCCATGAAGAGAGCCCTCGCCAGAAACCAAACCCTGCTGGATCTTTGTCTTTCATCTTCCAAACCCAAGAACTATAAGAAAATAAATTTCTGTTGTTTAAACCACCCAGACTATTGCTTTTTTATGTAGAAAAAAATAGATAAATATGCAGAATTTCATAGTTGTAATAGAGATTCCATGGTCTGCAGTGTCTAAAATATTTGTCATGCGACCCTTTATAGAAAATATTTGCCAACCCTGGTGTAGGTACTCAAGAAGCAACAAATCAAAGCCCATAGCATTTGCTGAATTTTTGGTATAAATGCTGTCACCATGACTGATTTCAAGATATCAGTGCTGTATCAATGAACACAGAGCAGGGATGAGATGTACAACAGTAGCATTTCCACCACAGTTATAATAGATGTTAATAACTTCACGAACACATAATACAACATGATGGAAAATAATTAGGAGTCTATGATATTGAAGTATTTATTGCCTTTGTCATTTATATTATTTGTTTGTGTAATATTTTAAATAATGGCAGTTTTTAATGATCAGCTCACAAAATTCCTGAAAAATTAACGATCAACTCTCATATGAGTCAGTTTCAGCTCACTATGGCTCACCTTAAATTCCAGGTAACATTTAAAGTTCCTTTTAATGCCAGGATAGTTCATAGTATGAATTTTCCAAAATGGAAGAAAAATAATAGTTTTGAAACACTTCTATTTGAGTAGTGCTTCATAAGTACCACTAGCTTTCATATGTTTCTTCTAATAATTTTCCCAAATTTCCTGATCCTAAATATCACTTGGAGTACTTGTTAAAAAGATAGATTCCCAGACCCCTTTTCTGGAGATTTCTACTTCTGCAGATCTTAAAAGTCTGAGTTCAAATAGCTTAGAGCCCTACTTCTCTGACTGGCAGATGGGAATCCTCAGTGAACACAGGATAAACATGCAAAGTTTTATTCTGTGAAAAACAATTTTCAAATTGGTTTATATTATAACAATAAAATTCATATTAGGGTATAGTACATATTTCTAATGATTTTTATGCTAAACTAAGAGAGTTCAAAGATATTTGAAATTGTTGCTAGTAGAATTTAGGACTCTTTTACAATTCCTAGTCCTCTCACCCACACTTGGACTAGGGTAGGGTCATATTTTCACTCTTCTCTATCATTTGGGAGATTTTATAGAAGCTTTAGAAAAGCACTGGGTTAGAGACTGGATTTCTGATTTCTGGGATGTTGCAGTACAATCTAGTTTGCTGTTGGATTCTTTTCCCTCATACTTGGGAAACCTTCCCATACTGATACATAGGTACATACATACATAGACTTACTCCCTGACTCATTCTCATAGCCATAGAGCAGCCTTAGAATTCCCCTGTGGCTTTTCTTACAGTAGTGGTGATCCTCTTTGTGAGTCTGTCCACATGCCTGCCTAGGGCCTGTCCTAAAGGCATACATTTTTCTGTGTGGTTGGTATTCCCTAGCCTGCTGTTACGATTTGGAGATGAGGTGTCAAAAGGTCCTGTGTCAATGCAGGAATGTTCAGAGGTGAAATGATTAGATTGTGAGAATTGTAACCAAATCAGTTCATTCTAGTTTAAATGGACTGATTGGGTAATAAGAGTAGGCATGTGGGGTGTGCCTGGGGGAGATGAGTCACTGGAGTGTTCCCTAGAAGGGGCAATCTTCCCTGCATCTCCTTTCTCTGTCTACTTCCTGACCTCATGAACAGAGCAGGGTTCCTTCACTATGCCCTTCCTCCGTGATGTTCTCCCTCATCTTGAGCCCAGAGCAATGGATTCAGCATACCATGGCCTAAGACTCTAAAACCATAAGCCAAAATAAACTTTTTCTCCTCTAAGTTGTTTGTTTCAGGTATTTTTGGTCACAGTGATCCAAAACTGACTAACACATTGCCATTACAGCAATTCATGTAATTCAATTGCACTAGTGTAAACATAGTCACTCAGCTCACACTGCTTTCTGATCCTTGTTGCGTGGTTGCTAATGAGTGACTTGGTGACTTAGGGGTCACTGCAGTCAGAGAAACCAACAGAGGAAGCTGGCAGCATTTCTTCAGATAGTCCCTCTCTGGAGATTGCAAAGTTTAGAGAGGCCTTGGAGGGCATTAGAGTTCTTCCATGATTTCAGATTCCCACAACAGACTTAACTTGCCCAGCTGTGACACTGGCACAGCCGACAGCAGTATCTTCACTCTCATCACATCGGCAACAATTTTTTATTGATTTTTTTTTCATGGTTCAGAAAACAGAGTTTAACTGTTAGACTTATCTTTGTCCTAGTGTTGCTAGGCTATTTGGATTGGAAGTCACAGGAGCAGAAAATCTTAGTAATGTCAAAAAAAAAAAAAGTTTGGTTAGCTTTCAAGTATTTCGCTCAGTGGGTGAATCAAAAAATCATTTTGAATCTGAAGGTTACTCATGTAATAATTAAGATGACACATTTCAAACTCACCCTTCCTGACAAATGTTTCTTTAAAGAGACACTGATGCCTCATAGAAAACTTGCAAGATGTGACACATCAGCAGAAATTGTTTCTGCACAGAATGTTTTTCAAAGATTTTTTTTTTTTTCCTGAGTAATCACTGGCATTTCCCCCCTCTTTTTCCTATGGTCTTTGCAAAACCTTCTGTTACTTCATGCTTGTTATTTTTTGGGGGTGTTAGTAAGGGTTTCATTTTTAAAACAACTTCTAAAACCACAGTACATGTAAAATTGGGTTTAAAATAAGGCAAACACTCTGATTTGAATACTGATTAGGATAAAGCACACTCATCAATAAACATGGAGCGCAATGACCTCAGGAGGACAAGGAGCTTGTGATGTGCATCAATTGTGTTTGGGAAATAGCTTTTACTTATGACTCCAAAGTCTGCTAAATCCAGGTTCCCAAATGCAAAGGACTGGAGTGTCTTCCTCACCTGCAGCCTTCACTGCATTAGGCATGGCTTCTATTTTTGTCAGGAAGTCAGGCGGCATAATAATAACGTAGTCATTTCTCCAGATCATTTGTCCCTTTTTCCTACCCCAAATTGCTTTTTAGGGGCTTGGGGAGTGGCTTTACATCCTGGACATGCACTTAGGGAAGTAATGAATCATTATTCCCAAGCTCGCTCTGATTCTCTTGCAGATTTAAAAACAGAAAGAAAAAAAAATAAAAATGTACTAATTTCCTGTCAGAGGAATAGGATGGTTTCATGCAGTATGACTAGATATTGATCCTGTAATAGGCTGATGAAGGGCAGCAGCTGGGAGTTCAATGCCATTCATGTGGTTGTCGAAGGAAGTGTCTGCATATCTTGCAAAGGAGGCAGGAAATATCTCATGGCACCCACTGGTCTAACCTTTGGGGAGTTTCTTGGCATAACCTTTGTAATGTGTTCCACTGGGCTTCAAGGCCAGCAGAGTATAAGTTGACTGGAAGCTTTCCCTATCCTGGAAGCCCAGCCTCAACAGCATAGTGCTGACAGCAGCCCAGGAGTAAGGGTGGGGATGGAAGGCAGAGTGGAGAGCTCCATTCTGCCCCATTAGTAACACTGCAGAAGCTGAGTCCCTAGAGGGATGCATGGGTGGCAGTTGACACTAAATTTGTGCATAGGAAACACTTGTCTGGACATGTGTACTTGCTGGCTGCTCCTCTCCCACTCACACCCCGACCCCCATGCATTTTGTCCTTCCTCCTCCCTCCTGTTCCTTGTTGTAGAGACAAAACAGGCTAGCTGAACCCCAGAGCAGAGACTTGTTTGTTCAAACAGAAACATTTCCACAATGTAGAGATCTAAGTACTAGTTTGAAATTGAAAACAAACAAACAAACAAACAAATAAAATTGTGTTGGGGAGGAGATAGGGAAGAGGGTAGAAAGAGAGAGAGAGAAAGGGAGGGATGCTGCACACTAAAGCGGGAGAAATTCCTGAAAGCAGACGCCCTACAAGGAATTTACAGCCCTAGTGATGGCTATTTAGCCACGCACCTGAGAGATCCTGGGCAGGTTAATAAGCTTTGACAACTGGCGGCTCCCTCTCATTTTTTTCTGCAGCTTTATGAAATACTCTACAGACCCCAGCTTATTGATATTAATGTTCCAACAGCTGTACTGGCTCACCTGGTGTGCTACCACACTCTGTGCTCGGCTCTGCCATGGCTGTGCCCTTGCATTGCCTTCTTTGCAATGCGGGCTCCACTCTCAGGAGCCATCCTGCAGCTTCCATGGTGTCCAGGGCAAAGCTCTCAGCCCAAGTGCCCTCATGTCACTTTCAAGTTTGGATCCTAGTGCTATATTCATATTTGGCACAATTTGGTAGATTTTAAGGTGTAAAATGTCCTGAAACAGGTGCTGGGGAAAAGATGTGCTTTGTTTTAGTCTCAGACAGCTTTTGCCCTTATTTTCACAAAGGAAATAACTCATGGGAAAATAATCAGATGGATCTGCCTGATTCAGGAAGGGAATGGTGAGAATATCTTTCTTTTAACAAGTTCAATAGGTGTGGTTGGGACGCATGATGTGATACTTCACACTGTAAATACAGCCAGGAGAAATATGTTGGCTTTCTTTTAAAATTTAAGCATTTTCCAAGGGCTGAGTTTATCACTGTGGTTTTAAGGAACAGCAAATTTATTGGATTTACTAAAAATCACTTATTAAAGAGTGACAGTGGGGTGGTCTTAGCACTATTACAGAATGATCATTGATTTTTGCTTGTGCTTCCTAATGGAAAACAGCTGCAGTGAAATGCAATAAATATTGATGGAGATAAAAAAATGAGTATTAGAAAGGTCATTATAGCTAAAGGGAGCTATAATAATAGATTGGCGATTATCCCAAGATATCAATAGCCATTGGTAGAAGACAGCCCAGGTGAAGGACAGTCACCAGAGGATTACAACTAATCCCAGATGGGGTAGTGGAAAGTTTGGAATAATCTTGATCTTTTCTATTGAATCTTCTTCACTGTATCACTATTTTATGTAAATAAGGTGTCTTGACACAGGAATATGAAGATTTTTACTTATACGAAACACAGAAGTTTATATAGAAACCTGTGCTGCGGGTACAGTCAGTAAAAGAGAATCCAGAAGCTGAAAAATGCTGATATGACATGTACTTTTGGGAAATGCTGTGCCTAAAGAGAACTCACCCTCCAGGAATAGATCTCAGTGTTCTCTCTCCCTCAAGCACTGAAGAGTGCTCTCAGCAAGGGGAACATGAGACAGGTCATTTCATGCTTTATGTGGATTTTCCCATCTATAGAATGGAAATAATCACATACGTATAACTCTTATGCAGTTCAAGTAAGGTTGTGTGAGATAATGCTATTGATGTTAATAAGGTTTTTATAACAACAGGGACCGCTTAGTTCATTTAGGTTGCTACAACAAAATGCGTTGGTCTAGGTAATGTATCATTATGGTTTGAATCTGTAATATCCTCCCAAAACTCACGTGTTGAAAACATGGTCCCCAATACTGCCAGGTTCAGAGTGGGGATTTTAGGCAATGATTGGATGATGAGGACTCTAACCTCATCAGAGTTCCACTGACAGCTGAATGGATGATCGAGAGGTAGAGGAGGTAGGTCACTGGGGTTGTGCAGGCCAAGGGTTTTTCTTCTTTCTGCTTTTCCCCTCTCTAGTTCCTGGATGTTATGAGCCGAGTATATGCTCTGCTCATATCCTCTGCTATGTCCTTCCACCATGATTTTCTGCTTCATCTCAGGCCCAGAGCAACGCATCCAGCTGGCCTCTGATACCCCTAAAACCTGAGCCAAAACACATTTGTGTTTGTCTAAGTTGTCTTGTCATGTATTTTGGTCACAGCAGTGCAAATCTGACTAACACATTTATAAACAATAGAAATTTATGGCTTACACTTTTGAAGACTAGGAAATCCAAGGTCATGCCTCCTTTACTAGTGCCTAGTAAAGGTCTTTTCCTTCTGTGTGTCCTCACCTGGTAGAAGAAGAAGTACTCTGTGTGGCTATTTTATAAAAGTACTAATCCCATTCAGAAGGGCAAAATGGTCATGACTCGATCATCTCCCAAAGGCTCTTCCTTCCAGTGCCATTGCCTTGGTGACTAGGCTCAGCATATAAATTTTGGGAATTCACAAATTCAGACCATAGCAGGGACTTATATAAAGACCTTCAATATTTGCATTATCCTGAAGGTGCCCCTCTAAAATGGGGTGAAGCGTGTAAGAACAAATGTGTGTTTCATAATTCCATATCAAAGACAAAGTGCCACAAACGTGTTCTGAAACATTCATTAATCAGCAAGCAATAGACATATGGTTTCCTGAGGTCTAGAAAGACTGATTCTTGAAGAATGAGCATGATTTCATTAAACACCTAAAGGAGAAGAGAAGAGGCAGGAACTGGAACACCTGTTCACATTTTTTTAAAAAGTTGGGCTCTCTCTGCTCTGAAATCTTTCCCAAGTCTTTAGTAATATCAACCCTTTCATTTTTTTGCTTAAGTGTATATTGTGCAAGATTTTGTAAAGGAACTTGTACCACATATAAGAGTTTACTACTTATACATCTGATGTGCTCTACTGAATTAAATTCCTGAGAGTTGTATGATGTAATTTATTTTTAAATGACCAATTGCTGGTACAGTGCTTAACATGTGCTGGATATCTAATATCTGTTTCTGGAATAAATGAATAAATGGGGTTAAGACATGGAGATCTAAGAACCAAAATTTGATATTGGCACATTCATGGAACTGTGTGCAGTAAAACAAGTCTAGTTGAAAGACCACTTGGGTTGAGGAGAACAGAGAGCTATGAATAAAAAGTTGTGGGAGATACAGTTAAAAAGGGAGGATCATTCAATTTAGGAACTCAGGTTTAAGGAGCTGCAGTCTACTCGTGTGAACCTTGGGGATGTATAAGACTTATTAAGTAGGGGAGTAACAAGATCAGAAAAATCTGGCAGCAATGAGGGAGACAGATGGAAGGCAGAAAAACTAGATGTTAGGAGACCAATCAGGATACTACTGCAGTAACCTTAAGTGGGATGACAGTGGGTACTTGAATCAAGACTGTGGCAACATGGGGAACATAGTAGGTATGAAGAAGAAATGGATTGAAAAGCCACTTAGGGTTGGGCTAAGTGAAAAGCCACTTAGGGATGGACAACACTTTGTCTTGATATCATAATACATATTCTATTCCTTGTTGGGGGAAAATTTGGTTAAGTATAGTGTTCTGGTTTAAAATGTATCCTCCCTTCCCCAAAAAGTATATTTAAATTTTAATTCCCAGTACTTGAGAATGTGACCTTATTTACAAAGGCAATCAAGTTAAAGTCATTAGAATAAACCATAATACAATATAATTTGTATCTTTATGAAAAGGGGAAATTTGGGTACAGAGAGACACACCCTGAGGAAAGATGATGTGAAGACAGGGAGAAGATGGATATTTGACTATAGTGATGTAGAACACACCAAGGACTGTCAAGGATTGTCACAAACACCAGAATCTACAAGAGACAAAGGAACATTCTTCCCCACAGGGATCCAAAAAGCCTCACCTTGCTCTCTCCTTGATCTTGGACTTCTAGCCTATAAACTGAGACAATATATTTTTGTCTCCATCAGTTTTTTTGAACTCTGTTGCAGCAACCCTAGGAAACTATATCTATCTATACTTATACCTATTCCAAAACCTATGCCTGTACCTATCTCTCTCTCTATCTATCTATCTATCATCTATCTATCTATCTATCTATCTATCTATCTATCTATACATATATGTTATTTATATTATGATGAATTAGGACAAGAAAAAAATACAAAACTTCCTGAAATAATTGCTACTAACATTTTGTACATTTTTCTTCAAATCTTTTTAAGACTTCTATGAGGAGTAAATGAGAGAGCTTGTTCCCCATATTATATCAAGTATTGATCATCAGACTTCATATTTACTTTGCTAATTTTATAGGTTTAAAATAATGTTCTCCTTTCATGGGTGCCCTTCATATAGAAAATTTCAAAGTATTGCAGAGGATAAAATCCTCTCTCCCACCCAATCACTCCTGATTTCGTACTTTTTGTCCTGTAAATTTTTTTCACAGTTGAATTATATTATATATGAAAATATGAACTATAATGGAAATAATAATTTAAATTTATTTACCCACTTCAAAGAATCTTCAGAAAACTTATATTCCATATATTCATGTTGTTTTTGTTTACTGTTATTAAAAACAGAATGTAATAAATACTGTGGTATTAATCAACTTTTTCTGACTCTGACCGAAATACCTGACACAAACAACTTAGAGGAGAAAAAGTTTATTTGGGGCTCATGGTTTCAGAGGTTCAGTCCATGGTGGCCAACTGCATTGTTCTGGGCCTTATGTAAGGCTTCAGAACATCATGGCAGAAGGTGTGGTGGAGGAAGGCTGTTCAACTTATATTAGCTGGGAAACAGAGGTTGGGGAAGAGAGAAGATAGGCATAAAAATAATCCCAAGGGCATACCTCCAGTAACCTACTTCCTCCAGCCACACCACACCTAGCTACAGTTAGCACCCAGTTCATACATTCAAATTATTAAGCCATCAAATTGATTAATCCACTCATTTAGTTGCAGCTCACAATCTAATAATGTTGACATTGAACATTCCTGCATTGCCAAATGAATTTTTCAGGGGACATCTGTTTTAGTAAGCTTTGTGTCACTGTGACCAATATACCTGACAAGACCTACTTAGAGGAGGAAGTTTATTTCAGCTCATGGTTTCATAGTTCAGTTTATGGTTGGCTAGACCTGGACCTGAGATAAGACAGAATGTCATGAAATAAGGGTATGGCAGAGGAAAGCTGCTCAGTTCATAACAGCCAGGAGGAGGAAAGAGAGAGCTCTCATCAGGGACAAAATATAAACCCCAAAGGATGCGCCCAGTGACCTACTTCCTCCTGTCACATACTATCTGCCTATCCTCACCACCTAGTATAGTAGTCCTTTCAAATAATTAATCCATCAAATGGATTAATCCACTGATTAGGTTACAACTCTCATAATCTAATTATATCACCTCTGAATTTTCTTGCATTATATAATCTGTGGGCATTTGGGTGATACTTCATATCTAAACCAAAACATTTCACCCTTGGCTCCCCAAAGCTCATGTCAGGCACATCTCATAATGCAAAATGCATTTAGTCCATTTCCAAGAGTCCCCATAATTTTAACAGTTTCAGTATTGCCCAAAAGTCCAAGTCCAAAATCTCTACTGAGACTCAAGGAAAACTCTTATATGTGAGTCCCTGTGAAAATCAAAGGGGCAAGTTACATTTATCTAATATGTAATGACAAAAAGTAAACATTTCCATTCCAAAAAGGAGGAATAGGAGGACAGAAATAAAGGATGGGACCAAAGCAAGACTGAAATCCAGCTGGGAAAACAAATCCTGTTGCTCCACATCCATCATGTGGGGCATATAGAATTGTAATGTTCTCCTCAAGTACTTGTGCAGCTCCTTCCCATGGCCTTGCTGGTTGCAGCTCACAAGGCCTCTCTCTTGGCTTGTTTCTGCTCAGTTCCTACAGTTTTCCTTGGCAGATATTCCACATTACTGGCATCTCTTCATCTCAGGGGTCTCCACTGCAGCTTCAGCTTCTTTCTCACACATGCAGCATAATTCTCTCAGGGGCTGCCTGCAGGGATTCTTATCCTACTACACGTTGACTTGCCTCCCAGGCCTTCCTTTGAAATCTCTGTGGAAGCCTCTATGACCCTCTAACTCCAGCATTCTGAATTCTTGCAGAACCAGTACTATGTGGATGATGCCAAGGTCTTGACAACATCCTGAGCAGTATCCAGGCTTCCTGGACAGCAACTGCAGTGGTCTCTGAGTACCTAGGTGGCTGAGCATTATAAAACAACTTCCTAGGCCCCTTGCGTAAGCAGGATGTCTCCATGGTCTCATCTCAAAGTACTGTCTACTTTTACAGCCTTGAGCCTGTGGTCTTGTCAATTCCTGAGATACTTACTCTCAAATCATCTTTCCTATTGTCTCTGTGTTAAGTATTCAGCATTTCTTTAGTGGCTGTAATCTCTTAAACAAGCACATTTTCCTGGGCCCCAGTTTTATAGGCACTTTTCTGAAAAGAATGCAAGTTTTTCAAAATTTCCTGCTCTGCTTTCTTTTTCTGATTATCACATTAAACTTAACAAAAAGCTGTCAGGAACATCCATGCCACTGCCTGAATGCTGTGCTGCCTTGCATTTTCCTCCACCAGATTAATTAGTACATCATATTAAAATTTAGCCTCACAGAAAGCCTCAGGACATGAATAAAATGTAGACTTTTTTTTTTTTTTTTGCCAGAATGAAATACAAATGACATCTAATCTTATTTCTAATATAATTCTTCTTACCCTCTGAAACCTCATGAGCCATTCTTTTCTGGAATCCTGGTCTTCTGAGCTCCCACCAGAATTGCCCATTAAACTCTACTCACAACATTCTAAGGCTTCACCAGACTGCATCTCCAAACTTCCAAACTCTTCCTACAAACCATTTGCAAATGCTACCAAACCACCTGTTCAGTTTAATCACAGCAATGACCACACTTCTTGGTACCTCTTTCTGGTTTTGTCAACTTGCATTGATGTGCCCAATGTACCTGAAAATAACAACTTAGAGGAAGAAAATCTTATTTTGGTTTATGATTTCAGTCTGTTATTGGCTGACTCCATAACTCTGGGACTGATATGAGGCAGAACATTATGGAAGAAGGGCATAACAGAGGAAAGCTGGTCAGTTCATGACATCGAGCGGGGGAGAGAGAAGCGGGGAGGTGAGTATTGTGGAGAGGGTTATGCTTGCCAGGACAAAACATAAACCCCAAAGAATGCCCCTGTGGCCTACTTCCTCCAGCTACACCCTACCTGCTTGTAGTCACCACCCAGTACAATATTCCTTTCAAATTATCTATCCACCAAATTGATTCATTTCCTGAATAGTTACAGCCCTGATAGTCTAATCATATATCTCTGAACATTCCTGCATTATATCACATATGAGCTTCTGGGGGTCAACTCATATCCAAACCATAACAACATCTCATATCCAAACCTTAACTATCGTGACTTACAGAAACGAGTTCACATTTCTGTTAATCTTTCTAGTAATTAAAAACAGCAATTACAAAAGAGTAATTATGTGGTAAAAAGGAAATTAACAATGATAGAACTACTGATACATATGCCATTTATTGCTTTCTGGGATGGTTGTACCAGTTTGTTCTCCCATGAGCAATATATGAAGGGAACTATCTTACTCAATATCACTGGATGCTTCCTTTTTAAGAAATCTTGGCTTACTTGGTAAGGAAAAAAACCCATTACATTATTATTGCTTTAAATAGCAATTCTTTCATTAATTAAGAGTCTGTTTTCCCATATCTTATTTTGATATTTAAATTTCCTTTTAAAAATACATTTATTTGCATTCTTTCTCCATTTAGTCATCACATTTTAAGTATTTTTCTTATCAATCAATTTGAATTTATTATGAATTTAAGATAATAGTTCTTTGTCATATTGTTGTACACACACATGCACACATGCACAATGCACACACACACTCCTTTTAACTTCTTTCCACAAAAAAGAGCTAATGATTTTTAAGAAAATTTTTATTTTCTATTTCTTCTTTTCCATGTGTTCATGTCTCAAGTAAATGTAGTAGGGTCACCTAGGTAACCTATACGAGGGCTCTGTGTTTAGTTGTTTGTAGAATTTGTGGATGGAGCCACCTCATAGATGAAGCACGCATTTATTAGAACTGATATTTATAGCAGTTTGGGGAGTTTGCTAGACAAATGTGGAGATGTTGTCTTTGTCAGAGACGCAGGCTCAGTGACTAGTTTAGCAGAAATAATTTAAAACCATTGATTTCTTCCCTGAATCTCTCGTCTGGGTTCTAGGGAGTAAAGGGTGATGGTGGGGGTTTCTGAGAGATCCTGTACTATGATTTGAATGTGTTTTACCCCTATTCCCAACTCATGTGGGACTTGGTTCTCCAAAGTCTTATCTTAATGGTATTAGGAGAATAGAAACTTAATATGACTAAAATGAGACCTCTGGAAAGTGATTGGATTAGATTACATTATTAGGATGGAGACCTTATGGCTGAGTCCTGTTGGCCTTGTAAGTAGGCAGACACAAAGATACACTTGTAGTCCTGCCATGATGTTGATATAAGCAGGGACCCTCATCAGAGCCTTCATAGAAATTTCAAATTGTAAGCTAAATAAACCTCTTTTCTTTGTAAAGTAGCCTGTCTCAGTTGATTGATAACACTCTGTGAGAGTTGGATGTCAGTAATTCTGCTTCTAGGCTAGAAGACAACATGCAGACTGAATGGGGTAGAGGACCGTTCTTCACGTAAAAATCTGACACTCCTGAAGTCTCAAAGTGCATGACTTTGAGAAACTTGAGGGAGAACATTTCAGGCATCATTATCCATTTTCTACATTGTGCACCATCAGCACTGACAATCATGAAAGGTAAAGGTGGCGTCACAGGCATGTCCCATGCCTGTGAAGAGAAACTAATGCAGAGGAAAATGAACATTGCATCTGCTTTGTGAGCACATGGGGCTTTCCCTTGGCAGACTGGAGATGCCAGAGGATATTGCGTTTTTTTAAAAATATTTTTTAGATGTTGATAGACCTTTATTTTATTCATTTATTTATATGTGGTCCTGAGAATCAAACCCAATACCTCACACATACTAGGTAAGTGCTCTACCACTGAGCCACAACACCAGTCCCAGAGGATATTTTTTTATCGGTAGGAGAGAAAAAAGGAATTTGAGTTATTATTTAAGTTACTGTGATTATACCTATAGGCAAGTGAATCCTAGAATCTACAGACATTTAGGAAACTTGCCATTTGCCAGAAATTTGGTTAATATTGTGGGACATTTTAAATACATATTGGCGGGATTTAGTGATTGATTAGTTATAAGGTTAGAAAAAAAGCAACTTCACAGGACTGGTTCTACTAGAGTTTCTTATTTGAGCATATGGTAGATTCTTGCCTATATCTTTATTATAGTCTCACAATATATCCTTCTAAAAAGAACTAGAAAGCCCTTGGAAACATAAAGTTTGGAGTTAAGGGAGACAGTTTCAGAGGTAATTTGTAAAAGTTAAAGCCAGGGAAATAGACAAGATCAAACAGGGAGAATATTATCTATGCATACAGTCATCCAGTCTTCTATTCAATGAATCATCCTTTTGCTTTTTTTAAAAAAATTAAACCTGTGAAACTAAAAGTGTTTAGGAGTCTTAGTTTCATTTGTGTGAGATGCTTCAGTGGAGTGAGGAAGGAGAAGCCAGATTGCAGTGGGATGAGGAGCGAATGACAGGAGAAAAACTGTGGACACAGAATTTAGGATTTGGGAGGAAGAGAAGGGAAGAAAAAAATACTGTCGTAATCAAGAATGGGAAGCAGAGACCTTGGGAAAGGCTTGATTTTGGATGGGAAAGAGAAAGAAAAGAAAGAAAGAAAGAAAAGAAAAGAAAGAAAGAAAGAAAGAAAGAAAGAAAGAAAGAAAGAAAGAAAGAAAGACAAGGATGTATGTTCATCAAGGAACCAGGCATAAAAGCCTTTCCTAACATCTTATAAGGCATAGATTATTCTTATTTTCTAGGTGAGGAAACATAGGTTAGAGAGCTTGTTAATGATCACATGTCTAGAAACTGATGTCTTAGTTAGAAAAATCTGTTTTCTTCAAAGCTCTCTCAGTGGAGACAGAAAATGAAAGTACAAAATGAAGTGGTTAATGGATGGAGAGTAATCCTGGAGGATTTTGAAAGGGATGGAATTTATATATAGATGGTTCACATTGGAAAGGAATAGGATGTTTTGCCTCTACGAAAAGAGAGCAGAATGGATGAGAACAGAGTCAAATAAGATAGTAAAGAAATAAATTTTAAAATTTTGTACTCAGTGGCCTCTATTTTTAATAGGATATGACATTTGTCAATAGTCAGATTTTATAAATGATGTTAGGGATTTTAGAAGATTTTAAAGCTTGACACAGCTACATGGGGGATGGGGACAGGCCAGGGAGTGGGAAAAGTAATAGAACTGCTAGGTATCACCAAAGGTCCCCTGAGGGACCTATTGGACGCTATTTCCAATGGTTCTGATTGTTACCTCCTGGCTTAGAGTTCTTTTGTTGATAGAATCATGAGGAAGCAAATGGTATCAGATGAGTGAGGCTTTTGTGGGGCTTACGCTCTGGCACAAAGGAGTGAGCAATGAGGAGCTGCTTCTCAAAGTGAGGGCATGAAGGGGTTTGGATGACATCATCAGTTAGGTGGGCCTTTGTGTGGCAATGCCATTTGTCTCATGTGGTCTCCTCCTCCAGGAGGGGCTTTTGCAGTTAGGTTACCTAAACCTTTCTGAATAGAGGAGAGTGTTAAGTGTCTCCTTATGGAGAGATGTCATAGAACCTCTCCTTAGTGGAATGTCATAGCCAGTTCTACTGGTCAAGGAGGGTCGTACTGCTCATGCCAGACTGAGGGAAAGTTGCCTGTAGCTTGGAGAGGAAAGCATGCATTAAAGGACTCTAGCCTATAATTAGCTATCAACTGTGTATGTGATAAAGGGACTGGAAAGTCCTGGTTAAACTTCGGGTTACATGCCCTAGTCTATCTCATAAATATGATGTCTGTGTGATTATTCATTAGCCAGGTCAAGGAACCTGGGAACAAAAATAGGTGATTTACTTCCTTCAGTATGGGGATCTAAAAGAAATAGCACCAATTCCTTTTTTAGGCATTTACTGAGTACCATAACTTGTGCTAAGTCCTGGGGATATATGCACAAATGAATCAAGGATCTGCCCCTTGTGAGTATACTACCTACGGAAGGAAATCGACATGAATACATAGTTTCACTTGTGGACTTTAAGGACTATGATAAATAAGACTGAAAAGGAGGAAGCTGTCTGGGAAGTTAGGAAAGACCTCAGAGAACCACTTATTAAAGGTAGACTTTAAAAGTGTTCTAAGAACCCATTATTTGGTGGACTCCAGTGACTCTAGTGTTGTCTTGGGTGACTTTCTCTTCTACCCTGCCACAGGTGAGGAGTTCCAAGTGGTTTTGGGTGTTTGACTCTTCCTTAACAAGCCTGAACACATAAAGCTCTTCCTTAGTGTACTTTGTCTTAAAAAGATAAACTGTCTTTTCATGTTCTCATATCTTGAGACCTGCATTAAATATTCATCAGAAAACATAAGTAGACCAGGAAGCTCTTCCCTAGCATGTGGACGATGGACAATCAAATAAAATAATCTCCCTCTTTGAAATATAGGACTAATTCATTGGCTACCAAAGGGTTACCCAGGAAACTGGAATGAAATCCCCCCACCTCACTCAACTGCTGGTGTTTTATTCCTTAATAGAAGGCCCTAAAGTAAGTGCAATGTGATGGTGACTTGGGAATAAGCTGGAATAGGAAACATAGGCTTCCCTGAATGCTGGACAACTAACAGCAGTGAGTGATTTTTATAGCCTTCAGCCAGTAGGTTCCAGTCAGAAGCTGTGAAGCCATGGACTAACATACCTCTCTAGGTCAGGCAGGCAGAAAACATTCATTCTGTCTCATAATAACAAAATGTTCTTAAAAGGTGGTCTTGGAATGATAGAGGAAAGCATGGAATGGAATAGTTATTTCTTGCTTTCCTTAAATACAGTGATAATATTCTTCTTAAAACTTTAAATATAAAGGCTACGATATATTTTTCCTCCTCTCTGAGAATGAGTATTTTCTGGGATAAGCTTTAACTGGTGCCACTTACTTCAAGCTTCTCATTTGCATTGTTGTGTTATGCTCTTTCATAGTTTCATGAACAATAACCTCCCACTTCTCCACAGGCTGATGGGATAATTTGCTCTGCTGAGGAGATGAAAACCAAAAACGCAGAGGTTTTTTAAAGAGTGTTGTTCAATGGAAAAGCTTCCAGCAGTGCAGGCAATGAAGTTTTAGGTCTTTTAGATTATAGCCTGGAATAAAAGGTCTTCCGGTAAGGACGACTACATACATTCCATGTGATCGATACTGTAGACTTAAAATAAAATCCTTTAACAATACAGCTGTTTCTCCTGTGGTTTCTTGGCAATGATGCTGGGAGAGAGAAACATGCCTACCAGGTTTGGTTCAAATGCCTCCATTGGAGTCCTGATGGCAAGGGTAGAAGCCTTCTATTTGCATTTGTGATTTGGTGCTGCATAAATTTCTTTTATGATTTGCAATCCTGGTGATTAGGAAAAGGCAGATGGTGAAAGATTGCTTTTTAGTGAGGAAGTTAACCCTGATAATCTTTTGTTCCATCCAGTTTCAGGTCCTGACTCTTTCCTTGGGTGTCCCCTGCCTGGGGTACAGTTGAGAGCTCTTCTATATGGTTCTGTCCACTCAATGTCCTCTGAAAGCTCCATTCACAAAGAACAAAAAGAAAAATCTATGGAATGTTCTTATGTCCTGTCTAGAGATATTGTCTGTGCTAATGTGGAATGATGTTATAGTTTAGACATGATGTTCCCAGCGGTCATGTGTGGGACAGTGCAAGGAGATTTAGAGGTGAAATGATTGGGTTTTGACAGCCTTAACTTAATCAGTGCATTAATCTGCTGATAGAGATTAACTGGGTGGTCACCTTAGGCAGGTAGGTTGTGCCTGGAGGGGGTGGGTAAATGGTGGCATGCCTCTGGGGTGTAAATTTTATTTGTGGCGAGGGGAAACTCTTCCTGCTTCTTGGTGGCCATGTCTTGACCTGCTTTCCTCTGCCTTACTTTGAGCCCTGAGGAATGGAGCTGACCACATATGGACTGAGACTTCTGAAACCATGAGCCCTAAATGAAACTTGTCCTCTACATTGTTCTTGTCAGGTCTTTTGGTCACAGCAGCAAAGAAAGCTGACTAAAAAAATGGGTAGTTAAATAACTGTTCTTTTCAGCTTTTTTCTCTGAAATGAGTGAAGGACAGGTGTGGGAGACCATTGGCCAGCTACTAGACTTTCCTTAGTCACTGGCAGTTGGTGAGCAGAGGCTGTCCTTTGGTTCTCTATCACTGTCATTTTAACTTCTTCCTGGGGAAGAAAGAGTTATGATTTCCCCTGGGATATTCTTTTATTAGTTGCTCACAGGAGATTCTAGGCAGCCTGGGAAACCATAATGCCAAGAACCAGTAATAAGGGATTATACTTTAGATTATCTTTGGGTGTTCAAGCTTTGTTTTGCATCTGAGTGACTGACTCATGAGATATTCTAGTGGGAGCATTCTGTAATCATTACTGTTGTGTTTTCTGTTGGAAATGCCGCAATCTTAACAGATGCTATTCATATTCATGAAAATGTCCAACACTTTTTTTCTGAGGTTCACTAAGCTCAGTATTCCATAGCAGTGAAGCTTTCAGGTGAGAGTGGGGCACAGCTGCCTTCCGTGCTGCATTTCTTCCTTCCCAGGCCACCCACTCAGGAGATATGCTGTCATCAAATTGAACCTAAGAATACTCCCTCGGAATACCAGAGGATTGCCAGAGATGTAGATGAGGCTAATGTGACAAAATACATGTGTCTTTTTTGGAAAGACTTCTTTGATACTTGATAACACATTTTCTCCAGAATTAAACAAGGCTTCTGAATAAATTATATCTGTCATTCAGACATTTTCGTTAGGGAAGTCCAGGCTATAGTATTAAATGTATCCCTGTTCTCTATTTCTAGTTCTGACAAGATCTGTCTATAAGTTTTGAGGTTTTATTATTTTAGATAAAAATTTTGTTTTCCTGATCACTGAAATTTTTAGATGAAATGACCCAATAGATGTCAAGTCAGGCTTCTTGTCTTAGTCTATTCTGTATTTTCATTGGTAGTTGATGTAGCCAAACCATCTTTCTTTGCTTAGTTCTTGCTTGATACATCTTTCCCCCTTGTCTTTCACACGAGATTCTCTGTATTCTTTTGTTTTAGGTATGTGTTTCATTCAGTTTAAGATCTTCCTGATTCTGTGCATTTTGGGCTTTGTCTGAGATTATGGATATTATCTATAAGTTCTTTTTTAACAGGTCTTTTTTGACACTGCTATGGCTGGGAAAGTGGGGTGAAGGTGGAATAGTCTTATTGTTGCAGAGTGGGAAATGAGGGTGGAATTCTGGGTTCTCCATTTGACTTTTGATCAACACACCAGCAGAGTGCTCTTTATTGCTGCTAGGTGGGGTGAGCATCCTGTCCCTACCATTAGCTTGCACTGATATCTCCCTCGCTCAGAGGGACAGGAGTGGTTTATCACTGATCTCCCCACATCTAGGCCAGTGGGCAATGGTGAAAGTCTTGACTTTCCACTAGATCTCCTCTGAAGCCATGCCAGCAAGAGAGAGAAACCTTTGTTACTGCAGGGTGGGGCGGAATTCTGGGGCTCTCCATGTGTTCTGGTTGACAGCACAAGTTGGGGCCCTTTACAACCTAGCAGGGATAAGAGGGTCAGCTCCCATTTGGGCTTTTATGAAACCATCCCCACAGGGTGGGAGGTGAGAGAGCCTCATCACAGTCTGTTATGCTTGGAGTCTGGGTTCCTCACTTGGCTGATATGGATATGGTGACAGTTTTTCCTCCGGTTTCTGTCTAGAGTTGAACAATTATGTCTAAAAGGTTTTGTTTGTTTCCTTGGTAGGTTGCCCCATTCCTTGGACCCTTGACTAGAAAAAGCAGGTTTTTAATGGGCCTTTTTTGTTGTTGTTTGACATTTCCAGTTTTCCAACTTCATCAGAGTGTGAAGCAAAAAGGAAACTTAGGGAACTCTCCATCCTGTTGTTCACAGGGTCACAAAGTCCCTAACTGTCTGCCTACTTCTTTCCTTCATTCAGAATCATCTTATGTTTGTTTTACATATACTTATCCAATGTTTTAGTTCTACTGAATGGGAGGAGGAAGGAAAAGTTAGGTGTACTCTGTTTTCCCAGAAGACGCGATTTCCTATGTGTCATTAATAAACAACAATTGGCATTCTTTTTTGTTTTTTTTTTTCAAAATCCATTCTGGAAGTATGTCTTCTAGATATACTTTTACATTTTAATACCTTTACATTACATACCTTTTACATTTAACACAGTTACTGACACAATTTTATATCAGTTGGTTCTCCTTATTCACAGGTTCAGCATCTTCAGAATCAATCAATTGTGGATGGAAAATATTTGAATGCTTTTTCCACAAAGTTCCAAAAGGCAAAATTTGAACTTCCTAGTACCAAGTGCTATATTGAATCTATGTGAATGAAGCGATATGTAGGCACTGTATTTGGTATCATAACTAATCTAGAGATGATTTGAAGTATACACAAGGGTCTCCACAAATACCAAAGTTTGCATATGTTCAAGTTTCTTTTATAAAATGGCATAGTATTTGTAAATAACTAATGTATATTCTCCTGTGTACTTTAAAATCACCTCTAGATGATTAATACCTAAAACAAGGTAAATGCTATGTAAATAGTTGTTATAATGTATTGTTTAGGAAATAATCGCAAAAAAAGGCCTGTATAAATTCAGTATGGAGGCAGCCATGCTAAGTCTTAATAGATATGAAACCCCTCAATATGGAGGGCTAACCATACATACTCCATTTCTATTTATTTGTAATGACAATATACGAGCACTTAACTCACCAAAATCTAAATTTAATGAATACCTCTTTTACTCACTTGGACAACACAAAGGACCTTTGACACCTTAACTCGACTTAACCTTTGTTAACTTTTCATGTTTCTAATTGTCTTACTTACTATATAATTAATTGCTATTATAGTTTCAAATACTTACTGCTCATTTGACCATGTTCTTTTATTTCTTCTTAGAGCTTAATTCCTCCCCCAGGATCATTTGACTTCTTCCTGAAATGTGTCATTCCCAATTTCTTTCAGTGAAGAATAGCTGAGCATACATACTCAGATTTTGTTTATAAGAAAGTATCATATTTGGTATCTGTTCTTGATAGATATTTTTGGTAGGTACATGCTTCTATAATTTTCTCTCAGCATGTTAAATACATGAGCCTAATTTTCAAGTTCCTTAGCTGCTTATGAGAAGCCAATTCTCAGTCCAAAATATTGCTCCCTTGAAGGTTATCCATCTTTTCTCTCTGGTTGCTTTTATATCATTTCCTTGCTTTATTTTCCCTCAGGTTTGCTATGAAGTATCTAGGTGTGGTTTTGTTGGGCTTCTTGAAAATGTGGATTAGAATGCTTCAGTGTTCTGGGTAATTATCACCTACCATTCTTTTAAATATTTCCTTATGGATGCCTCATTCTGGAACTCCAAGTAGAGTTATATAACATTCTATCACTTTAATTTTTTATGTTTCTTAACTTTTCTTTCTTATTTTCCATTACTTTATCTTCCTATGCTACCTACAATTCTGAATAATTTTTTGTATCTAATTTTCAGTTCACAAATCTCTCCTCATTTATTTTCTATTACGCTTATCAATTATGCTTTTAAATTTCACTTTTTTCATTTCTAGAAATTATATTTGGTTAATTTTAAATATAATTTGCCCAAAATGCATACATTTTCTGGCTTTACATTTTTCTCTAAATATATTCAGTATAATTATTTCATGGTCTTTATGTGAAAATGTCCTTATTTCAATGGAGTACTTGGATTCTGTATTCCTTCCAGTAGTTCTCAATCAGTAGTTCTGACTCTCTCTCTCTCTCTTTTTTTTTTTTGGCTTTAGTTTATGTATGTGAACTGAAGATTATTATTATTATTTTTCAATGAAGGGATTTTCTTTGAAGAACATTTTCACTTGATTATGACTAAAAACATGACTGAAAAAGAAATTTTAATCAGTTATCCAAAAAATCTTGGAATTGTTTTTTTTTTTTTTGTACCAGGAATTGAACCAAGGGGTGCTTAACAACTGAGCCACATCCCCAACCCCTTTTTTCATTTTAAGAAAGGGTCTCACTAAGTTGCTTAGAGCCTTGCTAAGTTGCTGAGGCTAGTTTGAATTTGTGATCCTCCTGCCTCTGGCTCCCCAGTCCCTGGGATTACAGGCTTGTGCCACTGCACCCTGATTGCACTGATTTAAATCTTTAACCTGAATCTTTTCCAAACCTTGAGGCAGTGGGCATTTATTCTGTGGATCTTTACAAAGGTAGGCTTGAAGTTCAAAATTCTTGGTCATCATTGTTCCCCCTCTTTTCAGCACTAAGTTTTAAGATAGGCTAATTTCCTGGGAGGCTTCTGGTTCGAGGGACAGAGGATTATTTTTCTTTGGCTGGTATACAGAAGGTTTATCTTTCTATGGCTGCAACCACTAAAATCTCATGAGTCTATGAAAATTGAAGCTCAATTCTACCTAGTTAGGCAAGTGACCTCAGGGTAAAAGGTGGACTTCCATGTTCTGTTTACTTTGGGTTCTTGTTCTCAATTAGATTTTTTTTTTTTTCCACTTGAGAATTGCTTTTATTCTTGGGAGCTCATTTTTTTTTTTTTTAAGAACATTTAAAAAATATTTGTTAACCCAGGATGTTTAGTTCTTTTTAACAAAGGTTGATTAAGATACTTTGCTCAACACATTACAGAAGCAAAAATAAAACCATATTTGCAACTGAATTATAGAAATTATATTGGCTATATGCCCTATTTGGCACATATTTCTATTGTTCTTCTCATTTTTTGAGATTTTTCCTTATTGCCTTCCACCTTAGCTTATGCTGACACCTTCTACTGCTTGCTTTTTAATACTTATTGTCTAATTGAAGTCTATTAATTCTAATTTATGAATGAATGTACTTCTTATGTTTGGGGCTATATTGTAATACCTGAAGTACCAGGACAGTTTTGTATTTTTAATTCTCTGTGTGCATGTGTTTAATGAAAAATGGTTTCCCAATAAATCTTTGATTTCCTGTATATTTGGCCAGTTAGTGTCTTCCACAAGTTGATAGTAGTATTGTTTGGCAGTACCCTTTAGCAATGATGGCATTTACTAAAATGTGTTGGTAATATAATTAGTTTTAAAACCTAAAATAAAGTTGATTTAGTTTCCTCATTGAATTCAAATTTGAGTTGATTAAAATCTTAATTTACAAATCTCTAAAATGTGTTCATACACAAACACCCGAAGTGTGTAGATTTTACTTCACTCTAAGCTTTTATAGCGGCATTGTATTTGTTCAAAAACCTGAAGTATAAGCCACTTAGACAGAACTTAGATGCTTATGTTTCTAGAAACTTGATATAACTTCTGAAAAGATGGTTTTTCAAAAATTCATTCATCACTTAATGCTTAAAGTTCATTCATCATGAGTACTTTATGTCATTCTTAAAAGAAATAAAACTTTATCAGTGATTCAAATTTCTGCAAGGCACATTGTGATATGTCCATATGGTGCATTTTGCAACAAACAAAGGAAAAAGGAAATAACATCCTAATCTGTTTCATTCATTCATCTGCTTTCTTTATTTCACTCAGGAGGATTTTCAACAGAAAGAGCTTCAGTGATGGCAAAAGCTGAAGAAATAATGTCGGGAATGCATTATTGGATGCAAATTCTGGAGAAGAGAGTCTTAGAAATTCTTCCTGTTTTGCTTTGCATAAGAAGGCCTATGCTCCTATTAGAAAGAGAGAGGATTTCATACAATAATTTCTATAGGGAAAAAATGCAGGAGTTTCATTTTTTGCCAGGGCAACCTCAAGTTATAATATTAACTTAAAATGTTTGGGGACAAAAATCTTAGAGAAAATGATAAGGCTCTTAAACTATCAGAAGATAATTGATCAGCACCTTTTTGCCTAAACCATCTGTGCAACAGAAACATAATTCAAGCTAGATATGTAATTTTAAATTGTCTAATAGTCACATTAAGAAAAGATTAAAAAAGTAGGTGAAATAAACTTTTATACCATATTTTATTTTATTCAACATATGTAAAATAATATTCTTTCAAAATATAAACAACCTAAAACTATTGAGATGTTTTGCTTCCCCCTTCTTTACACTAAATCTTTAAAACCAGATATGTACCTTATACTTCCAACATACCTCATTAGTTTAGTGATATTGGAAATATTTTATCTGCAGTTATATTTCATAAGGTACACAATAGAAAAAGTAGATTCCATACTTGAGTTGTTCCAGAGTACTTTAAAATTTTCTAATAACTAAAATGAATATCAGCTTTTAAAATTAAATCTCAACCAATTAAAATTACATAAAATCAAAATTACACTAGTTACAGTTCAAGTGTTCCGTAGCCCGGTGTGGCTAGAAGACAGCACAGACTTAAGTCAGTGTTAGATTTAGAAAATGAAATCTTATTGAGTCCATGCAAATGTGCTTTCAGCTAATGTTACTGATGAGGACTTGGAGAATTAATATACTGTATGTGAAATTACATATTTTATATAAATTATCCAACAATTTATATTGTGATTTTTATAGTGATTATGTCCTCAAGACTAAAAGTTCTATGGCTAATTTTGGCAGCAATAGAGAGGCATTCGCTTGCTCTAGATTTGCTATTTTCAGGCTAATCAGTCAGAGCTTACAGTCAGCAATAACAAAGCAAAAACTAGGTTACATGCTGGGCTTGGGTGAAAGCCTTGCAGGTCAGGGTCCTGGGTGAGGTGAGGCAATGGCAGCAACATGACAGAGACAAGGGGCTTGCCCTTCACCCCAGAAGTCCCCAGGCTCAGAGTCTTGTTAACCCCTGCTGTCTAGCCAGGCTACTGCACTGCACTGTCAGGTCCTGGAAATATCTGCAGCTCACAGGCAGGCCAATTATCAGCACCGTTTTATTAAGTGATTGATTTAAATAAAGAAATATACTCCTAGGCTTCACGTTAGAGGTGACTTATCCATAAGACCTATAGACAGGATAATTTTGAATGGCAAGAGGAGAATACATATCTACTAATAGCACAGATTCGTTAAACCAAGGATACTGAACATAACAGAACTGAGGTTACTACATAGTGCAGGCACAAAAGCAAATATTTTTGCATAGCATTTCCTTTGCCTCTTGTTCTGTGTGGGGCTTGCTGCAGCTGGTGACAATTTCTTCTCAGTTAAGATCTTGCCAGAGTGAAAACGAAGGTGGGTCTTTTTCAGTCACTGTGCTTTTGCTGGGGCTTGTAACAGTTTTAGAAGAATACTAATAGTGTTGGTAATTCCATTGAAAGGAAAGTCTACAAACTTCTGTCTTCTCAGTTCTTAACTAACCTAACTTCTGTGAGTCCCCATCCTTGTCAAGGCCACACAACATTAGATAGACCCTGTGGTTTCAGTGACCTAGAAAGTTCATCTCACATTAGACATATTATGCAATTTTGTTCATGTTCTTCCTGTAACTATTTTTTTCTTACCTTTTGACTAGAATAGAGCATAAAAATATGGGAGAAAGAAGGTGAGAAGGAACCTTAATCAACAAAGATTTTATTTCTATCATCTAGCAAAATGGACATTCAAAGTAGAAATTAAGTTCAACCGCTATAGTTTGCACCTAGAATGTCACTCAAATGCCTGTGTGGTAAGGGCTTATTCCCCAGCTTGGGGCTCTTAGAAGGTGATGGAAAATTTAAGTGGTGGAACCAAGTGGGAGGTCTTATGTCACTGGGGGCATGTCCTCAAAGGGGATTGAGGGACCTCAAGCTCTTCTACTGCTTCTTTCATGATCCTGCCATTCTGGGATCAGAATTCTTCTGTTATTTGCTTCTGCCTTGATATGCTGCCTCACCACAGGCTCAAAAGCAATGGACCCAACAAATCACAAACTATACCTCCAGAACTGTGAGCCAAAATTAATCATTTCTTCTCATAAATTGATTATCTTTGATATTTGTTATAGTAATGGAAAGCTTTGATTTGCATTTCTCTTATAACTAGGGATGTTGAACATTTTTTCATATATCTGTTGATTGCTTGTAGGTCCTCTTCTGTAAAGTGTCTGCCCATTTCCTTAACCCATTTATTGATTGGGTTTTTTGTATTCTTGGGGTAATGTTTTTTGAGTTCTTTATAGATTCTGGAAATGAGTGCTCTATCTGAAGTGTGTGTGGCAAAGATTTTCTCCCACTCTGTAGGCTCTCTCTTTACATTGCTGATTGTTTCCGTTGCTGAGAAAAAGCTTTTTAGTTTGAATCTATCCCAATTATTGATTCCTGCTTTTATTTCTTGTGCTATGGGAGTCATGTTTAGGAAATCTGGCCCTAAGCCCACGTGATGAAAATTTGGACCTACTTTTTCTACTATTAGGTGCAGGGTCTCTGGTCTAATTCCTAGGTCCTTGATCCATTTTGAGTTGAGTTTTGTACAGTGTGAGAGATAGGGGTTTAGTTGCATTTTGCTGCATATGGATTTCCAGTTATCCCAGCACCATTTGTTGAAGAGACTATCTTTTCTCTATTGTATGTTTTTGGTGCCTTTGTCTAGTATGAGATAACTGTATCTATGTGTGTTTGTCTGTGTGTCCTCTATTCTGTGCCATTGATCTACCTGCCTATTTTGGTGCCAGTACCATGCTGTTTTTGTTACTATTGCTCTGTAATATAGTTGAAGGTCTGGTATTGTGATACCCCCTGCTTCGCTCTTCTTGCTAAGAATTGCAGAAGGTGTTCATTTTATTGAACATCTGAGGTTGTTGATTTAGGATTATTCATATTTAATTCAAATGTAGCCTTTCCAGAATTTCTATGAACTCTCATCACTCATCTCTGAACCATATGTTAATTATAAATCTGAGTGGAATCATTCATGGGCAAAGGATATTGTCTTGTGAGGGGCTTGGTATGTGGAGATGATGGTATTATAGATTTTAATGAAAAATTTACTGCATTAATGTCTTAAATTTTCCTTTTAAAGGAAATACTACATATAAGAGAACTGGGAAAATGAAGGAATAAGGAAGGGTTATTTTTAAGGCTATCACACTCTGAATTTCTAAAAATAACCAGACTTCTTCCTTGCAAAGGAAGATTCCCTCTAGCCAAACTAGCCCACCACGTAATCTGCTTTGAGCACATCAGGCTATATGTAAAGTATCCACCCTATGCTTTTATTTTCATTTTTAGAAATTATTTTTAATTTGTTCTTTTTCTTCCTAAAATAAACTTTTATAAAGCATCCACTGCCACAGGACAAATTATCCAAATAGAGAAATCTATTTGGGGGTTTTGAAAATCTAGACTGAGTGTCAAATTCAAGATTGTATAGGATATGGTAGAATAATATATTTAGAAAAATATACATTTTTATTAGTAAGAAATTATTTTTCTAACCTAAAGTTCAACATACGTTTTTTTCCAAATGAGAGGCAAGAGTAAGAAAAACTTTGAATGACCACAGATAACATAGGTTCCTCGTAAAGGAGCACTGTGTCTACCTATCTTAAACAGCCTCGTGGAATGAGATGTAATAAAATGAGAGTAGTAAGAACAGCATGAAAGAGTGGAAGGGATGGACAGAAAAGATATGAGAATGTGTGTAGTAAATAAAAAGAGGTGTCAAGGATGACCTTACCGTCTTGGACTTGAGCCTTAGCTTGGAATTGCTGTCCTCTGGGACAGAAAGGGTACAGGCAGAAGTTGATAGATTTGAGTGAGGGAATGAACATCAGAGATTTAGATTGGGACATGTTAAATATGATATGATCATTAGGCATCCAAAGTTAAGTTATTGAACACATTTATAGTGAGTTTGGAACTCAAGATAGAAATTTGAAAGTCATTGGCTTTTCAATGTTCAGGGGAAGCCCTGAAACTGGATAAGATTGTCAAGAGAATAAGGAGAGTTAGAAAAGAAAGGAGAAACCAGTGAGGTAAGAGGAAAATCAGAGGCACCCTATGTACACACCCACCCAATAACCCCCATATGCTAACTTGATTATGTTCTAGGGAAGTCTAATTTACTTGAAAGGATGCCATTCTATACATAGAAGGAGAAGGGGGAAAAATGGGAAAATGTTGACACCCCTCTCTTCACGTCAGACACCATTGGTTTCCTGTGAAGATACAAGGTTCTGTGGGTTGATTGTGTCTATATAAAACCATCAGGTCTGGTTCAGCATCTGCTCATGGCAGATCCATCTTTTGGTCTACTGCCTACCTTCTCCATGAATCACTGGTACAGTTTTCTCTGGAATAGCAGAGGGCTACTCATAATTCAAGTTCAAAAGATGAAGACTTCAGTCTTTCGTATTCTACAATGGTATAAGTTCTCTGTTCCCAGGAGTTTTTTCAGGGCTGCTTTTTGAACTGTTTCTTGTCATCAAGCTTTCTAAACATATCTTAAACAGGTATCCATTCTCAATGGATTTTCTGCTTCTGAAATGAACTTGATTTAGTTAAGACAAATAATGTTTCTCATTCTTTTCTCCTTATAACTTTCTGTTTAGGAATGTTTGAATTCGATCTATAAACAGCTCATGTTAAGAGATTATTGCTAAGCCTCTTGGTTAATTCAATTGGAGATTTTTCAGAAGCAAGATAAATTATCTGGGTAACAAATGAATATAGGAAGTCGTGCCATCTTCTTGTATATTAAGGAGGAGAATTTTCTTCTTCTTCAGGGATTTCATCTGAATAAAAGAGTCCTTGGGCCCAATGACTCAAGCAGATGCATCAGAAGCCTTAAAGGTAAACGAATGGATCCTGAAGTTCAAGAGAAGTTGTCTTCCAGAGGAGAAACTATTTTGAGAAGGCAAAACCAATAACTCTCAAATGTATTCCATGCTGGTGTAGTCCTTTGGGTTTCCTCATATACATCATCTTGACCTTTTTGACATTGGGGAATAGAAAAATTAAGAGCTAACATCATTTCACAGAAGGACAGAGCCATTTCTCTCTCTCTCATCTTCTCTCTCTCTCTCTCTCCCTCTCTCAATATCTACCTATATCTTTACAGATATCTATCTCTGTGCTGGGGATCCAACCCAACTCTTGGTGCATGCTTGGTGAGCACTTTATCACTGATATACACTCCTCCCAATTCCATTTCTTTTCTTTTTATGCATAAATTTAGTAACATGTTCAGAACATAGTAAAATGACTCTGAACTTAATGAAAACAATATTTTATATCTAGTGTCATTTTTTGGTGTCTTTTACAGATGGGTGTCTTGTAACAGTGTTATGAGCTCTGGAAGGGATAGGATTATATTTTCTTCATGTGATTTGTACAATACCTAAGAACAATAGTCTTCTTCTACTTGGATTAAAATATAACAGTGATGACATTGTGCTTGGATGCATTAATGATATTTAATACTGTATTGAGTAATAATAGGTATTTACCTGTCAGATGAAAGAGAATTTTTCCTTTTCTGAACATCATTTCTATATAAGTAAATAATTAAATAATTAGGATGATTTCTTTATTTTTTTATTTTATTAGGAATTGCCTTCCAATAGTAGTTAAATCTCTAACTGTATCTTGCACACTGTGACCTAGTGTGTGGTACTGGAGTCTGACCATTATGGGATTTGCCAAGTAGGCACAAAGGTTAATTGAAAATCAGCAATAGCTATAATACTATACAGACAAAATCCTCATAGCTCTTTTCTTCATTTATAAATGCTTGAGCCTATCTTACCATTAATGTCAGAAGCACAAATGATTCCTTTGAAAGGGATTTTAGAGCACACAATCTGCAAAGAGGAAAGAATTGATGCATGTGGTTTGCTTTCCAGGAGGTATGCAATTTCTTTCATACACTTACTTTAAAATGCCTTCCTTACATCTACTTAAAACATGAATATAGTAGCCCCTTATCTGCAGAGGATAGTTCCAAGATCCCCAGTATTTGCCTAAATCCTGGTATGTACTGGAATGGTTCTTTTTTTTTTTTTCTCCTATACATGCATATAAAGTTGAATTTATAATTAATCACAATAAGAGATCAAAAACCACAGCTAATGATAAAATAGAAAAAATAAGATGCTGTAACAAAAGTTATATAAATGTGATGGCTCACTCTCAAAATATCTGATTGTACTTTCACCTTTTTAGGTAAAAGAAACACTTGAAGGCTTCTTGCTGGCATATTCAAATTGCCAGCATCACAACTCCTGTACTTTGAGCCATTGTTAAGTAAAATAAGGATTTCTTGAGACCAAGTACTGTGATACAATGACAGTTGATCTCATAACCTGAGCGACTACTAGACGACTGACAAGATGAGTCACATATACAGCACAGATACACTGGACAAAGGAAGAGTCGTACCTGGGCAGGATGGGACAGGATGGAGTGAGACTTCATCACAGTCTTCAGATTGGCAAGAAAACTTGTGAATTCTTTATTTTTGGAAGTTTCATTTAATATTATTGTACCACATTTGACTACAGGTAACTGAAAACAAAGAAAGCAAAAGTGTAAATAAGGGGAGACTATTTTATATACTAATATAGTGGAGAGATGAATCAATAGTAAGATTAATATGTGGTATAACTGAGTTACATACATGTAGGGTTTTTTTCTCCTCAAATAACAAAATTATAATTAGGCCTTTCAGATGGTGTTACAGGGTCCATAGTCAAAGTTTGCACATGAGAACAAAAAGTTCTGTGGAAAAAAAAAAAAAAAGAAAACTAAATTGAGATCCTACGAAACTGTCATGTTATTTTCTCACATAATACCCGAGTTTTGACCCTCTGGGCCAGGATTGTCAATTGAGACTGGAAAGGCTCTGATTTTGAGATTGTTTGCTTACTGACATTTGATCTTGGCTAAATCACAGATGTAGTTCTGCTCCATTTTCTCATCAGTAAAAGAAAGATGATCCTTTGACATCTTCTCAGCTTCTAAGATGCTATTAGAGTACCTTTGGTTAACATGATACTGAAGAGCATTTTCTGTGCTTAAAACCAGATACTATCTAAGTAAAAGTCTCTGATGCTGCTATGTCATTGCTACTGACTTATTGTGCACATAGGAAGAATTCATGCTAAGTCTACACTTGTCTCTTTAGTCTTGGAAAACCTCATAAACAACAATATTCTCTTTGTTTTATAAAGAAGAACTGGTGTAGAATATTAAAAGTCAGGAAGAATTGCTACTTGTTGCAGTCCATTAATTAATTTCTAATCCTTCTGTTGAAATTTGAAAAGTATTTGCTTCATTCCAAAGGTCTAGCTCGTTCCTGTCATCAATTTGAATTAGTCTTTAACTTCACAGCAGAGAGCCTGCCATGTAAATATTTTAAGTCATAAATTCTGATCTCTAGCTAACAAGTGATTATGCTTCACAGTGGAGCTACAAATGGCATCTTAATTAATGATACCTTAAGTGTCTCCCTGCTGCTATGACATGAAGGTAGAAGGACTAAATAGAGGAAGTAATCGCTTAGAAAAGAAGAAAAGAAAAAGGGGGGAAAGCAAATAAAACACATCTAGAACTAATCTCAAGGGTTCTCAAGACAGTCTCTCCATCATTCAATTCACCTTGCAATTTAAAGCATTGTAGTGCCTTGTGCTATTACTGCCCATTTCAAGTGTTTCCTAAGATTTCCAGTTCCTCGTTACTGCTTTACTGCTGAGAATGGCTTTCTTCTGTGATACTAAGATTATTTTTCATTGTGCTTTTCCTCACCACTTCATAACTATAGAATTTGTTCCCCTCAGCAGAAACTACTTCCTTGTTATTTTCCCATCTTCACTTATTTCCAATATACTAGTCAGCCAGGCAACCAGTAAAATGAAAGGACTGTTGGCATCATTATGTGTGAGATTTTTTTCTATGGGAAAAGATTTTCTTTCACTCACTTTTTTTTTTTTTCTGGTGTCTCAGATGAGGACATGAGGCAAAAAAGCTCAAATTGGATTTTTAAAAATAAAAATATGGGAAAAGGCACCAGCTCACAAACAGGAGACTAAATGCCATCTTCATTCTGAGAACCGAGTATAGCTCTCAGATTGAATCCAAAGGGTTCCTTTTGGGGTTAGCTCAGCTTAGAGAGCAGAAGGCGCCATATGGAACAGGCTCTAAAACAATTATACCTCATAAGAGTTTGTAATGAAATGGTTTAGAAATAATAAAATCAGATTAACTAGGACTCGGTTAACTGGAACTTTCAATTATCCAAATTTTAGTCTTTTTATCTTTTAGAGGAATAGCTAAGTGATAATAGCTTTAGAAAATCACCTTTTTTTGTTATTTTGGAGGAAAATCCTGGTTTAATAATTAATGCTTATTTCTCTGTCTAAATTCAGAGCTCTAGCAACTCAACTTATGAGAGAGAGATTGAGAATAGGATAACTCCTAATTTGCAGAAATCAAATGCCACTATAAAATCAATATAAGAGCCCATGGACTTATCTATTGTAAAAAAGGACGGGGTTGGGTGTCAAGACCTGATCCAAGTTCTGCCACTAAATGTGTGTGACTTTAGGAAAGTGACATTCCTTCTGACTGCCTCAGTTTCCTCATCCATAGAATGAGGAGGTTGGGCCTGTTCTTTTTAAGCACTCAGGTAATCTTGAATCTGGTAATCACTGTTTTTCAGAATGATCAGTCCAGGCACTGCCAGATCCTCAACTAAGAGGAGAAATGTTTTCTGTTTATAGTAGTTAGAAATGAACCATGTGCTAGGGAAATTGCATACCTTATTATATTTACAGAGGAAACAATAGCTCAGAGATGTTAGGTAACTGGCCATGGTCACATTCCCAGCTACAGTAGCAGGGTGGAATAAAGATCTGGCTTCAGATTTAAGTGTTTTTTTCACAACATCAATGGATATATCCAAAGGGCTCTATTAAACTTGAGGTTTTGAATTGGGAAATAAAGTTCTCACATAACTGTAAACTGGATGGAGGCCGGGTATAACAATTAAAATCTCATTAATTTTATCTGAAGGTTAGGAATTGCAGAAAAAAGGGAAATTAATTCAGTCAGACACAATATTATGTCATAGGCTCCTTTTTTGGGGGGGAGTTACCAGGGATTGAACCCAGGGGCACTCAAACACTGAACCACATCCCTAGCCCCATTTTGTATTTTATTTAGAGACAGGGTCTCAATGACTTGCTTAGTACCTCGCTTTTGCCAAAGGCTAGCTTTGAACTCATGATCCTCCTGCCTAAGCCTCCCAAGCTGCTGGCATTACAGGTGTGTGCCATCTCGCCCAGCTTGTTGTAGGCTTTTAATGAGCCTTAACTTAAACATATATTTGCTTATTTTGAACATCCAAATAGAGGCTATCACTTCTAGTAAATTAGAATTCCTTGCTTCATTGTTCAATTTGTATCTAAAATTAGCAAAACATATATAAAAAACAGTCTTTATGCCAAACTTATCTTTTGAAGATGGATCATATTTTGGAGTTGGTAAAGTGTCAATAGATTCATTAAGAGAAAAGGCTGCACCTTCCTTATCTTCTATCCCATAGTCCCTACCCTTGTATCTTTTACTTCACAGTCAATAAACAATTTTTAAAAATTTGATTCATAATTTTAAACCGTACTAATATTTGAATGAGAAATTTGTGAAATTTTCATTTTTAATGGATTTGTATGGCAGAGTAAGAGGATTCAAATAGGTAAGACGTTTTGCTTGTTGTTTTGATTGTTTCCAAGAGTACACTGAAACCACTATTAAAACTGAAGTATGTTATGTCTCATACATCAAAATCCATCAGGGCAGTCTTTGGAGGCAGGAACAAACATTTGCCCCTGGGAAATTGTTTTACTTTTTATTCAAAGCATGAAAGGAATACATTTTACTATTTACAGTGTTTAAGGTCATAGGTGCAAAGTGGCCCTTCACATTTTTGATGTGATTGTTCAGTTAAAAATTGCAATGCAAAATTCAAATCAAAATGCCTATTCATGCCAGATTGGCTTGCTTTATGAAAATTCCCCAAAATGACCTGAGGATGACTTGCCTCAAAGAAGCTGCACTTGTAGATTCTACTCCTGACACCATCAGACAGATTCCATCTATCTGTGTGCAAAAGTAATTCCTAGAAACAACCTCATATAAGTCATGGAACACCGAGCAATTTAAACCTAGGGCTGTGGAAGAAGTCACTTTCTTTGATTTTACTTGATAATAGCCAATCCCCCTTCATTTTCTCCTGCAGAAAACAAGCCCAATCATATATTTTTCATGATGGTGTTTTAAACATTTCAAATTATTTACTGAAGGTCAGAAAGATTTTGAGCAAAGGCGTAACCTACAGAAATCGCCAATGATTCTAGAAGGACAAGAAGAACTCTCAGGGACAGAGGACACTATATTCTTTACTACTAAGAATCAAGCAATTAAGTTACCTCACCAAGAGAAAAGCATCTGCCCACTTTGTTTTTTCCCTCTGGAAGAGTCCACGCTTGGATGTAAAAGCCTCCACTAAGGCTGATATTTCAGAAAACACTTGAAAGAGCCAGAATTGCTGTGGCAGATAGGCAGATTGCAGGTAATTTCTCCTGCCTGTCAATCAGCAAATTCTACTGTTTTAAGGAATCACACTCTTGCAAACTTGTAGCATTTCTAATTAAAAGTGCCTGCTCTATTGAATAACTTTTGCAAGCTTTCAAAATACAGTTCTGTGTTTATGTCTCTTTATTTGTGTTTTTACTGCCATTTTTTTACATTGCCTTTAGTGAGGTAGAATGCTTAGATAGAGCTGTTAAAGCGCTTACAGCATTGGTGTCTGGTGAATACATAAATACATATGAAACATCTGTTGGTATAAAGGAAGCTTCACATGGACCAATGGTTTTCTGAGGGCAGGCTTTGATGTGAAAGTGGATAGACTGGTTGGAAAGTTGATCTAAGATAGATTTTTTTGAAAGGAATTGAAAATATTAAAATATTAATTTAAGTTTAGTTTAAGGGAGAAAAAAAATTGGAAGGAGTGAAATAAAAGGAAATAGGAGTAGAGAAAGGAGGGACTGAAATGGCCAGAGTACATTTGAAAAGACCAAATTTGGGGGAGACCAGGCTTCTGTAGGTAATTTGAGACCACTGGGATGGGACTCAGATCTGGTCCTCAGTCACTACCCTCGTCCTCCCAGATGTTCCACTGGAGTACAGATTAAATTAAAGAACACTTTGCAAATCCTGAGACTAGAGGATAATGAACTTGGGATTCAAAAGCAGGAGGTCTGAAACAAGGTTACTCTCATCATTGAAGACGAATTTTAAACACAAGCCCTGCATTATGTGTCTAGCTAAAATATCAAATTCCCCCATGATCACACCCTTGTTCACTTCCCGTACTGGTAGCAAAAATCTTCAGTAGCTATTAGTGTTTGAAACTGCTGGCTTAATCGTTAACAGAGCATGGGTGTTTTGTCACCATGTTTCTGCCTTCTGTTTTTTTTTTTGTGCCATGGGATGGTGGCCCACTGGTCACAGCTGAACCCCATGACTCCATTTCCTGTAAGCCCTTCCCAAGAGTCAGTAACCTGACCTTGCTCCTGATCTCAAACCTCCAGTTTTCCTTATCTCTCTGTCCCATTCCTGGCATTGCCCCACCACTGACAAGAAAATATTGCCAAAGGTTGCAGTGGGAATAAGAATTTGAATACCTTAAAGAGAAGGAAATAACCTTATTCTTAGGTAGAGTGGACTAATGGAAGTTGAGGACCAGCAACGTTTTCCTGAGAGATGATTTTCATTTGTTTAACAGTCTTCATGTGTAGGAGTGTTATTTGGTTTACCTTAAAATACCCTGGAGTGCTCTTTCACCTTCTTAATCTATTTGTTTCATTATGTTGACTTGGCAAGAAAAGGTATTTGAACACATTAATGTTCAAATACTCTTGTTTGAAAAATAAGGCAGCAGAACAAACTATGCCCCACTTGTGTTGCTACACTTGTAAATCTCCTTATTTTGAAAGTCACAGTATGTTCCCCTCCAATGCCTCTTGATCCTACCCACTCAAAGCTTTTATGAGAATATAAAGGTTACTATATGTTAGATACAAGGGGATGCAATGCTATTTATTTTACACTGAAAAGTCTGAGCTGTATTTGTTTACCAATGTATAACTTGTCTTTTTTCTCTCTAGTTGCTTATGAAACTTTTTTTCTTTATCATTGATTTTTAGCACTTTGCCACATATGCCCATTCGTAGTCTCTTTGCATTTATTCCTTGTAGAGTTTTGCTGGGATTCTTGATTTTGTAAGTTATTATGCTTCAAGAGATTTGATGAATTTGGCCAAATTTTGACTACAACTGTTGGAGTTCTGCATATTTATTTGTTTTATCAATTCATTGTCACACAATAAATGACATCAAAAGGAAATTGCTGGTCGGCCATGGGGAGTAGATTGTCAGAATAACTCTTCTGTGTGTAACAATTATAAACTCTGAACAAAACCACACACACACACACACACACACACCCCAGTTTAAAAACATGGAGAACACCCTAGGCAGGCAACAAGTGGAGGAGTGGAAACCAAGCTCTGTAAGTGCTGTCCATTAACAAGGCACTTTCTTTCTGCATTCATGACATCCTATCTAGTTTGGCCTGCAGGGAGGCCACAAATCAGGTAGAAAGCTGCATTTTTCTTAGCTAGAGGTGTCATTGGGCAGAGTTCAGAAGTGCTTGAGAGACTGGAAATTGAAGAGGAAAATTCAGAAATGAATGGAGCTCTCAAATATGAATATAATCCTTCTCAGATTCTTGGCAGAACCCAGTAGAACGCTTTTAGGGGACTTCAAGAAGCCCAGCAGAAAACCACAGCTGGATAGCACAAAGGATTACGAGGGAATTTAGCAGATAAATACCACAGATGAAAAGAAGTTTGGCATTTAGTCCCACCAAATTAGAGGACCTTGGTAAAGTGAACTAAGCATCCATATGTTCAAAGTGATAAGACAGCAATTCCACTGTCTGCTTGAATAAAAGTCAATTCTTTACAAGAAAAGAGAATTCTAAAATGTTTTATCTGAAAGGTCCAATATATAGTAAAATTTATAGACATACAAAGACATTTTTAATCCACTGTCAAAAGAACAACAACAAAAAAGCATTATATAGATATAGGCTCTTAAATTATAAAGAATTTGGAATTAAAAGAGAATTTCAAAGTTTCTATTTTAAATCTTAAGGACCCAAAGAGAAAAATAAAATCATAATGATTGAACAGATAGAGAAGTTCAATTAGAGAAGTATAATCAATGAAACTAACCAAATGGAAAATTCAAAATAAAAAAATACAATATCTGAAATAAAAAAAAATCACTGGTTAGGTTCAACTGTAGATTAGAGAAATATGAAGAAAGGGTTAGTGACTTGAAGAAAGATCAATGGAAATGATCTAATGTAAAATGCCTTGAGAAAAATGATTGGAAAATTTTTAAAAAGCCAAAGTTTCTCTGAGTTGTGAGACAATTTCAAGCAGGCTCATACACTGGTAATTCAAGTCCCAGGAGGAAAGCAGAGGCTTTTTCCTTGAGAATATCTTCACCTGGATCTCATGAGGCAGAACTCAAAAAGCTACACTCAAAATCTCGTCAAACTTTCACAAATTCATTGAAAAATATTAACTTACATAATCAAGAATCTCAGCAAAATTCTACATGGAATAAATACAAAGAAAACAATATGTAGGCATATGTAACATGTTTCTGAAAATCAAAAATAAAGAAAAAAAAGTCCTAGAAAACAACTAGAGAACAAAACACATTACATGTTGTTAAGCAACTAAATAGTTATGATTGATGTCTCATTAGAAATGATGGATCCACACAATAAGGGGGAGGGTGGGGTAGGGAAGAATAGAAGTACTTTGGATTAGACAAAGGGGAATGAAGAGAAGTGTGTGGGAATGGGAATTGGAAAAAGAGTAGAATGAGCCAGACATTACTTTCCTATGTTCATATATGAATTTATGACCAATTTAATTCTATATCATGTACAACTAGAAGAATGGAAAGTTGTGCTCCATATATGTATAATATGTCAAAATGCATTCTACTGCCATGTATAAATAATAAGAAAAAATTTTAAAAAAAAAGGTTCTAGAAAAAGCTAGGAATGGAGAAGAGAGTTAAATGCTGACTTGTATCCAAAACTGGACCTGGGGATGGAGTGTGAAGAAGAATTTCAATTGAGGCTAGAAGAGAAAAGGATTAGAATTTGGGCTAATAGGGAGTGAAAAGTAGCAATGAGATATTGTTTGCATTCCCTTTTTTACTAGTTTTTTTTTTTACCATTGGGTCTAAAAAGAAGAAAAGGATAAATACCAGGCAAAATACCACATATTTCCTTCTTCTGTTTCCCTCCTTCTTGTACCTACCAAGATGGGGAAAGATGGGGAAGTTCAACAATCAGTGCCAGTGGCCTCTGTCCTCAGCCTCCTCCCTTTATCCCTCTTATTAGCACTGTCACATATATGATAAGAGGTGAGCATGGGAGTTGTTGGGCATGCATGGATAGGTCCTTCTGGACAGTTTTGTGAGTAGCCTGTCAATCATGGACGAGAGCTCTTGGGGAGTCCAGTTTCTGTAACTGGATTGAGGTCTCCACTTCCTCACCAATGATGACCAATATCTCCTGGAGACCTTGGTATATGTCAGCTCAAGAAAACAGGACAGTGACTCCTGTGATCACATCTTTTCTTTCAATGATAGATCCAAAGGCTGGTATGGTAGATCAGTCCTGTAGTGCCAGCTTCTTGGCAGGCTGAAGAGAAGGATCCTAAGTTTGAGGTCAACCTGGGCAACTTAGCGAGACCCTATCTCAAACAACCAAATAGCTGGGCTATAGCTAGGTAGTAGCGCACTGGCTTGGCATGCATGAGTCTGAGGCCCTGGGTTCATCATGCACTACTGTGAACAAAACTAAACAATACAAAGAAGAATTGATGGAGGCTAGAAGTCAATAGGATGATGCTTTTAATGTGCTTAAAAATATGTCAATTCAACATTCTATACCCGGTAAAGGTACTTACCAAAAAGAGGTTGAAATTAAGATATTTCTAGATATACGAAAGCTGAGAAAATGTCTTGCCAACATTTCAGCAGTACAAGAAATGCTAAAGGAATTTTAGAAATGGACACAAACTGCAATTGATCTACAGAAAGAAGTGACGAGCCCAAGTGAATAGTAAATATGTCTAAAAATATTAAAGACTTTTCTCTTTTTGGAAGATACTTGTACAAATCAAAATCCATTGTATTATACTGTGAAGTTCTGTATATCTGCAGAATAGTAGAAAAGCAGAGTAAGACATTTTAATGTTTCAAGTTTCTTTAATTTTCAATGTTGTGTTATACACCTCTAGGGAGACTTTGGAGAAATAAAGATTCATATTACAATCCCTAAAGCTATCATTGAAAACAACACAAAGAGAGAGAGCTAAAAGCTAATTGATAAGATAAAGGGGAATTTTTTTAAAAAATCCATTAATTTGGAAGAAGCAGGAAAAGAGGAATATAAAAAAACAAATGGCACCAAAACAAAACAAATACAAAAAATAGTACAGTTAAAACCAGCCATTTAAAAATGAGATTAAATATAGATTAAATATTTGAATTAAAAGTCAGGTTGTCAGAATGGAGAAAAAAAATTCTGTAACATTCTCTCTACAAGAGAGGCACACTTTACGTCTAGAAAAACAAATAGGTTTAAACTAAAATGATGGAAGGAACAAATTCAGTTTGTTTCCACCTTGTGTCTGTCCAACATTGTTCTGGAAGGTGTAGCCAGTACAATAAGTGAAGAAGAAAGGAATGAGTATACAGATGTTAAGGAAAGGTCTACAAGTCAATCTATTCACCAATGAGCTGTATAGAAAATTACCAAGACAACTATAAAAATCCAAACAAATATGCAAACAAAAAAACTAACAACAAAGATTTAATCTATGAATAAATTTAGCATGTTTTCTGGATGCAAGGTCAATGTAAATAACATTGTGTTTTTGAATATTAACTGCAAATAATTTCAAAACTGAATTTAAAATATGTCACCATAAAATTGATAAAAATAAAAAATCTGAGAGAAATGAATGTAACAGTAGATATGATATGTAAGACCCCTCCACTGAAAGTTATAAAACTTTGCTAAGTAAAATTAGAGATATTTCTCCAAATAAATGGAGACAGACTTATCATATTTATGGACTAGAAGACTAAGAGATTAAAAGTGATTTCTATCATAATCTTATCCAATGGCTTTATGAGAAATAGACAAGATGATTTCAAATTTATATGAATGGATAGAACTGAATATAATCAACATGATCATGAAAAAAATGTTGGAGGACTAAGAATACCTGATATTAACTTTTCAATAAGCTACTGTAATTAGGACAAGATAGTATTGGAGTAAAACCAGACATACAGATCACTATAACAAAATAGACTTTCTAGAAATAGGCTTATAATTATACAATAAATGAATTTGAATAAACATACCAAAGTAATTTCATAGAGAAGGGAAAATCTTTCTATCAGGGGCTAGAGCAACTGGACTCATGAATGAAAAAAAATGTTCCTTGATTCTGCCTGCCTCATAACTCACACAATAATTGATTCAAATTGTATCAAGGCTTAAAATCTAAAACTAACATATAATGGTTCTAGAAGAATATGTTGACAAATATCTGAGATCTTGGGATAGACAAAGGTTTAATTGACACAAAATAAAAAGTAGTAAACATAATATTAAAAATTGATAAATGTACTCAATTTTTAAAATGTTTTCTTATTAAAATACACTAAGAAAATGAAGACAGGCTATCAACTGATTGCAAGAAATATTCTTAGCACATTATATCTACCAATGAACTGGTATCCATATTATATAAAGAGTTACTACAAATCAATAATAAGAAGAGGAAAAAGTTGAGACTCAGTTTACAAAACAGATACACCACTGGCCAATAACCATCTGCAAAGATACTTAGTATCAGTAGGAGGCAAAAGGGATGCAAATTAATTTCAATTTGAGGCACCATTTCATGTTCACTAGAATGGCTAAAATAAAAAATTTACTGATATTCAAAACTGTTGGCAAAGGTATGAAACAACATAAGCATTCCTATATTGCTGGAAGGATGCAAAGAGTTGGCTCTTTGGAAAACTTTTGTGGTAGTCTCCTTTAAAATGAAATAGATGATCAGGATTTTCCAATCCTTAATATTTACCCAAAGTAAATGAAATCATATGTTCACAAAAAGCCTTGTAAATGAATGTTTAAAGCAGCTTTATGATAGCCCCAAATAAATATCCACATACAAATCATCATATATTCACACACAGGAATATTACTCAGCAATGAAAATGTTATCTACCCTATATGTGAAAATATCTCATAAGTCATTTGTTAAGTGAAAAAGTTAATATTTTATGAAAAATGCTATAAGTCCATCCAAATGAAACTCATGAATTAGCAAAGCTGAGTCATAAAAATAAGAAAAATTATTCAATTTGAATTGAATTTTCTGGGATAACCAAAATGTTTCATATTCCTAACTCATGTGGTGATTATATACATTTATCAAAGCTATGTTTTTGTAACCTGAAGATTTAAATTTGTCACTATATTAAAGTAGAATAAATTGCTACTTCCTCCCTTGTATGTGTCTCGAGATAGTTCTAGACCTGCATTTGATTATTTGTCTATCAAGTCCTCATTTTCAGCCTTTAGTCCTACCTGATGATTACAGATCCACATAATATCTTTGGTAAGGGGTTCATAAGCCTGGGAAATTCAGTCATCATGATTCTCATGAGGTAGGTGTTGTGGGAGCTTGTATATCTGAGTTTCTGTCCACATCTACGGCCTGAATTGGACCTCTGTCACCTGTTTCCATTTCTTGTACTAGCTTTACTTCATTCACTGCTATTCTAAAAGTCTTCTGAGAGCCAATCAGACACAATTTTGTTTTCCTTATTGTTTCAGTCCCCGTAAATGCCAAACTCCATTTAAGAAGCCTCTCCAATTGCACACTGACTTGCTGCTGTCCAAATCACTTCATTTTGCTGTCCCTCACCTATTCTTCTTTTAATGAGGAAGAAGCACATCTTTATATCATTGAATCTGTAGGTTGGGGAACATAGAAATAATGGATTTTCATGGTGGGATGAAAAATTACATGACTATATATGGAAGTGGATTTTTGAATATGTATCTGTATTATTGTTTATTATTAATAATAGTTTAGTGCATGCTCTTTAACACCAAATAGCACCAAATTCATATATTGTAAATATTTCATGAAAAGGGTAGACTGCCCTTACTGCTGTATTTGTAGAAGATTCTAGAATAACTGCACACTTAAAAAACAGATTACGACTTGATGGGATGGATGATTTCTCTGGAAGTTAAATCCTAGGAAATCATTTTTAAAAAGGGAGGAACTCTTTTTAAAGAGTACAGTTGAGCAGTAGGAAAGAAGCAGGGCAGCCAGCTCCACACTAACTGCTCCATACGTACATAGAGGAAACCAGCAATTTTCCATTTTATTGAGGGGAGAAACAGGCAAGTGGTATTACATTCTCCTGCATCTAATCAGGAAACAAAAATAGTAAAACTTATATATGCTCATCAGGGAAGCTGTTGGGTGGTGTGGTTGTTGAGGGACAGATTGTGACTTTCAAAAGGGGAAAAATTACAAATGTAGTAGCACAAAGGTAGTGACAGATGCAGAACTGAAGAACCGCAGGGTAGAGGGAGGCTTTTTAGCTGGTGCTTATTAAAATACTGTGTGGGAAGTGAGCAGCTTTTCGTTCTGCACCAACACATTCATCTAAGGGTATTTGTGTTTGTGATATGAAAGAAGCAAAATTCTGTAATTCTTAAAAATTTCTACCAAAAGTGCCCCAATGATGGATGAAATCACACATTTACCCAGGAATCTCAGGTGAGGGTCCTGAAGAGAGTAATGAGGCTTGGTGGAGGAAGAGGTTATAGTCTACACAGTCCTATGCAAGTAGGAAAGTTTCTTGAAATATGTTAAACTTAAGAAATTATGTAAATAACACCCACATTTATTTGAAGAGTCAGATAATACTCTAAATTATTCTCAAAGCCAATTTGCCACATTGATCATGTGAATTGTTTTTTGGTGATGTAGTTTAGGAAACTGGATAATCATTTATCACTGGTTTTGATTTTCTCGTTAAACCTTCTCATACTTTGAAATGATTGTACTCCATGCTATTTTTCTTTCTTCCATTATTTTGTCGTGATTGGGATTCATGTTGTTTTTCTTTCTTCTGTTCTGTTGTGCCTGGCCATGGACAGAGGGTGGTGGTGGTGGAAGTAGTGTCAGGAATGGGAGGACAACAAGCAACAGAGAGTGAACATCTACCTTCCTCCAGATGTGGGGTCATGACATCTGTGTTTTCCTTTCAAGCATCAGTGTTTGGAAGTGGGCTGGTTGAGTCAGCATGGAAATACAGCCAGGATTTGTTGCTTAATGCAGATACCAACCAAAGGCATTGGAAGGAGCTATAGATAGCAATCTAAGCCTGTCCTCTTTAACAGGCTCAAGCTAATGTTTTATGATATGTCACATTCTTTTTCATGGCATCATTCTTTGTCTGGAACACTAATTTTTCTGAGGGTTCTCCTCAGGTTGTTCTTGAAGACACCATATATAATTCCACTTCACTTGCATCTATCTCTTATTATTCTAATATGAGAACCATAGGTATGCGTGTTACAGGTTGAAAAACCAGCCGTGGCCTACATACAGAATGGCTTGGCCTGAGCTTTCTCTCTCCCTGATTATATTCCCATGATACCCTATGGAGGGCAAGAGTTTCTGTCAGAGGACGAGGGTGCCAGCATAAATCAATTGATTTCTAATAACCTAATTAATAAACACAAGAGCCAATAATCTTTTCAATTGGGCCCATACCAGATCTGGCCTCCAACAACAAGATGGAGAACCCCACCTTCACCTTTATTTATAGTTGCATAGGTAAAGGGGCCTCCACTGGGTGGGTCTGCTTCTGTGAGGAACAGGATGGGGTGGAGTTAGGAAAGCCATTTGCTTAGGGAGTTAGCATATCCTCAGATGGTGAGCCACTTTATACAGGGCCATTTACTTCCTGGTGGTCTGAAACAGTCTCCCATGACTGTCAGTTCCTGTCAGTTCCTCTATATTCCATGGCTCAGCCAAGTCTGATAGGTGTGGCTCCCCACAATACCCTTTCCTTTCCTTCCGTTGGTTTAATTATTTCATGATTCTCTCCTTTTCCTCTCCTTTTTGGTCTCATTCCTTCCTCAGGGATAGCCTAGAGATCTCTCTTACTCTCTTTTAATCCACTCTACCTCAAGGTCAGCATCACTTGAAAAATTTTTCAAAAATTTACTACTTTAACTTCTATTTCCATAATCTAACCTTGATGCTTTGTCCTTTTGGTTCTCCAATATATTTTATTCTCTGATCAGTATTTGTGCAAAAGTTTTACATGGGTTAACTAGTAGCAATGATCATAATAATAATACCTTTTATATGTAAGACTTTGCAGGCATAGAGTACTTATATGCCTATCATCTTAGCAAAGAAATGGATAACAATAAGGGCCAATACATATTGAATATTTGTTATGTGTCAGACACTCATTATACATTATTTAAAGTTTATAATGTTTTGAATTTACAACAATTATTTTTGCAGTTTGTAGGAGAGGAAGCAAACACAAAGAACTTAATGGTTTACAAGATGTCACAATTCACACAACAGTAAGTGTAAAACGGAAATTTGAAAGTACATCAGTTTTATTCAACATATTTTGCTATGCTATCAACACTAATTTTAAGAATATTATTATGGTGACTAGTTTGGTAAAGCTCTTTTGTAAGTTTTTGCTAATAGTAGACACTGGGTTCTAAATTCATGTACATTTTAATTGTCCTATAGATGTCTCATTGTAGTGAGTCGATGCTCTAAAATCTAGATATTACCGTGAAGAAACCTACTTGTGCTCAAAGGAAAGAAGACAAATTATCAGTTCAATGTTGATTTGAATCTTCAAGCAATTGTATGCATTTGGGAATTTACAATGCTATTGAATGTGCTGTCACAAGATCATTGGCTTTTAAGCCTGAAAGTAATCTTAGATAATAATAATGCTAGCTACTAGGCATACCAAACTTATATTCTGGGTCTTTTCCTAAGATCATTGTATGCATTATTTATTTCACTACACCCACAGAGTAAGACCATCAGGTGGGCTAATATTTTTGTATTACTACCTTTTCACAAGTGAGAAAATGGAGGAGTTCTAATTAGATAACTTTCCTAAATAGTAATTGGCAAAGTTTTTGATATTCAAATACTGCAGACACTTGATGCTATCTATTAAAGTTTATTATACTTAAAAACTTTTACAAATGATGAAATGGTGTGAAGAAAATTCAGTAGAAAATTCCCAGACTTCACAGCTGGCTCAGGGTCAAATTCAGGCTTTAAATGAGGCTTCATCTTACTACTGGTCACATTTTCTTTCCATTGTCTATGAAATTTAAACTATTGCCATCCTTTGCTTCTTTTATTCCTCATTTAATTCAAAACCAAGGGTCAGGCTTATGCAGAAAGCAAAGTACAAGGAAGCATATTAAAATGAACATGTCCTCTAATATCTTATAAAAAGGTAGAGAAGAAAATATATAAGCAGTTAATTGTGCTTCAAACAGAAAGAATACAATACATTAAGAGTATAAGTGAGATGTTATGGCACTGCAGAGTAAGAAACAAACAACATTAATTTGAACTTGTAAAGAATACTTAGAGGATGTGGAATTGGAAATGAACCTTGAAGGAGGGATAGGGGTCTGAATAGGGCATTCTATCTAGGGAACTATGTGTGAGAGGCAGCCAGGTACTATGAGAGGCACGGGCATGTTCCAAGGACTGGTTTCTCATCATGAAGAAATGAAATGCTACCTGAAGAAGCATGCTGGACACGGGTTAAGTGAGAGTGAAGAGTGCAGTGTTAAATAGTTTAGGAGGTCAAGAGGCAGAAGAATGTTGGAGAGCAAGGGTAGTTGGGAAAGGACTGTGGAGGGACAGAGACTGTATTGGATCTTGTCATTTTGAAAGAGGTTCAAGACTCTTAAGGGAGAAGGATGGCAGTGCAGGCAAGGTGGGGTCCCAGGGTGGCCAAGTGGGAATGCATAGGGTGTCAATGGCATACGGTGTAGACATGATAATATGTGTGTGTGTGCGGGTGTGTGCATTTGCACAAGCCTGTGGTAGTTAAAGGATAATTGTGTTAAGAGAAGTTGGTCGTATGATTCTGCCAGGCAGTGTGATGACATGGGGAGGTTGTAGATGCAGGACCCAGTGCAGTATCCTATAGACTACAGAATAAGGACAGGCCCTGAGAAGGTTGTTACATAGCCCTGAGGGATTGCAGATACTGCATTAGTCATGTGAGTACCCCTGGCTGAGAGTAATCTTGTTAGCACTTTAAATATGAAGAACAAAAATAGTATGGCAATACAAATTGTTTATTTTTACAGGCTTTCTTCTTTTTAAAGGGAAATCCTAATCTTCTATTATGTGCAAAATCTAAACAAATCCTGGAGAAGTCTTCATCAGCTTACATTAATTTTTCATAATTATTCATTAGAGTAGTGTCTAATCTACTTTTATGAAGGTTTAAACTGGATTTGTACTGATAGAGAAATCTGAATTCTGGGATACAAAAGTGGGTGGGGTAGGAGAGACTCAGAGAGATGAAACTGACCTGGGTAAGAATGTGTTAGGATGAGTGTAGAGAGCTGGTGATCTCCATCTGCCACTCTTTGGGGGTTGTGCTGCAGCATTCCTGTTGGGGTCATACTCCCCGGGAGCTGCTCCAGGCTAATGCCTGAGCATGGGGGCAGGTGTAGGGCCTTCAAATTACAGCCCAGTGTGAGACCTTTTCTCTGACTGATTTTTGCACTGGAGTTCTCCACTGGAATGGCCAAAACATGTATATGAAACTTTTTCTAATAAAGCCTCCTTCCTTCCCCTCTCCTTTCATAGATGTGAGCCTTGGATCTTGTTCTCAAGGCCTTCCTGACTACTTCTGTTTCTTATCCTTCTCAGAAAATCTTTGCCCTTGAATTCTTTCTTCCTGTCTGTTTCCTGAATCCAAACTTACATGGCATCTTTTTTTTGTTATTATTATCTGAATCTAACAAATGGAGCTGTAGACCAGAGTTGGGATCAGAAAATTTTTCTTATAAAAAACTAAATAGTAAATATTTTAGACCTGGTGGGGTACATGTGGTCCCTGCCTCTGTTCTTTCTTTCAACACTTTAAAAAGTAAAAGCTGTGGCCTGTAAAAACAAAGCAAAACAAGTAAACAAAAACTGGCTTTAGTTGGTTTACTCTTGCTCTAAGGGCAAGAGTATTTTTTATTATTTGTTGCATGATTCCATTTAGTTATCTGTACAATGTGGTTAATTTCTGCCCAGCAAGCTCACAGGGATGCTTCTTAGTTTTATCAATGATAGCTAATAATTTTGACATGGTTTTGGATTCCAAGGAGAAGTAGACTAAGAAATTCAAGAAGAGGAGGTAGATGTCAATGTAAATATGTGGGACTGAGGCATAGTCTCTGGTGAAGAGAGAAAATGATAAGAAAAGCAACAGAGGGAGCACCAGGAGCTCTCTCTTACTTAACTCCTGTACATCAGCTGTGCCTGAGAAGCTTGAAGAAGAGGAGAGGCAGGGCAAAGCTTGAGAAGAAGACGATGGAGAGAAACAAGAAAACAAGAACTAGAAAAGAGAAAGAAAGCAAACTGCTATTTTTTTCTTTTCTTATTTTATAGAAACACTGGTTTAAAAAAGACCAAAGAAAAAGAACAACATACAGCCTAGGGAGTGGAGAAGACAACTTAAAATTTGATTAAAAGGAGTAGTTATCCAGAATTTTTTTTTTTCTCATTTCATGAAAGTAACTCTCTTTCAGAAAGAGAGCCAGGTGTAAGGGAAACTTGATTGGGAGCAATTATAATGAACTCAAGGAACACGTTCTTGATCACTCAGATTTGTTGTGAATGTTAGCTTTCAGAAAATCTATGTTAATTTAATGACTGTTTTAAAAGAGAAAGGGGTGTAGACCACTTAATAGGACAGCTATATGCAATAGTTTTGCTCATTACCTCCAGGAAAATGTTTGATTCAGGACGTCAGAATCTTCACTCCGTATTAAATGTCCTAGAAAAAGGAACGTTCTGGTGTAGTTTTAGACTGGCAGTATGAAATGGAACTTCACAGTGGCTCTAGAGGGGTCAACTGTCGGGGCAGAAGCCTGCTGTGCTTCATCACACCATTTCCTTCTGGGCACATCTTGAAGTTAAGCTGAGGCATTATCATGAGTTTGGGCCAATGAGAGAGGAGGGCAGAAATGTCCCTTCAAACATTTCTCTTGACCCTCACGTGCTCTCTCCTCCTGTGACCTTGGAGGCCGAGTGCTGCAGTTAGAATAGTTACAAGCTGAAGGAAGGTACCCCAAGCCATACCATGGTCTGGTTGAGGAAGACATATAATTGGGCTAATCCAATGATAATTTGTGATTTGCTTATTATTTTATTGGGGCCTAGCCCACAGTGACCAGTAGAAATTCCACAGGTATTGAACCATCATCAATGACTTGCAATATGTAGAGTGAATGAAAAAATCTGCATGTTATGTTTAATAAGTTGTGGTTAAGAGGGGCTTGCAGGGAGACAGAATGCCTTCTGTTTCAAAGCAGATTAAAAGGAAAGCAGATGTTGCCGAAATCATCTCCAGGGTAGAGATTTGAAAAAGAAAAGAAAATTAAGAAAAGTGAAGTGAAGAGAACAGAAGAGGAGAGGAGAGGAGAGGAGAGGAGAGGAGAGGAGAAGAGAAGAGAAGAGAAGAGAAGAGAAGAGAAGAGAAGAGAAGAGAAGAGAGAGAAGAGAAGAGAAAAGAGAAAAGGGCCTAATAAGTGAGAACTGCCCAGATGAATTCAAGCAAGCCTCCTAAGACTATTAAAAAGGGGAAAGTCAGACCTTCCATACTGTGGATATCAATATTGAGGCTGAATGCAATGGCAATGACTGGTGGGTGCTGTTGTTCTGACAGAATGCAGTATCATATTTTAGTTTGTAATATTCAAAATTTAGTGAAAAGGAGAGGTTCTTCAGAAGAGAGATTTCTGTTGAGTATGGAGAGTAAGTTATATACGAAAGGGTAGTATCTGAGTAGTGGAAGGCTGATGTGGTAATTTATCTGATATATAACCCAAATCTTTCCTCCTCCCTGCTTAAAACCGCAAGTCTCTCTGCCTCCTCCTTGAGGCATCATGCATCCTTGTCAAAATGTTTCCTAAGGGAATCTTCCATTCACACTCTTATTTCCCCATTTTGCCTACTGAAATCCTACCTCTTTTACAAGGCCTAGATCAAATGCCATTTCCACTTGGAGGACATTCTGGTAACTCTAGTCTCTCACTTCCTCAGTTCTCTCATAGAACCCCAGAACTTTCCAACACCACTGTCCTTTCCCCTGTACTATAGTTTTTTGTATTTAGGTCTTTTTTCCCAAATATTTTGTAAACTTCCTACGATCATGTTTCCTTTATTTTTTGCAGACTATAGAGTACAAATCAGAATTCCTGATCTTAGCATATGAAAAAATAAATGCTCAGTTAAACTGAGGATAATTAAAAAATGAAAAGACTATCTTCTTATGGTATTAATAGGTATTAAGAAACATTAAAAGTTGATAATTAAATTAGTAGACCTTTATAATAAGAAATAAGGAAATAAAGTGAAAGGAATAATTGGTAGCCAAATAGTTTTTAGTAGATATAACATGATACAAATAATTAAACATTTTAGATAAATGGTGCTGGGGTAGTTATTTGCTACTTATTAAAAAAAAGGAAAAATCATTTTAGAACCTTATCTTCAAATCCATCAAAATAAATTCCAGATGGAATGAAACATTAAAAAAATCAAACCATAAAATGCAGGGAAATATTAATATTTATCTAGTATCCTGGTTTGGAAGACTTATGTCCTCAAAAACACTGGAAAAATCATAAAATAAAAACTAGCAATTGACTTAAAAGATAAATATATAAAACTTTGGTTCTTCAAAACAAACAAAGCAAAACATAATTTAGAGCTAGGCATCAATTTTCAGGAAATATTTTCCAGAAATGATAAAATCATAATATAGAGCTTACACGACTTCGATGGACAACTGAGCTACAATTGTATATGAAATGACAGTTGATAAATGAGAAAATGAAATGTCCAAGCCCATTAGAACTTAAAGAAATGAAAATAAAATGAACAATGAGAAATAATTCTGACATATAGATAATACTAAAGATTTATTGAGCCAGGCGTGATGGTACATGCCTGTAATCCCAGGGGTTCTGAGGTTGAGGCAGGAGGTTGGTGAGTTCAAAGCCAGCCTCAGCAACCTAGCGAGGCCCTGGGTAACTCAGTGAGATCTTGTCTAAACAAAATGTTTAAAAAAGGGCTGGGGATGTGACTCCATTGTTGAGTGCCCGTAGGCTAAATCCCTGGTACCAAAAAATAAAAAATAAAAAAAATCAGTTTAAGAGAAAAAAGATTTAGTGATTGATAATGCTGACAGTTAATGTGGGTCAGTGAGTAATGCCTTTATGTAATATTTATGGGAGTGGACATGTTTTAGAAGACAATTTAATTATATGTATGTACCAAAAGACTAGAATATTTATATTACTACTCACTAATTCCACTAACAATCTTAAAGAAACAGTGTACAATATAGACAAAGTTTTATGCACAATGCTATTTACAGAAGTGTTATTAAGGATGGTGAATATTGGAAACAACCTAGATATTTAGCATGAGATAAATTTGTTCAGATCATTGTATTTAGTGAGAAAATTTTATTCAGTCTAAAAATTTTTATAAAGATTTGGAAATGTGAAGAATGTTTAATAATATGATGTTAAAAACACAGGATATATAGTCATATAAAATTTTATTCTGAAGAACTTGTCAAAACATTTACTGTGTTTATCCCTGGGTTATATTATAAATGTTTTATTCTTTGTAATTTTTAGACTTTCCACAATAATCATGCATAGAACTCTAAAAGAAATTGTAAACAAAACATACAAATTTGAAGACTTGGCTACAAAAACTGGGAAGTAGGATGACAGAGAACTTACAGGTACAAAATAAAGTTCATGAATTTGAATTTCAGAGTATTTTCAAAGGCCTTTAAGAAGTTATAGCATTTAGAAGCACATACAACATGCATAGATGGAGGAAAGTTAAATAAAGGGATCACTTCCTAAAATGTACAAGGTGATAAATGACACTAAGGAGAAATAGTACAGACCCCAAGGGCTGAATAGGAGCTGTTTCCTCCCCTGGGTCTGGATTGGCAATGGAACAAAGTGGTGACCACCAGGACATGGTAGCTGTATGGAGAAGATCTGTTGGGGCCAACCAGTACACAAAAAGCAGGAGAAGGAGCAAGATTAGTGACCTCAATCTCACTTGCCTCTAGCCAGCCAAATTCTACCTTTCGGAACCCCACTTGGAAGTCAGAAGGCAGGGTGGCTTATTCAGGCAGATCAGATTCCTGTGAAAGAAGCAGAGTGGAGGGAGGAGAGTGGATCTGTAGGACACATGGAAAATACAGCCAGGTGCTACAGGAAAGAAGAGCTTGTCATGAGTGCCATGACATTTTTATATACTCACTGTTGGTTAACACCAATATGAATTGGGGGATTGCCTGATTCGAAATCTTACAATGGAAGAGGAAACTTAGACAAACAAGTTTTGCATATCTGGGTGAAGCAGAAGATTTTTGGATACAAGCTAATGTTGTGGGGAAAACAAAATAGGCCACAGTTACAGATAAGCCATGGAGTCTCATTAAAACAAAATGGCATAACAGCAAGGATTTGCTAATTTAAAGATAAAAATTCCCTGGAATAAAAAAAAATGCAGTACTTTACAAATCAATGAGTGTAGAGGTCAGGGAAAGACCTACAAAGGTCAGGACAAATTAAAGAGGATACAGGGATGGGTGAGGAGACAATGGTAATTAGAAGAATTGGAATGGTGAAGAGGTTCATGTACGTTGCATATATTTTAGTACATTTCTGTGTAGAAAAAGTACAAAGGTGAAAAGTTTGAGGGGTGAGATTTTGTTAAAAATCTCCATGGTTTTATCATTTGTGGTTACTTAAAGCTAAATTTAATAACAGTTTTTTTCTGTCTTTCTGTCTTCTTTATTGAGTGTTAATTTTCATTGATGCTGAAATCATTTAAAACATTTTTTTCTGTGTGTGATTTACTTAGGAATGAGGTCATATTATAAAGAGCATAATATGGTAGCTTGCCAGAGTATTTGGATAATTGTTTTAAGTGGTCATAGTATGACCCCTGGCAAATAAAATGCAGCTGTTTTGGAAAGATAGCATTTCCTTCAAAGGTTAAAAATATATTGACGTCCCTGGAGATTCAACAGGAATTCGTTTTTAAGATAAGGCCCACATAAATTTTTTAGATATTGCCTGATGGCAGAGAGATAAATGGTTGTCAGAAAATGGAAAAGGCTCATTTTCTAAGTCTGAGTGGCAATTTTCCTATAACTCTGTCACATGGATAAAGTCCTTTCTGAAGCCGGCTAGCTGAAGGGAAGGAAGGAAGGGCCAAGATTAATGAGATAAACGAAAATAATATTTATTTTCTGAGGCACTCTATTACCATCTTAGAGTGGGTCTGCGGGAGCCTTCCTCTCAATACCGTGATGTGGATGACACAGTTAAGACATTTATTAAGTTAATAGAGGTGAAGAATAGGAACACCCTGCAGAAATGTCTTTGGCAAAATGCAGGGATCTGTCGCAGCTCTGTGTGTCTCTTCCTCCTCTTTGCCTGACCTCATCTCGGTGGGGCTGGAATTCAGACACTATTCTTCCTTTCTATTTTGAGCTTAATGAAGGGAACTCAGAATGTATAATGTGCCATTTGTAACTTTTAAGAATAAATATAACCTATGGCTTGGTTGAAAACTAGTTTGGAAGAAAACTATTACTTCTATCAGAAAGAAGGTGGGGAAAATTTGTTAGTATAAGTTATGACCTAAATCTTAAAAAGCACTATTAGGGCTACATAGCTTGCTGGTAGAGCACTCACCTAGCATGTGGGAGGCCCTGGGATTCCCAGTGTGGGAAAACATGTTTTTTGTCACACACACACATGCATGCACACACACACACACACACACGATATACTTATTTATATATACATGGTATAATATAGATTTGTATTATATTATACTATGATTTCTCCCTCACTTTCTACAAATGCTAACTAACTGGTGTTGACATGAGACAAGACCTAAAGTGGTCTTGAATTTATATGCTATTTTTCTCTACGCCATTATATCATGAAAGTACTCTGTGACATTTAAACACATCATATACAACATACTTAAATAAGAGAGCCAACATCATGCACATGATGGGGGTGGACCACTTTGCCTTGCCCATGTGTCTATTTGGTTGTTCTTGGTCCAGGTTTCAGATTTGCATAAGCATAGGAGGTTCTCAGGGATCCAGTAATCCCACTCTTCAGGAGCAAAGTCTCCTATTAGTGCTTATCTTTCCAGTCTTCTGTGATGCCTATTTAAATGTGTATATGTTCTTTACTATGCATACCGACCTGGAATCTGCTTTTACTCATTTAATGTATAATAAGTCAATACCTAGTAATTATCTGATCTTCTGCTGTATGTATAAGTCTAATTTATTTTTAAAAATGTTTAAACTTTTAGGTTGTTTCACATTTTACCAATGAAATGATACCTTTATGAACTTTGCAAATGAATGTCTCTTTGCAATTTTGTTTATTTTCACAGAATAAATTCCAAATGTGAAATTATGCATATTTAGATTGCTGAGGTGCATTGCAATTTTGCCATTCAGAAAATTAATGCAATTTATATTCTGAATGTGAAAATTCAATTTCCTCATACATTTACTTAGAATCTACAGCTCTTTTAAAGTTTTACAGAAATATATAGGTAAAAAGTGATGTTTTATGTTTTAGTGCCTTTTGATTAATATAAATGAGTAAAATTCTACTTTTCAGAAGTTAACATTGACATAGTTACTAAAAATAAGAAGGGGGTTAAAGTATTTTTTCCCCCACCAGACTACACCCATTTTCCTTACTGTTTTGGGCAGATGTTAAATATTTTCATCTTTCTCTCTCTTGTGCCACTTTGGGAACCCTCTGTGTCTGCCAATGTTCTTCCTGTAATGTTGTGACTTGAGTTACAAATTTTTATTATCATTTGTGTGGCCTCTTCTCTTTCTGGAAGAGTGCTCTTTCTTTTGTGGAATTAACTGAGAAGGGAAAGGTTTTCTGTTGTCTGATGAGATTGATGCTAATCTTGACATGACTCACTGAGTGGAACCTATTTCTTTCCAGCTTAATGATGATGATTTTTTCAGCTTTAAAAAAAAAATTCCATTTAAATTTGCCTGTTATTTAGCACCTCCCTGCAGCCTCTGAACATTTTCCTTTGTATGGCAGTGTATGATTGCATGCTTTCTGGTTGTGTTAATTTCCACTGGATCAGAGCACAAATGTCCAAACTCAATAGTCATTAGATATTAATACTTGTTAAAATTTTCACCAGACACATTATTTCTCTGTGTGTTCAAGCTTAGATTTCACAAGAATAATGGAAATTTTTTTTGCCTATTATATCTAAGAAATCACACTGAACTTTATGAATATGATGAAAAGAATATGCTTGAGACTTAAAGTCCTGTATATTAATATTTCAATGTTATAATGATACATATTGGGATAGTAAAAATGGCACTTTCTCTGGCTTCATGTGAGACTGATACTGTGATTTATAAGTACATGGGAAAAATTGATAAGAAATGGAACTGCAAGTAAATTTTTATGTCAGGTATGCCTAAGACTATGAGAGTGTGATTATTTAGAATGAGAATGTTTGAGTTCTTATCACACAATGGTTTTTAAATCCAAGACTTTAATGTGTAAGTAATTTAGCCTCTTGGAACAAGGGCTATTTAATCTTGAGGATAGTAATGTCATTCCTGTCCTACATATGAAAAAATGTACTTATAATACAGTGAGTCTATATTTGACGTGAAATCAAGCATGCAGGTTTTTTTCCAGTCCTTGTTATTCCTTAAATCCTATGGTTTTTTTGATTCGATAAAAGTTTAGGAATTTTAAATGGCTATATTTGATGATTCATATTAATTGCATAAATGAATTCAAGTGCCTAGTTTATGTGAATATTTCCTTTAAAAAATTTCCTTCTACAAAGAGAAATGGGCCTAATCAAGGCGCAAAAAGTCTAGGCAATATGCCTATTTAGCACTTTCATCTTCTTTTCCATTCATCATTTCCATATTTTTATCTTGTTTTAATGCAGTATCAAACATTAAACTAGCATCTGAGAATCTACTTTAAATTACTTTTAAATAAAAAATAATGTCTGCTTTATAAATGATGAAATTGAATCACAGAGAGACTGAGTGACTTTCTGAAGCTTGCTCCACTAGCAAATCGGATCCAGAGCTCTTGGGTACCCAAACATTGTTCTTGGTGCTCCCTGCGTCCTAGCACTTGTGTTCAGGTAGCTGTATTGTGAGACCTTTGTGTTGCATGAGTGCTAGCCTGGTGTGATGGAAATAATACCACACTAAGTTAGAAATCTGGGGTTCTAGGTCAATCCTATTATTAGCTCTGTGATCTCAGGTTATGATTTAAATTTGCCTGAACTTTCATTTCACACTCTGGGGAATGAAGCTGATAGTACTATCTATGTTTCCTTCCCATTTTTTTCAGCAATGAGATATGTGCACAGCGAAAGTTTTATGTTGGAAAGCCTTGTAATAGACGGCATTATTGTTAAAGTATTCACTATTTTTTCTCATGGAACATTCAGATTTCCCTTTTCCACTCATGTATGCTTGGGAATATGCTTCGGTTTGAGTGAAACATGAACAGAACTGATGTGCTTTGTTATAAGCAGAGGATCCCCTGCCCTGCTCTATTCTCTTTCATTTTTGCTTACAAACCAGCCAATTCTTTTCTGAGCTAATCTGTTTTTTGTATTTAGTTGCTAAACACAGTCAAGAGTAGCCTACATACAGTATGAAACCAGCTCCAACTGTTAAAAGGTAAAACTGCAAAGTCCTTCCAGCAACATGGGCTGATGAAAGCAAACAAAATGGCTTGAACAAAAGCAAGGGTGTGGCCCTCAATCCCACTGTTAAAAAACTTCAAATGGACAGAGGTGAAACCCACTAAATACTTTCAACTGACCAAAATTTATCAGATAGAAGTGCCTAGCATCACGGTTCTCTCACGGAAGCCTGAGAAGCTAAGTCTACAGTGAAGGGTGTCCTTGGGACATGAAGACACATTCTGATTTGACTCTCATACAGTAGTTCCCGCCTCCCCGACATGAATTCACTTCCTACTTTTTCAGATACTAGCAGCTGGTGGTGGTCCAAAAGCATTAAATGAAAAAAATTTCAGAAATAAACTATATTTCTAAATTTGTGTGCAATTCTGAGAACTCTGATAAAATCTTTCACTGTCCTCCACCATTCAGTCTGGGATTTGACTCATTCCTTGTTTAACATATCCGCTCTGTATATCTTACCAGCCTCATAATCACTTAGTTGCCATGTTAGTCATCTGATTGATTGTCCTGGTATTATAGGACTTGCTATCAAGTAACTCTTATTTTTTTCTAATAATGACTTCAAGGTGTGCAAGTAGTGATATTGTTATAATTTTTGTATTTTATTACTAGTTATTGTTAATTTCTTATTTGCCTGATTTATAAATTAAAATTGGTCATAAGTATTACTTATTTTAGAAAGCATAGTATATCTCGGGTTCATTACTATCTAGTTTCATGAATCTACAGTGAATTTTGGAATGGTATCTACCATGGATAAGGGTGGGGGGCTTACATAGTTAAGAAATTATTTGTTTTATAGATTAGTGTGACTCCCAAGTCCACTATCTTTAACTAAAAGAGACTCAGTTTTCAAATCTGAATGTTAACTGTGAGCCTCCATTGTTTTATGGGCAGAAAACAAAATAGGAAACTTGCTGGGCAGAAAACAGGATATGAAATTTGCTGGGCAGAAAACAAAATGTGAAATTTGTTCAGCTTCCAAGAAGGTCAGATGTCCTGCTAAAGAGGTCCTGTTAAAGAGGTCAAGGAGGATAACAGAAAAAGAACTTCTACAGGGCACAGTCAAGGCCTATTGAGAATATAGAATGGAGTGTTATTCCTGCACATAGAAACAGGGTTTAGTAAGAATCATTTCCTACTATTCTGGTCTGCTAGGGCTGCTCTGAAAAAATACCACAGATTGGATGGCTTAGAAACAGAAAGTATTTTTTTTTCACTATTCAAGAGACTGGAAGTCTGAGATCTGGGTGCCAGGACAGTAGGTTTCCCACCTTGCAGACAGCAGCCTCCTCAGTGTGTGCTCACAAAGCCTTTCCTCAGTGTATGTGTGTGTGTGACAGGGGCGGTAGGTGAGGAGTGGAAACAGGTTCTCCTGCTGTCTTCTTGTAAGGCACTAATCCTATCAGATCATTTTCTTCTAGGCGGTTTCACAAAACCCTAATTTTTTTCTTAAAGGACTCATCTCCAAATATAGCCGTACTGGGGGTTAGGGCTTCCACTCACAAATATTCTGTGGGTAATAACTACCTTCTAGGTAGTGGGCTTGCAATGCTGCTAGCAAGAGTTTAGAATTGGTATGGAACAATGGCCCCTGTGCCTTCTGTCCTTCCTGTTTCTGCTGTGAGGAGAGGAGGGTTAGGGAGGGTTGACAACATGGCATTTTAGTTCTGGGTCTTTGAGTCAAGAGGAGGTACTTATGGACCTAAAGTTGAAACTCATTTTGAGCCTCATGCTTTGATGGGATGATGGGACTTTGGGGATTGTCTTCTTGTGGAGATGAATTAGAAATTATTATGTTTTATATATGCAAAGAGAGTATTCAATGCTTGTGAGTCACATAGCAGACTGTGATGCATTATAACAGATTTCAATTTTTTTTCCTGTTTTCTCTGCTGTGCTCCTTCTTATTGTTGTCTCTCCAGGTGGAAGGATTATATATTTAAATCCCACTGACATCAGACTTGGCAATGTGACTTGTTTTGTTTGGCTAAGAAAATGTGCATAAAAGTGATGTTTGCCACTTTGATGTGGAAGCTGTAAGCAGAGTATGCTTCTCTGTGAGACTGACGACATTCTAGACAAAGGTTACTCTGCCAGCCTTAACACTGTGAAGAAGATGACACGGAGCAGAACCACAATGTGTATGTGGTATGGATGAGAAGAAAAACAAATAGAACTTTTGTTGTGAACCACTGGGACTTTTGGATAGTTATCACATTATAACCCAGGCTAGGCAAACTGATGGCATCCACTAAGTGTATGGGGATTAAATGTATAAGTTATATTTATCCAAATTGACTGAAGAATTAAACAGATAATATTTTATTTAATTTGTTAGGATACTGAGGTTAAGACTGAAAAGAACATTTTCATATTCAGAACTAGCCCAAGGAAGAGTTCAACAACTCATTTTACTTCTATATGAGTACTGTAAGATCCACTAGCCTGTTCTTAATCAACACAAATTTAGAATAATGTCTTGAAATGAAAAGTAGAGATTTGGGGGAATAATTAGTTCCATGATTCTATCTAACTTCTTTACCATGGTGGGGGTACAGTGCACTATTTCTGCTCCCACAGGTGACAAACATGCTGACTCATCTGGTCCCATTTCATTATAATACATTTAGGATGACTTCAGCAACATTTTCTATGAACTGGCCAAAGCTATTAAGAGGCTAACTCTGCTTTTTCCTAATTTAAATTCAATTGATGCTCCAGCCTGAGATCTCCAGCTTATCTGGTCTTCATTAAGGGCCTGTAAAACTGTGAAAAAAGTAATACATTTTCAGACATTTGTGCCATTATATATAATATTAATTGCCAAAGTGTACTAATTAGCTGATTAGAATAACCGTTCTTTGTATATGCATCATTTTACTCTGGAGTCTGCATGCTGAGTAGCATTAGGAGCAGAGAAAAAGGAATTGCTGTTGTGAGGGAAAGGGCCATCCAAGCATTCCATGAGCATCAGTAGTCCTTTCAAAGTTGCACCAACTAAAACTTTTTACTCACACCTTGTCTTCAATCACTGAAAAGGATTAAGTGCTCATTAGTTAGCTTTTTAGTAAGTGCATCATTAGTAAGCTTCTCTAACTAGGATGTGGTGCTGGGCATAGTTTTGAGGAAGACACATATAATGGACTTACTCAGCATTGCAGATAGGATCAACTGATCTTCCAGGCAACAGATACTTGATCAGCTCTTCTCATACTTACCAGCATCTACGTGTGGAGACATCTGAAATCAGGGAGCAGCAGCATCTTAGTCAAGCGAGAGACCAGCAGGTTGTGCTGTAATTTTTAGGACATTCTGTGTGCATTAGGACCCAGAATAATCTGTGGTCATAAAGGACCAAGCTAATTAACAAGATTCTTTTTTAAAAATAATCCTTTTATAACTGAAAAGTCATAAAGAGTCTGAGTTTGTATCAAGTGGATGTAAAATACTGCCCCTATGCAAAAACTTGATAGTGTAGTACAGATATTTGTTTGAAGTTTCCCCCATTTGATGTGGGAAAAAGAAAATTTATCAAGATTTAGTTATCAAAGAAAAATGAGAGATTACACTCCATTTATGTGTGACCTATCAAAATACATAAAAGCATTCTACTGTCATGTGAACTAATTGGAACAAATAAAATTAAAAAATTTAAAAAAAGAGTGATTCCATTTTACTTTATTTCTTTAGTTCCCAGGGCTTAATGAATATAGCATGTTTGTTGATTAGTCCAAACTGGGGAGAACTGGATGGTGAGAAAGCGAAATGTTTCAAAATTCAGGCCAATGAAGTTCTGTGTGAGAACATCCAAGAATAGGCAGCTTTATTTACAAAAATGTAAAAAAGTAGCTATTTCTAGTTTTAATAGTATATATTGACATGCTCTGAATATCACCAATAAAAAGTTTATAAACTCAAGAAACATTTCAAATGTGATTACTAGGCTTCTACTATTATGAATTGCTTACTCACGGTTTTGTTTTGCTGTTTATTTAGCTTTTTGCTTTATTTTCATTTTAATAAGTTTATGCTTTCCAAATATTTAAGAAGGTAAATCTTTATTGTCAAACCTTCTAGCAGAGTTACTAGGATAATTTAATAATCTTGTTCATATTTATTCAATGTCTAGTTCTAAGTGCTTATTCAGTTTTAACAATCAGCTTATGTGTTAGCTTCAAATTTCTATGGATCACTCACTTGAGCAATTTCTTACACAATGGCGTGGCTAAGTCATATTTTTATTTGCATTCATTGTCAATGTTGATATCCCCTGCTGTGTAAATACAACCATTGTTAAGGAAGATTACAGTTTTTCCTCAGTATGTGTTCAAGAAAGTTTAAGTATTTACAATTGGGAAGAAACATTAAGAGACGATTAACAAAAAAAAAAAAAAAATTGCTCGTGTTGCTATTCTGGTATAGGACTTGTGCTGAGTGAAGGATTTATGGTACACATCTGGTATAGGGTCTGGTATAGGATTCTGGGAAAATAGGGTCAAATATTTCAAAATGGCTTTAAGTTGGCTCATAGATAATTGAGCATATTTAATAACATTCGAGGTGATTATGTATAACAACATGAAACTGCATATCTGAAAGAGCTCTCAGAAATCACATTGTTAAACTCCTAAATTTCAGAGATGAGGAAAACGTCAGAGACATATCTAATGCCATAGTGCAAGGGAGTGGCAGTTCAAGGTCTGGGTGGAGGACTCTAACTGATCAATGCTCTTTTGCTTGAAGTTGACTCCTTATGTTCCTAAAAATCACAGCTTAGTGGATTTGTTAGGGAAATGTCAGGGCACAGTGTTTTTTCCTTACTAGAGCAGATGAACGTTGGTAAGAATTATGACCTAGTAAAATCCTGGAGTCAAATTCTAAATTGATAGTTTCAGGGAGAATAAGTAGAAATAAGCAAACTGATACTTAATTTTCCAAGACAGGTGTGATTTCCTAAAGTGTCTTTCACCTGCCCAATAATTCATCTTTTCTTTCTTTGCACGATCTCTTTTTTCCATTTACTAAAGTCTTAGATCAACAGATGCATCAAAATCTTATTATTCTATTATTTGTGATATGAGGCAATATTTATTACAACAAAGGATTAGAAGTTATTTTTCATGCAGCACTTGCAGACACTGCTAGATAGGAAAGATTGCTCATGCTCATTTTCCTGTAGCATTATATCTAACAGACATCTCTGTAGGGAGAATCTGATTAGTATGACGATCCCAGTATCTCTGCATCTTTCTACTCACTCTGGCAAGTAAGGGTAGCTTCTCTCATTGGAGAACTCAGAAAAAGCAAACTCATTTTTCTTCAGTTTCACCCTGTTGTTTCTCTAGGGCTGGCTGGTCCAGGAAGAAGGAATTCTGCACCAGGCCACCTGAGGAGAGGAGAAGTTCAACTACTGTTCTGTGTTGCCCAAAGCAAGGAAGTAAAATCTACGTAATTCTTAGGTTTAGTTTGCAAGTTGGTCATGGTTCTCACAATAAATTACATCCTTTAACTCGGCCTTATGGGTAATAAGTGAGACATTTTGATCTATATATATTCCTAATCTAATTTTTCAAAGACCTCTCCAAATGCTTCTAATATGAACATAACCCACAAAAATATGATATTTAAAACTTATTTTTAAAACATAATAGAAGGAAATTTCCATTTCCCCCTTTTAAATCAGCTATATTTGTTATAGTTGTCAAGAGTTATGAATGAAGAGTTTTCTCCCTGGGATGCCTTCTTGGTGCTGAAGTCTCTATCTGGATCTCTGTGTTGGGGTCCTCCACTTCTTACTTCTCAGGAATTGGTTTTGATCATTCCCTCCTGGGAATCCATCAACCTTGCATACCCAGTATATCAGTATATCCTGGCCATCTCACACCTGCAAGCTTCTTCCTGGAAAGAAGTGCTCATTTTCATTTTTGTTTACTATTATGTCTATGCATTTTCTCTTTATCCTAAAACTGTTTTCCTGGGATCCCCCCATCTCTCTTTTTTGCATTTTTGTAATATTCCTTCCCTTCAATCCTCTATGCTTACACATCACATCTATACATGTATCGAGATTTCTTTATAGTATATATAACTCTTCCATTTTGTACTGTAGAAAATGATGATAAATGTAGTGAAAACGCTCATCCACTTTGCCACTCTTCAGACTCACCAAAGAAGAGGCACTGAAGTTAACAGTCTGAGAAAATCTACTGTACTTTCTTCACGACCCTTGAAGATGGAAGTCAATAATATTTATGGAGAGCCCATTGCAATTTGTTGAGCTAGGTGCAGTGCTCAGTGTTATTTCATTTTCAAACTTGATTTTCTTGAGAAGAACAATATATGCTACTGTGTTAGGTGAGCTTCAGCAAAGACATTTTTCTCTGTTACACTTTCTTTGTTCTGACTACAACTTTTAATATTTCATATGCTACAAATCTTCACTTGGAGTACAGTGAAAATCAGCATTTAGAATTTCTTCCTTTAGGAGTCATGCTATTGGATGAGAAAAGATTTTACAAAAAAATTAGAAAACAGCATCTCATTTGGCAAAGCAATATCAAGTATTACAAATTTAAGAAAGTTTTCCAAGATGCCAAAGGGTAGATCAAGTATTACAGTGATGGAGGATCCTTACCCGTAGGACTTGAAATTCAGGTCGGCTGTTCGAGTCAAACTACAAGTCATATGTTCCTTCTCGATAGGGTCATCTTTTGAGAAATGCATTAGGCTATTTTTGTTATTGTGAAAACAATGTTGAGTGTACACACACAAACCTAGTTGGTATAAGTCAATTACATGACATGGCCTCTTGCTGCTCTCAAGAGATACAGTAATTTTGAGATGTAGGAGGCTACTATTGGCCCAGCATGGCATATTATTTTTTGGTTAGCTATTTTTGTAAGTAAGGGTATACCAGAAAATTATGAACAAAGTATTATTACTATGAAGTATTATGTATTGTACATAAGGGTAGATGCTATACTTTTGTGTGATTGGCAGTATTGTAAGTTTGTTTGCACTAGTATCCTGACAAACACATGAAGAATGTATTGTGCTGTGACACCACTAGATGACAGGACTTAGTCAGTTCTATTATAATATTATAGAACCAGTGTTCTACATGGAGTCAGTCTGTTATTAGCTAAAATGTTGCTATGCCACACATGACTGTAGTTAGTAAGTTTAGTGATAACTGGAGCCACTTGGCCTCCAGGACAAAGCTAAAGTCACGTAAAGACAGAGGCAAAGTTCCTTGCAAATCGGTGCATTGAGATTATGTTGAGTAAATTGCTCTTTGATGGACTGAAGCTCTGTGAGTGTAGTAGACCTCTGCTAAGGAGAGCTCAATCCTGATATGCATCAGCTTAACACTTGAAAAACAACTTAGGCCATACCAATGTGAATCTAAGTGGGCAATCAGAAAAGACATCCAATTGATTGAGAGGTGGATGCAGAGCCAGAACAGTATCTGTCCTAATGGGGAGAAAGAAAGTTTTAAAAATGAATCTTTGGTTTCACTTAAAAAGTTTGAAAAGATCAGCAAGAAATGAGCTATTGACTATGTGTTGACATTTCAGCCCATAAAGGGACTGGAAGTAACACAAATATACCCTTAAAATATGTTGATACGATTGAGTGACATTTACATAGGAAAGAGATATTCATCATATTTCCCTCTCTCTTAAGGCTATGCACCAAGGTTAGGGATTAAAATAATGGCCTTTTATAAAGAGTTTTTCATTTCTAATACTTGTTTGTACCAGAGGCTTATTGAGCATTGAGACAAATATTCAAGTTAACCTCAGGTCCTGATGACCTTCAGGTCCTTTCTATGGACAAACAAGGCCCTGATCAGGATGCTTTTGTGTATTTCTTTGGTCAACATTAACCAAAAGGGTACACTGAAATTGACTCATGTCCCAAAGATAATAATGAAAAATAATAATGTTCCAAAACTTTGTCATATTTCTGTTAATATTTGCTGAAATACAGAGAAAACTTTTCCTTGTGTCTTATAATTATTTCCTTCTAGGACAGAGGTCACATCTAGCAGACATTGAGCACAAAAATGGCTTACACAGAAGTTTTGTTTGTCCTCTTCAATTAGATGAACATGGAGATTTCTTAGAAAATTCTCAAGAGCTTCAGATTCTTTTGAAAATTAGAAGCTCTGGCACCACTCTTCCCAATTCCCTAAGGCAACGACTTGATGGAGTAGAGTCATGTTGGACATCTGAGCAGAGCAGGTGCTTTTCAATATTGTAGGACTCCCCAGAGACTTATGTTAGATTACCTTCATTATTTAAACTGGATGTCCCTGTAGATATTTCAATATGCAATCCTGTTTCAGAGACCTAGTACTGCTGCTACTGCCTGGTGCTTTGAATTGTCTCTGAAGAACTTTTTGCCTATCTTTCCAATAATATTGTTTTTTTAAAAATTCAAAAGCCAAAATATTAGAACCACCTTGAAAAATCAATTCGTATTTCCCTTACTGGAAATTATGACAGACTTTGGCATTTTGACCATCATGTATTTAAAAATTATATGGCATCAGTCATATTGCTGTGGTGGGTGGTGGTAGAGAATGTGAGAATATTTCATAAGTAGAAGTTGGGAAATACATTCATTTTATGTAAAAACAATATTCATGTTGTTCTTTAGGTTTCTATCTTTTATTCTGACAGGACTTTGATATGTTGTTTTTTCTTTTGAGATCTAACTAACCAATGTTACTTTGCTGCCTTTCATCTCTCTGGCAATGTGCTACATTTAATGATTAGATTTCAGTGGTGTATGTGTGAACACTGTAGGCAAGTTGCTGTATAGGGAAGGAAACTCTTCTAGCAGTCTTTATTTTTCTTTGATTTATCAAATAGCAAAATATCAACTTGCTGTCCTTGCTCAGTGAGTGGAATAAATTAGCATTAGGCACATTTATATGATAACTACATTATGGTGGTGACCCTGTGCAATGGGTTCCAATTTATTGTCTGTAGCACATTACACTCATGTTTTTTAACATAGTGTTTAGCCAGATATTGACCAACATAATCCTTTGCCTGTGGATATGCAAGGCGTGTTAATTGCCCTTTCTTTTCATATTGCAAATACAAAATATAAACATATGCAATGAGTATGAAATCATCCTTATCCTATTAAAATCTTTTAAAGTGATCTTCACTTTGATTTTATACAAATTAAAATGGTTATAGTGGTTTGCAATCTGTACTACAGGACTGCAAGCAAAGCAAATTGGGAGAACTTGGTGAATGGAAATTTCTTGGACATTTTCTTAAAACAGACATAAAGCAGACAACAGAATGTCTATGAGACACAGGTAAATTACGGAGGAAAGCAAACTGAACAATTAGGAGCAAAAGTTAAATCAACACCACCAACAAGAGATAACATTCCAAGTCCAGTCCAAGGTTGGAAAGCATAAGCACAAATATCATTCATATTTGAATCTCCAGTGCTAGGTCCTGTGCTGGTATATGGAGAGGCACTTCATAACTGTCAGGTGAATTACCTTAGGTTTTTACTCAGATTTATATGGACAGACAAACCCAGTGGGGGAGTAGGAAATTTTCTTCTGAGGACATATTAGTAAAAATGAGTGTCTTTCAGATAACATAGAGATGATATCAAAATATACTACTGATTGAAGTTATAAAAAGTGCTTGTTAATTGAAAGACTACTCAAACTCAGTGTCTTTTAAAAAACCTCAATAGGGGCAGGCCTTGGAGGATCTCCTAGCTGATGCAAAAGGAAATTAAAACCAAAGGTACAAAAGTTATGTCATGACAAATAACTCATTTTATTTTTCTTGGAGAAATTAATGTTGTAAACCCTCAGATTTTTGGAATACTCAAGTACACTTTCTAGCATAGTATAAGGGAATGTTAGATTTGACATTAAGGAAAATATTTATTGATTAGAGTAAAAACTTTCATCAAGATTTCAAATGAATTTTGTCACATTCACTCCTTTTTCTTCTTTTTTAATTCAATTCAAAATAAGTTGGTTGCAATTATCAAATTGATTTTATAACTCATTAACAGGTTGTAATCTATCAGTTTGAAAATTGCTGCAGGAGAGCTACCAAAAGTACAAAAACTTAAGTGCGTATCTGTGGTTTGTTTTTTAAAAATAATGTTTACCAAATGTCTCGGAGAGTACGATTTTTCCATAGCTTATTTGGTTAATGTGCCCTAATTGTTGATGAGAATAACCTTGGTATGCAGGATTCTGAGATAGTCCCCAATATGTCCACTCCCATGTTCATGTTTTGCACAATCTCTTGAATTATGAATGTGATGCACTTTAGTCCATGGTTAGATTATACCATATGGTACCATTGATCTTAAAGAGGTTTATATATTGCTCTGACCTAACCATATGGATCATTTAAAACCAGAGTTTTCTCTGGCTAGATGCGGAAGAGGAAGTCAGGAATGTAAATCATGAGAAAGATCTGATGCCCCGTTCCTTACTTCAAGATGGAGGGTTCCACCTGGCAAGGAATATGATCCAACTCTAAGAGCTAAGAACAACTCCTGCAGCCAGATAGCAAGGAGACAAGGACCTAAGTCCTATGCGGGGGTGGTGGAGGGGGGGGGGGGGGGTGAATTCTTCCACCAATGATAATAAATTTAAGACCATATTTTTCCTCAAAGCTTTCTGGCAGGAATTCAGTTGGCTTGACACCGTGAATTCAACCTGTGAGCTCTAAGCTCAGCACCAATCATGCCACATCAGATTTCTAACCTACAGAACGGTGAGCTAATATATTCGCATTGTAGGCTGAAGGTTTTAGAATTTGTTTTGAAGCAATAGAAAGCTAATAGAACAATCAAGATACGTTGCCATTCTTCATCTTAAAACATAATTTCTGTTTTGCATGTCCTCCTGACAAAGCAGGAAAATATCAAATCCATTTTAGAACATCACTTAATTTTAAAATGCGGTTTTAAACAATGAAGATTTTTTTCATTCTTCAATCATTTTTGTTAATTGGAGAGTTTCTTTGTGAATCATTAAAAAAAAATTGCTGCATATAATTTAAATGTCTCATTTAAACTACTCAACAGCTTGGTAAAATTTGTAGAGCAGACACTGGCCTTACTTTAAAAATGAGACTGAGCACATCGAGTTGAATCTTGCTCAATGTGGCAAACCTAGAAAACTGTGGATCTGACTAGATCACAGACACCAGTTTAATTCACTCTTTGATTGATTCACTTATTCAATAGTATTTATTATTACAAATTTTGTTCTACATCTGGTAAATATTGTGGTGGTGAAAGTAGAAAAAGTACTTCCCTAAAGGAGCTTGCATTCATGTATTGGAAATTAGAAAATACTTTCACCATAATATGGTGCTTTCATGGTTTCTTAAACTTGTGAAGGATAGCATACACACGTACATAGAATAGCATACAAATTATGTATGGCTTAATTCTCTATAACAAAGAAAACATACAAATACCAAATAGGGCTAAATAAAAGGTGTAGTCAATCCTTCAGGGTTCTCCTCAGACCTACTACTACTAACCACTACTTCCCTGATATCTGTATTTTTTTTTGGCTTGGATAGTAATATCTTTCTCATTTTAGAGTTTTATAATCCAAGCTTGAATCCTTGTATGTTAATTTTTTAACTTCACAAAATGGAGCCATATAGTAACTATTCTTTTATGCCTGCCTATCTCAAGGTGAAAAGTTTGTGAAATTTGTCTACAATGCTTTGGTCATTTTCATTGCTGTATAGCATTTATGTAAATACAATGATTTATTTTGTCTGTTCTATTTGATAGACCTTCAGGTTGTTTCCTGTTTTGAAGCATGGACATTCTTGCAAATGTCTTTAAAAAGGGTCTGTGAAGCATTTATATTTGTTTATGTACTCACTAATAGAACCACTGAGCCACAAAAGGAGGGGTTCAGCTTGAATGGATATTACCAATGTACTTCCCAAAGCAGTTTGGTGGACAGATGATACACTGACCTTCAATAAATTCCACTTTCTGATATCCACTTCCTGATGACCTCCAATAAAATACTCTTTTCTCCAGTGAGAGAAGAACCTGTGATTTTCTTCTAATTAATGGAATGTAATAAATGTGATGGAAAGCTACTCTCATAATGAGATTACATTATATAGCAAAGGTGATGGGATAGCCCTTTCATGATCATGTTATGCTAGACTAGACTCTCTCTGAACAGACTGGATCAAGAGACCCCCTTACTGGTTTTTAAGAAATGCAGTCACATATTGAGAGGATCAGTAAACATGACCAGGTGGCAAGGAACTTTGGGTAGCCTCTGTGAACCTCGGTGGTCCCCAGCTAACATTAACAATAAAATGAGGATCTAAGCCCTTAAGAAAATGAGTTTCACTGTCATCTGAGCATGCAACTGTATTCTTCCCTATCAAAACCCTTGATGAGACTGCATCTTGATTCATACCTTGATGACAGTCTACTTAGAGATTGAGCAGAGGACCTAGCAAAACTGGGTCTGAGCTATAGAAATCGAGAGATAATCTGACCCACAGAAACTGTGGGTGGTGTTTCAATGCTAATTTTTAGAAAATTTGTTATTTAGCAAATAAAACATATGATAGTCATTGTATACCCATTTATACTCCCAAGAGCAGTCTGGGTATATCCAAAGCCCCTTAGCCCACATGCTTGGACACATGTGGTATAGTTTGTGTTTTCATTTCAGACATTCTGGTAGGTCTGTAGAATTATCTCATTGAGGTTTTCATTTGCACTTCCCTATTTTCACTTGAAGTTGAGTAGCATTATAAGCCTATTCACCACTTGGTTTCCTGTAGGGCCTACTAAAATCTCTTTTCCACTTTCCCTAGAATGTTTATTCTTATTGATTCATGAATTCCTTATTTTCCTAGCTGAACCCTGTGTTACTTAATTGGTTGCAAGAATGTTTTGTAAGATGAATGACTTGCTTTTTACTCACTTAATGTCTTTTGATGAACAGAAGTTTAAATGTATTAAACCCTGAAATCATGAATATATTGTCCTATATTATATTCATAAGTTTTGTCATTTTCATATTTTAATTTATATTCATAATATAGCTGTAGTTGATTTTTGTGTCAAGTGTATGGTAGGGGGTCATTTTTTTTGGTAGACGTATGCAATTGATTTACCCCTTCTCATATCAATCTCCATAGCTTGCAGAGGTACTTTATTATAAGTCAACTGTAAACAGATGTGTACTATTGGGTCCCTGTTCTGCACCAATGGTAAATCTCTACTCTTGACCAATATCATCCTATTATAATTAACTGAAACATGATAAATCTTGACATTCAGTGTATCAATTCCTCCATGTTATTCTGTTTCTACAGGTTGTTTTGATTTTTCTGACATTTACATTTAAAATTAAAATCCAACTCATCAAGATCAACATGTAAAAAAGAAATAGACTGTCATTAATTGATATAGATTATGTTGATCTGTGGATCAATTTTGAAAGAATAGTCATCATCTATCTATAAACATGGGGCATCTCTCCACTTGCTTAGATTTCCTTAACTTGTCTCAGTAATGTTTTAAGCTTTTTATATGGAAGTCTTACTTAACAATATTTATTACCTAGGTATTTAATATTGTTGATGCTATTGAAATGCTATCTTTAATATTTTATTTCTGTTAATATTGAAATCCAAAAATGCAATTGACTTGCTAGACTTACACATCAGTTTTAATAATTTATCTATAGATATTTAGAAACTCTGAAAATAATGGCAGTTTTATAATTTTAGCATTTCTTTTTCTTACCATTCTCTCTTGTTAAGGGATTATAATACAATGTAAAATAAAGCAATAATAGTTTGCAACCTTATTTCTTTATTGAACTCAATGTAAAAGAATCTAGTAATTCACATTAACTATGATTCTTTGAAAAAAATCTCTTTATGAAAAGGACTCTTATCTATTCTTAATGTATGTAGGTTTTATAAATTGATAAATGAATGTTGAATTTAACAAAAAGCCATTTTGGCATTCCCTCAGATGTCCATATTAACTTTATCATTTATTCTATTAATGGGATGGGATATTTTTATTTTGGAATGCTAAAAATGTTGCATTCTTGGGATGTATTTGAAATTATATATTGTTGAACTTGTTTTTCCTATATAGTTCAGCTCTCTATATCCATGGGTTTTACATTTGAGTATTAAAATAACTGCAGACCAAAAAACAAATAATTTTTTTTTTAATTTGAAATGAATCTGTATAGACTTTCCTTGGTAATTATCCCTTAGAAACACAATATGACAGCTGTTTTCACAGCATTTACATCATATTATGTGTTAAAAAATAATCTAGAGATGTTTTAGAGAATATGAGAAGCATCCAGGTATGGTGTAATTCCAGCTACCTGGGAGGATGTGGCAGAATCACATGTTCCAAGTCAGCCTGGGCAATTTAATGAGAACTTGTTTCAGAATAAAAAAATAAAAGGACTAGGGATGTAGCTCAGTGGTAAAGCATCCCTGGTGTTTTAGTCAGCTTTTTTGCTGCTGTGAATAAAAGACCTGACAAGAACACTTCTAGAGGAGGAAAGTTTATTTTAGGGCACATGTTTCCAGAGGTCTCAGTCCATAGACAGCTGACTCCATTCCTTGGGGCTTGAGGTGAGGCAGAACATCAGGGCAGAAGAGTGTGGTGGAGGGAAGTGGCTCACGTGATAATCAAGGAAGCAGTGAAAAAGACTACGCTTACCTCACCAAATAGATACCACAAAACACACCCCCAGTGATCCACCTCTTCCAGCCACACCCTACCCACCTTCATTTACCACTCAATACCATCAGGGGATTAATTCATTGATTGGGTTAAGGATCTCATAACCCAATCATTTCTCCTCCAAAGCTTGTATTGTCTCACACATGAACTTTTGAGAAATCTAGTATCTAAACCTTAAAAAAAAAAAAAGAAAGAAAGAAAGAAGAAAGCAAGCAAGCAAGAAAGAAAAAGAATAAATGAAGTATAAGGATCATAAACAAATGCTGCACCATTTTTTTTTTTTTTTTTTTTTTTTTTTTTTTGCGGTGTTAGGGATTGAACCCAGAGCCTTGTGCTTGCAAGGCAAGCACTTTACCAACTGAGCTATATCCCCATCCCCTGCACCATTTTATAGAAAGGATTTAGGCATCTGTTGTGGTTTAGATATGAGATGTCCCCAAATACTCATGTGAGAGATAATCCAAGAAAGTTTAGAGGTGAAATGATTGAGTTTGAGAGTTTTAACCTAATAAGTACATGAAACTACTTGAATGGATTGGATGGGTGGAAGCTGTAGGGAGGTAGGGTAGAGCGTGGCCAGAGTAGTAAGTCACTAGGGGTATACCCTTAGGGGTCTCTATTTTATATCTGGTGAACAGATTTTTCTCTCTGCTTCCTAGTGGCCATGTCCTGAGCTGCTTTCTTCCATCATACTCTTCTGCCAAGATGTTCCACCTTATCTTGGGCCCAGAGCAATGGAGCTCACCATCTGTGGACCAAGACCTTTGATTTCATGAGTGCCAAATAAATGTTTCTTCCTCTAAAATTGTTCTTGTCAGGTCTTTGGTTCATAGTGGTGAAAAAGGTGACTAAAATTGCATCCATAAAGTTTAGTATCTGAGGAGTTCTGAAAACAATCCTCTGCAGACACTGAGGGATAACTGTGTTATTTAGGATGTCCTTTTTTACATTCATGTCTTTGAGAAGTTTATCAGTAATGCTTGCTTGCTTCAAAGTCTGAGTTTGGTAGAGGTTCTTTTTTTTCTCATAATCCAGATGGATCTGTATAACATTAGCATTATTTTCTCCCTAAACATGTGATTGGATTCACTGGTGATATCATTTTGAGTGTGCTTTTCTTTGTTGGAAAATGTTATGAATGTGGATTCAATTTTTAAATAGTTATAGAATTATTCAGGTTTTCTATTTTTAAAGTCAACATGATGAGTCAGTTTACAAACTTTTGTCCATTCATCTGTATTTTCTTTTCTTTTTTTTTTTTTTAGTACTGGGGATTTAACTCAGGAGCACTCTACCACTGAGCCATATCCCCAGCCCTATTTAGTATTTTATTTAGAAACAGGGACTCTAGTGCCTTTCTTTGAACTTGAGATCCTCCTGCCTCAGCCTCTCAAGCTGCTGGGATTACAGGTGTGGGCCACTGTGACCGGCTCACCATTATTTTCTAAGTTGGCATTAATATTTCATAATGTTGTCTCATTTTAATGTTCTAGAAATAGTAGTGATATCCCCTTTGAGAGATATCCCCTTTGAAATTCTTTTAGTGTTTATTGGGGCATTCTCTTTTTCTCAATCAGTTTTATAAGGGTTACCAATTTTCTTTATCTTTCTATTTTAATAATGTTTAAAATTTAAGCCTTTTTCTTTTTGAAATGTAAACTGATTATTTATCTTTATCTTTATTATTTACTGATTTAATGCATGCATTGTTATAAAGTGTCTTCTAAATATTGATTTATTGTAGTGTGTGCTTTGTGTATGCCATGTTTTCATTATTACTACTTTGAAATCTTTTCTAATTTTATTATGGTTTTATATTTGACAGATTGTTTATGAGTACATGGGTATTTCTCAATTGGGTATCTTATCTTAAAAAATTATTTCTAGATCAATTTTGTGTCTAAAGTTCTTTTATCAATGGTGGAAAATTCTCATATGTTGTCTTTAAATATTACTCTGGCCTTTTCTTTTAAATATGTGCTCTTTTTGTTCCCCTTGAATTTCAGTTGTATGGAGGGTAGATCCTTTCATTATTTTCTTTTTTTAAATTGACTTTTATTCTTTGTTTCTTTGTGCTTCATTTTGTACATATTATTTGTTCACTGGTCCTCTCTTCACCTATGTCTAATCTGCTGATCCACTGAGTTCTTAATTTTGTCAATTATATTATATTATTTTCTTCTAGAATTTCCTCTGAGGTGCTATAGTTTCCACTTCTGTGCTAGAATTGCCAGTCTTGTCATTTTTGTGTTTATATAGATTAAGGACACCCATTTAAAATCCTGTCTTATTTATTTATTTATTTATTAACATAATACCTTAATCTTCATATCCTAAAGGTATATACTCTCCTATGTTTTATTTCTGTTTACTTTCAATTATATCTGCTTTTCCACATATTACGAGATAAATTTTTATTTTGTTCTTGGTTTTATGTTTGTAATGTTGTATGAAGAAGCAATTCAATGTTTAATAGTAATGTCATTTCCCTTTTTGGAGAACTTGTATTTATTTCTACCTGGAGATGTAGCGCTATGGAAGCTGGAATCACTTGCTCTCAGAGATCACCTTAATATAATTTCAGATCCTGATGAGATTTAAATTTGGGCTGCACTTCTTTCGAGATTCAGTTTTTATTTCCAGTTTACTTTTATTCCTAGGTCTAGAGCTTTAGAGTTACAATCCATAGAGAGGTGGGCTCATGAAGAACCTTCCACTTGGTGGATCCTGGACTTCAGTGATTGCCTCTCTGTTCCCATGAGGTCATCCAAAGCTCTGCTCAATACCTTGATCTCTCAGCCTATTCTTTCAGAATCAGCCAATGCCTTTGGAAAAATTAGCACCAAAAAAGGTGGCCTCATCTTTCTGAGTCTCTGTACCCTGGCTTGTGTTTTACAAAATTTTCATTGTCTTTAATAGGGAAGATTTTTAAAAACATTTTGTCCTGCTTCTTTAGTTTTCCTCAACTGGAAAATTGATTCCATTTATCTACCAGAATTAGATATTTTCAGAATAGTTTATTGTGGTTGTTTTATTAAAATAAGTTCTCATGAAAAAAATTATATAAATAGTAGAATGTAGGTTGATTATTATTTTCTTTCAGGAGATAATTGTTTTTTCTCCCCACACTGAGCAAAACCCAACTAGCCATCTAGATCTTGTAAGCTACCTAATGTAATGAAAGGGCCCGTGGTAAAGGTCGCAAAGGCCGCAGGTGGTGAAAAGGAGTGCGCTCGCCAGGCAGGTTCACCAGAGTCAGACAAAAGTAGTAGCTTGATTTTATTGGAATGTGTGTCCTGCGCGAAATCTCCAGCCCCCTGGGATGAAAGTCGGGGTGGGAGAGCCAGGAGAAATCGCATGTGGCTTTGGCTGCTCAGGGTTTTTATACAGAGGAAAGGGATCAAGGGGTCCTGCCCAGGAAAAGGTGGACCCAAGGTGGACGTCAGGGTCAGCAGGTTTGCCTCATTAGTCACTTCTGGCACAGTGTGTTGCTAGGTGACCGTGCTCCCTCCCCCTGCAGCTGCCCAATTCGACCTACCACCTATAATTGTAGTTTTGGCATCTCTTTTAGAGTATTGCATTGAAACTGTAGGCATATTTGTTGATATATTTTTAGTGACCACCAAATGGCATTGGAGAGGGTAACTGATGACTGAATTTATATCTGTTATGTTTCCTTTGGAGAACATCCAATATATCTTACAGTTTTGACACTTGAACATTAAAATTTTGTTTTTATTTCTTCCTAATTAGGCTGAAAAATCCATAATAGAGAGTGATTTGTGATTTTGCTAAGGCATAAACTTGAATCACAAACTCTTTGAAGCTGGATAGTGGTGGCTAGGGAGTCAGCTCATTGATGGAAAGCAATCTATCCAGCACCACACCTCACTCAGAAAAACTGCTCTCTGTGAAGATTTGTGATTCTTTATCTCAATATTTAACAACTTCAGTATTGTGAAAAGTTCCATGAACTATCTGAAATGAATGTCAAGAGCCCCAATGTGTATTATTTGAATTAGTAAAAAGAATGTGTTTTCTTCACTTAACTTGAAATCTTAGCTGAAAAAAAGGAGTTAATGTAGGGTAGATGAAATATCTAGAATAAATGAGCTTGAAAATTTTATGAGGAACTATGTCTCAATCAGCTACAAGCCAGTAATATGAGACCATTTGTAAACATGTGAACTTGATCTAGAAACATCTCAGCATTCTCTTTTTAATACATCAAAATAAGAGGGAAGTGACTCTGTGTCCTTCAAGACATGCAGATTGAGATTTAGAAGATAGAAAACATTCTGATCTTGGGCACTAAAAGCTAAATTTTTTTTTTTTTTTTTTTTTTTTTTTTTTTTTGGTACTGGGGATTGAACTCAGGGACACTTGACCACTGAGCCACATCCCCAACCCTATTTTTTTTGTATTTTAGAGACAGGGTCTCACTGAGTTGCTTAGTGCCTCGCCATTGTGAGACTAGCTTTGAACTTGAAATCCTCCTGTCTCAGCCTTCCGAGCCCTTGGGATTACAGGCATGCAACACCAAGATAATTTAGTTTTAGAAAAATCTTTATTAGAATAGTAGGTAAAATTGTTATGAAATCATTGAAGCTCTTTTTTTTTATTTTTTTATTTTTTTTAGTTTTCTTCCTTCTGCGTTATTTCTGATTTTTAATAGAAGCTTAATAAAATTGTTAGGGCCTAAGAGTTTGGGAGTCATTGAATTTTCTGATTAACTAGTGGTCAGGCTTAGAATATTTTTATGTTTATGAAAATAAAAAAAATTGCATACACTTGACAAACTTATACAGACTGAACATAATTGAATTTCCTTTTTTGATTATGATACCATAATTTTCCTTTTTTGATTATGATACCATTTGTGGTATGATTTAGAGTATCAGTTTCCTGAAGTCGGTAGAAATGATTTTCTCAAATTGCATAGTATCAGCTTGTTTTCTTGTCATTTGACTTTATCCCTTAGGGTTGTAGAACAGAGGATGTAACAGCATACAAATAAAGGTTAATGGAGATAGTACATCTTAATATTGAGAGTGGATTTATTTATTTAAATTTTGGAACTTGAAATCCTCACTTTCTTGACAAGGATAAGAGGATCAAGCTCAAATTTCTAAACATATTTAAAGCAGAATTTACATTATTTGATGTATTAGTGCAAATTCGGCAGTATTTCTGACTTGGTAAATGATTGATATTTCATATGTAATTGGAGAAGCTACAGCAGCAACTTCCTGTAATAGCTTACAAGCTGTATCTAATTTCTCCTTGGGGGAGAATTTTAATTGTGTATTACTCCCCAAATATGGACAAATTTGGCTGCCAGCTCTTTCTTGAATCTGGTATTCATGTTTCTGGTGAGTTTGCAGTTTCCTCATGTTTATTACAATTATTTTTGATGCGAGGAAACAGCAAAGTCCTTTGACATTTTCACAACCAGGAATTAACATCTTGGTTTAAGAAACATTCATAGCAACCATAAAAACAAATCTCCTTGGTAGAAGTCACTGAGTTCTGCTCTCCATGTTTATAATCATCATAATAATCATAACTATTAGTAAAGAGCTATGAGAGTCTGTTGCTCAACTGGGTGTCACAGACAGCCTAGATGAACTGTGGTGCATGGGAAACCATCTCATGGGTTGTGTTTTATTACCAATGATTCCACTTCAGATATGCATACACATGTACACACGTGGTTTCTTGGTTTTAAGAAACTTTGAGTCTCATTTGATCCTCAGGAAGTATAAAGTTATGAAGTTGAAATTTAGAAACTTTCATAGGTTTTTCACTGTGTTACAGGGATGGTGTTCACTGCCACCAGTTTGCTGATAGTTAACTAATGACTCATTTCCCCCCAGTGTGATACGTAGGAGACACCTATGGTGACAAGTGGGGTCTAGTTTTGTTTCCTTCTTATAGTGAACGGTAGTAGCTGACAACACAAATTTTGGACACTCTTAGTTTAGTCGGACTTCGAATAAATTATTTAGCTTTATGGAGCCTTCACTTCTTCAGCTGTGAAATGGGCAAATGAAGGATCTTAAGAATTAATTCACAGGATTGCAAGGATTTGTCAGTGATGATCCTTGCATTGTTATCATTCTGGTAGTTTTTGCACTGTTCACAAAATTAAATTGCCCATCAGCTTGCCAACTCAGAACTTTTTCATCAGCAGAAAAGCTCATAGTCAAAAATATCCTTTCTGTGCAATCTAACTTTCTTAACAAAAGAACTTTGAAATACTATTAATAATTTTAAAATGACTGTTAGGATACTATATTCAACCAGAGGATGTTTTTTAAGGTTCAGTATAAAACTAAAAAGGACAACCAAACCTGATTATGTTGAGGATCCCAAAATGATAAAGAATGAAGACCTCACCACCTATCATGTTAGTTCTACTAATTTTGAAATACATACAGATTTATCCATTCTGAGCTATAATTGTGGACTTCATCTGGCATTAAAAAGATGTCCACCTGAAATGTACAACAATTCCATCCCCATCTTTAATCCAGTACTCATCTTGTTTTATGCTCTTAGCCTAGGCTCCTGTAGGTATAACCTCATTCATCTTTTTGGTCTTTGTTTTTTTTTCAGCTCATCTGCCTACCCCTCGACTTTGGTATCTTCCCCCAACACATGTTCACTATGGAATTCTCAACTGGATTCACAACACAGGCTCTTCCAGATCTAGTTCAGGGCTTCTCAGACCTTGGGCACACCAATTATCTTACCATCCTATTAAAATGCAGATTCTGATTCAGTAGGTCTGAGTAAAGCACAAATTTGTGCATTTCAGTACATTTCCAGGAACTGCTGATGCTATTGGTTCTGGAACCAAACTTTGAGTAGTAAGGTTCACTTCAGCTAGTGTATTGTTTCTCTCTGCCCTCTGCAACCCTAATTTCAACTCTATTGCCTTGTGACAAACTGTGCTTCTACTTATGGAAAAGTCTTTTGAATGTGCATCTGATGTCTATAAAAATCAAATTGAATACACCTTATATGACTTTCAAGGGACAGAGGAAGGACAGTCTTTGAAATCTTAGTCTACTGTGGAAGTATAAGATCATTAAAAGTTCCAAGTTTTATGACTTTTATGCAAATATACCCAGGGTTCTTTAGCAACTGGCCATATATCTTATAAGTCAAATAAATTGCTGTTCATTTAAAATATGCTAAGATAAAAAGATCAAAATCCTACACCTAGTCATTCTATCCGACATGAGTAATATAGTCAAGATGGAATTGCAACTGTTTAGAAACCCATACACTCTCTGAAAACAGAAAATTTGAAACAAAAGAAACCTATGAAAGCTCATGAAATTTCTTAGCTTGGCTATTTTCCTGTCGACAGTCATGAGAAAAATGTAAGCATTTGGAAATATCAGTGAGGTTGGAATCTTGTTTTTTCTTTTTTAAAATTATTTCAATGAAAAAAAGAGTGATAGTATTATGTCTGTGATTCTGTAAATTGTGCTCATGTATTATGGAGTCAAGTGTAAAAATCCAGAATTTAAATCATGGCTTCAACTTTGTATTGGCTGAACTTATCACATACAATGCTTTAAGAAATTATTATTGGTTTCTAGCATCTACTTATTATTTCTTATTTAGTAGAGTGATTATTTTTTTCCCATTGCCACACTGTCATTTGGCAGTTTGTATGTAGATTCATGTTAATTAATGAAGATGTTAATTAATATCTTGCATACTCACAAATATTCCCCGTGTCCTTGTTCCAAATTATGCCACCTTGTGGATCAAGTTTATGTACTTTAATGCAACTGAAAAGAATAAACAACTTAGGAAAAAAAAAATCTTCTTGCATTTTGTTTTATTTTCTCAGAAAATTTTAATATACATGTAAGAGATGGTGGTGTAACCAAGGCTTTAATTCTGCTTTACTTGTAGTAGTAATTTTACCAGGAGCAGATTGCATTGTATATATGTTACTGTCTGACCCAAAGAACTGCTTCCAGGACTGTCATTTATTTGCTGGGTATTAAGTTTGCAGAAAAGCAATATAAAGCTGCTTTCAACCATTAGCTGGGGAGAAAAAGCTCTGTGTTTTACATCAGTGAATTTGGAAAGGGCAATATATTTAGTTACCTGTGTGTGAGGTGATTATACAATTGCTCTGTGTCTTTTTATGTAGTGATCAATCGAGAAGGCTTTAAAAGCTTATTTGAATTTATGGCTGTTGCCTGGCCCTCCTCTGGCTTTATATCAAGTCAAGCAAACAGGGTGAATTCACCCATGTGGGCTTGCTGTTTGACAACTTACTGGGGCTTGCAGTCACTGTTGCTTCTCTCCGGTCTCTTCATATGAAAATGCTTATTAGCAGCAAGGCAAAGGCTTAACTGTCCGCCAAGAACAACTTCTTCATCAACAGGTTCGTTGCTGATCTCTTTAGAGCTCTGTATCCTACAGACTAGGACAGGCTCAGCAGCCAGATTCTGATTCACAGGAAGAGTAATTTGCAATGAGATTCTGAACATGCCAGGTGAAGGGGTTGGCCCCCAGGGCTGTTTCTCCTCAACAGCTAAAAGTTATTCAGCAAATTAGTCTGAAGCATCGATTTTTCTTTTTTCCTCTCATTTTATTCTAAAAAGGTATCAGACTTGGAAAACAAATGTCTTTTATTTTGCCCATGAGGGATGATATTAGTGTTTTATATAAAATAACCACATAAATAAGTTTGTCATTTCTGTTGCTGGAAGCAAGAAGTGCTAAGCATACTACCATTCACTGGGTCATTTTCTTGAGATGTGAGACTGAGCCACCCAGGTACGCAGGATCTTATAGCCTCTAAGACCTAATACATAGGTGTCTATAGAAAGGTCATGGCTCAACTCTAAAATAACTATAGGATGATGAATTGAGGTTACAGAACCTGTCTGTGTCACTCTTCTAAATAAGACATGTTCACATGTTCATGTAGGGCCCCTGAATCAGAAGGCTATTTAAACTTATTTTATAATAGGTTAAAAACACTTTTTCCCCAAAGGAAAAAAACAAAAAAGAAAATTTTCTGGCCTATCAAATCCATGTGTGTCCCAAAATGTAATTTCAAAATGTCATATCTTGAATCACTCAGATTTTAAATCAACCATAAGCAGTAAACAGTACTTACCCTCTTTCACATTTGTGGAAATCTAAGACCACATAGTTAGTAAGGGCATCATTCTTCCCAGGATCAAGAATTGTGTTGAAACTTTCATTAATTTAAATCCAATTGTTTTAAATGCTAGATACAATTTCTTTTGGATTTTTCTTTCCTTGTGCAAGGCAGATGACCTATGAGGTTGGATTCTATGTTGTGAGAGGAAATAAGCTAATGTCTCTTTGTTAGGATTTTTACTATATGAGCAATTCTGACTTTTTGCATAATGGTAATCTAGGCTGATTTGGGGAGAAAAGAGAGTACTTGGGAGTTACTTCAAGGACACTGTCTGATGCTTTATTTTTCCTTTTCCTCCTTCACTGCTGTCTCATTCCAGAAAGACATGTCATGAGAAGTAAAGAATTAAGAGTGTTCAACTGGCTTGCTCAAGGAGAAGAAATGGTTTCATTTACTGTGCTACATGGCATTATAAATCAGTAAGGATAATACTCGTGTGACTCTAATCTGGCATTAATTCTGGCAATAAAATCCTAATGCTTCCCTGGCTAACCCTTAGCAGTGTCAGGGGATAAAAAGAAACTTTTACTGGGGGACTCTAAGTTCCTCTGGAGATGAATGTTTGGGAATTTGGAGATTCTTTCTTCAGTTGGGCTTTAAGAGGTCTTCTTATTATTAAAATGATATCAATAAGCAAGCCAAGGTGTTGTCATATGGATAAGTGTCCCCCAAAGGTCCATGTGTCAAAGGTTTAGAGCCCAGTTCGTGGCACTACTGGGAAGTGATGGGACCTTTAAGAGGTGGAATCTGGTGGGGAGTACTTAGGTCATTGGAGGTGTCCCCTTGAAGGGGTTGCTGGGAACTGGGCCCCTCTTGCCTCTTCTCTTTGCTTTGTGGCCACCATGAAGTGAGCAGCTTTGTCCCACCATGTGCTCTCCACCATGAAATATGACCTTGCACAGGTCCAAAGGCAAGGGTGCTGAGCATGCATGGACTGGAACTTCTAAATCAGGAGCCAAAATAATCATTCCTCCTTACAATTAATTATTTGGAGTACTTTGTCAATAACAAAAAGCTGACTAATATCCCAGGGTCGATGAAAATGGTAGGTTAAGTATTTTTAATAGTTCATTTTCATTTTCACTTTTATCTAAATGCTGATGTCAACTCTTTGCTCCACTGGGGTATATAATAAACCATGAAAACAAGAACTTTAAAATATTTATTATAATTATACTCTTAAACTCTTCTTCATGGAATCATGGGTTAACATTCATTGACAAATGAACCAAGTCAGCATTCTTTTCTTCAGCCTCATTAATGTAGACTTGCCCAGGGGGTAACTATAAACTGAACCATGTATTTTGGACTGCACACTTAAGGCTCCATACAGATTCACTTAAGCTATGAAGACTGACATGTGGAAGATATTTCATAGGACTGAAACTAGTAGAATCTGCATATTTTGATAAGAATGCAAAATTATATAAAATTAGCTTGGGCTGAGCCCATGGTAAAAAGTTTCAAGTACCCTTACATTTCCAAATGAGGTCCTAGACCACCTGAGTAGGTCTTGTGAAGAAGGTGTTCAAAAGCATAGTTGCTCTCATCCTGTATAAAAAGGAGAAAGAGAGAGAGAGAGAGGGAGGAGGAGGAGGAGGAGGAGGAGGAGGAGGAGGATGATGATAAAGTGGTATAGAACTAGCTGAGACCTACCATGGCCACACAGAATCTGACCTGACCTACCCAGGGCAGGTTTCAAGCATCTCCTGGGGAATTAGGATACCCCAATAGAAGCAAACTGAGTGGAAGCCTACTGCCTAATACTAGGGACCAAAAGGGAACTCCTTAGCATCCAGATGAAGATTGAATACTTATGTCAGGATAGTTCAGGGGAACATATTAGAGAATGGGTGGTTGTTGTTTTGAAGAATACATATAGGAGCCCAAAAGAGAAAGATAAAACTTAAGTTACTATTAGAGCCCGAGGAAACCAATGCTAGAAGACACTGGAGCCAGTTTTGGAAGATTTTCTCCTTTTTTTTTTTTTCTTTTTTCTCCTCAACCATAGAAAGACCTGGAAGCTGTGGCTAAGAAAGAATGGAAAAATAGTAATAGGGAATGGAGAGCTAAAAACACAAGAACCTGCCTGTGCCTCCCTTTGTTACTAAGGGATCCCCACCTGCAGCAGGCATAAGTTGAGCAGAGATATTTTAAGTATACTTGGGAAACAGAGAAAATCCAAAGTGGCTGAAGGTCCATTGGTGACATCCAGAATGGTGTGAAGTGAGACTGGAATTGTTAGCAGGAGCACAACACACAGAGCTCTGTGAGCTAGAGAAAGATGGGGAAACACTGGCAGGTTCTAAGAAAGGAGAAATATCTGGGTTGTCTTTATTAAATTCCCCAGCTGAGATGTGGAGAATAGACTATGGAAAAGAAAGAATGGAAACAAGACTTCTTCAAAGGTTTTTACGAAGTCCAGACCTAAGATGATCATGACTTAGACGGGAGTAGTAGGGACAGAAATAGAGGAAAGTCGCGGATTCCGGATATAATTTGGAAATTAAGTCAGCACCCTTACTGATGCTTGGGATGTGGAGGAGAGGGGAAGTATTCTCAAGAAAGTATCCTAGAACTTTTGCAGCAGCAACTTGTTGTTGCTACCATCCATCAATTTACCACTGAGGAGACTTGCCCTGGTTCTGTCATAGTAGAGTTATAATAAAAGATTGATCAAGTATAATAAACTTTTCATCACAAAATTATTTTTCATCATGAAATAATCAACGCTGGACTTCACAGGAGTGGCTGGAGTACTTCTATCACAGGCAGCACTTTGGGTTACAATGGTTGCTGATTGGTGGCAGTAGTAAGGGCATCTGTGATACCAGGGACAGGAGTTGTAACAGTGACTGAGTGAGGGGTTGGGGCCCCACTGTGGGTATCAGACATGGCATGGACATCGGCATCATTTCCAATGCCAGCAAAAGCGACTGAGAGAGCAGTGTGTATGGCTGACGTCAGCTGTGATACTGGTCACAAACAGCAGAGCCACCACTTTTGATGTCAGCGACAACATATAAACAATAGAGACCTAAAACAGGAGGTGGCCAAAAGAATTAATTAAATCTTGGTTTACATGTGAAAAATCCTGTGCTGCTTCCTAGAACATTTTCCAAGAAACTTGGAGCATGCTTGAGTTCTTAAAGAATAGAGAGGAATAGAAAGATTTTGTTTTGTGGTTATGAACTTGTATAGCCTGCAAAATACAAGTGTAGCAACTGTGAAAAGGGATAAAGTGTTTGAATGTGATGATAGGTGAAAGCACTTCAGAACAATATAAATAGCTTAGAAATGCAAGCTATTAGGTATACAGAAATTCTGGAGTAGCATCCACAGATGCCATGTGAAGTTTTGTAGGTGGGAGTGAACAAGTTATTTTGGTTTTAGTGGAGGTTTTAGTTTTGAGCTGTGATTTTGGTATCTTATCCCTTTGGAACATGAACTTTTAAAATGTTTGAAGGGCTTCAGTGCTTCTTGCTTCTGCAGAGGATTTTAGGGCCATAATTCACCATAAAGTGGATGCTTGGAGCCAGGTTCAGATTCAGAGCACTGAGGAAATACAGTTTTAGAGCAAGTCAAGGTTTTCCCAGCATGTGATTTAGAGGACAGAGCATAACATTTGTTATGGCATGGTTTTTCAGGACAGAGTCTATTCCCAGCAGGGCTGTGACTCAACCTTTCAACCAATCAGGAAGCTGGACAGATCAGACCATCAAAAGTAAGGCTTTACCTGGACTTTGTAGGAATTCAAGAGTCTATGATCCCTTCTATAATGTTTTGACCAACAGAAATAGTTCCTCAAATCCCTTTTCCATCATTAGATTCTTTGCTGGTTTTTTTTTTTTTTTCCCTGATTTTCTTCTATTCCTGAAGGATTTACTTTTCTTTGGTAAAACTGCATGTGTGGGATTTTGAGAAATACTTTAGAATGAAGTGTTATCTATCAATCCAAAACACTACCAAGAGATTTATTTGTTGTTTGCCTGTTCCTCCCACCCCTCTCACCTCTTTGCTTCCTAACACATTTTTCTTCCATTTCCATTTTTCTTCCCTCCACAGCAGAGAAAGGCTGCCTACAGCTTTTCCCCAGAGCCATTCAGCAGAACAGTCTTAGAGAGGAGTTAATGTCTTCAATGTCTCCCTTGACAGGCACTCGAACATTTTTTTTTTTTAACTCCAGCAATGCTGATCTTTACGACCAAATACCTACTTTTCTGTGCCCCAAATAAGATATTTTTATTGATGGTGAGTGGGTGGGTCAAGAGCACATTACCAAAACTGCTTTCACTTTTTCTCTATCTCTTTAAAATTTTACAAAGGAAAAAGAAAGTTACCTTGGTAGGTGTGATTTTAGGAGGAATTAATAATACCATCACATTGTATAAATTGGTAAAATAACTCACCTAGCAAAGTTTGGCTGGCTCAGAAATGCTGTTGAAGCCCAGACAGCATCAACAGAATGAGAGTGCATCTGTCTCAATGAAAAATCATGCAATTCATAGAATGTAAATTATCATATAGATTCACTGCATTTTTCGCTCCAAATATGCTCCTGCCCATCATGTTTTGGGATAGGTACATCCACCTCAAGCTGGTCCCTCGTTGTCGTATTATATAAGCTATAGCAAAGAAAGTATTAAGGCTTTTGCTCAGTCTCATCGTGATTCTTGTTTTTAGGTGCTATTCTGCTCACATTCTTTTTGCAGTCAATGGTGTGAAGAGAGCTTCATTGATTGAAACTCTGACCTGATTGTAAGAATCAAAAAGCTTGGGTGATTATCTAAAGCCTATAGGAACTTAATCACATCGCTTTAGTTGTGGCAATAAGCCAAGATTCCACAATCAGCTATCTGTAAGATATTGTGGATTTAAGGTTGAGAGAGGATAATGTGATTCTTCTGTTTTTAAATCAAACCTTCCTTTTAGAGCCGACAATGTTGAGTTTGTGTTTTATGAAGGTTAGGCTGCCTGTAGGGGAGAGGTCCTTCCTGCTATCATTGGGGCGAATTCAGAATTTCCAGGAGTTGCTACTAGATGGATTGTGATTAAGAATTTAAAATGCTCAAATTATCTCTGCATAAGAAAGGAAGTAAATGTTTTTTCTTCAGAGTCTTATAAAGAACCATTTTAGAAACAGCTCCGTTCACTTTTATAATAAATATGATATTTTAACTAAGTGCTCAAGTTTATAGTGTACTGGAGTATTTATTTCCTTTCTTTTTCTCTTCAGGACAATCCTTTGGCCTCCTTTGTCCGCCTGGGGTCACTTAGGGACCAGCAAACTATACCCAGAGGTCCTGCTGGCACCCTTTTTTGTTGGTGAAGTTTCATAAGAACACAGTTACACCCATCATTCAAATATGTTTCTGGCTGCTTTTGTGCTACAATGGCTGACCTGAATAGTGGGGACAGATTGTGTAGTCCCTGAGTCTGAAATATTTACTAGTTGAACTTTTAAGAAAACATTTCCAAGCTCTCCTCCAGTCTGTTAATATACAAATGACTTTCCTGCTCTCACCAACCCTTTGCCTCTGCAAAGCTCTAGCACCTTCCAGTCTGTTCATTTCTCTTCCACTCAATCTTCTTGAGACATACTTGCTGCTGCCTACCCAGTCTCTGACTTGCTCACTCCTTGACTTTGAGCGCTTAGTTTTGTTCCTATTCTGTTACAGCTGCGGTTTAGGTTACAATGGTTCCTTAGCTATCAAATACAATGGATACATTTTAGTCCTTCTCTACGGCATTTGATGCCAGGATCATGGACTTCTCTTGCAGAATTCTCTGTACTTTTGACTTCAGTGACAATGTTGTTGAAGAAAAATATTTCATGTATGTCTGGTTAAAGATAGTAAGGCAGCTTTATTCAGGGGGGCTACTAGAACAGAATTTTGTAGCAGGAATGAGAGATTGAACTCAATTCTAAATATAAGGAAAAGTAGAAAATAATAGCCAAGGAGCTGAGTGAGGGTCAGAGGATGGTTCCTCTTAGGAGGAACCATCAAGGTTAGAGGGTTTCTGTCTAGAGCTACTTGAGAGGATCCCAGGGCAGGCCAGAGTGAAAAGATATCAAGTGTGGTGCTGGGGGAGTAAGGAGTTTGGTAGGATATAGAGCATCATCAGATACCAAGGGTGGAAATATTCAATAAACTGACTCAGCAGGATTCCTGCTAAATAATGGACTAAGACTAAGAACAAAGAGTACAGTCAGGGCCTAGTTCAAAAGCAAACTCAGGAGCCTGGCTAGCATTTGGTTAAAGAAAGAGTCTTTCTCAGTGAAGTCTCCTGTTGATTTTTCCTCTGACCTCGGTGATATTCTATCTTGGGCCTCCTTCAGGCTGCATCTCAATTACCATAACTTTATATCAGGTTCCCACCATCTCTCAGTTGGACAACCTTCACCAACTCTAGCTGGTTTTACTTTTCTTCATCACTGTCTTTTAAAAATCTCTTCTCATATAGAGTGACCTATGTTGAAAACTGATATTATTTCCCTGATTGCAAAATTTTAGTAATTTCTTTTGCCTGTAGGATAACTTTAAAATTCTTTATAATTAAAACAAACAATCTAGCCCTTGTATTGCTGCCTTAACCATTCTTTTCTTCTGAAGAGAATTATCTAAGATCACTGTTTTGTAACCTGGATTATTTTCTAGGGAAAGCAAAACATATCATAAATGCAGAGTGTGATAGGAAAAGTTAAGTGAAGTCATTCAGTATTTCACAGGGTGCCTAAGGCAGGCAGATAAGAAATGGGGAGAAAAGCTGTGCAGAGGACAGATCATGAAGAGCCTAGTATACTGTACAAGAGAATTTATGTTTTATTCAATAAGCATTCATTGATAATTTGGCCAATTAGTATCATCAGGTTCATATTTAATAAAATCCTTTCTTAAAATGATATAATATTTCTGGAAATCAATTTTTATAATTTGTGTTAAGATAAATAAAGGATTATCGAGCTGTCCCCATAAAAAAATAGAAAGGGTTGACTATATTTATATAACTACCAAACATAAAATATAGGAGGAAGGATTATGCTATAGTTTGGGTATTAAATGTCTCCCAAAGGCCCATGAATTAAAGACTTGATCTCCAGCAGTACTAGGAAGTGTTAGAACCTTTGGGAGGTAGACTCTAGTGGGAGGTTTTTAGGTCACTGGGGTATGCCCTGGAAGAAGACTCTGGGATCCTAGTCTCTTCCTCTTTCTCTCTTCCTGTTCCCAGTTGTGAGGTGAGTGCTTTTGTCTATCATCTGGTTCTACCATGAGGTACTGCCTCATTGTAGGCCTGAAGCAATGGGGCCAACTTCTCTTGGACAGGAACTGTGAGATAAAATAAACCTTTTCTCTTTTTAAGTTGATTGTCTCAGTCATTTAGTTATAGTGATGGAAAGTAACACAGATGGGATAATGGATGGAGTGATTTATCAGGGCATGGGACATCAGTTAAAGGGTTAGCATGGATAGAACAAAAGGTGGCTCAACTATAATGTAGGAAGAAGGAGACATATCTGTGATATTAGGATGGGCAAAGGAAATTGAGAGAATTCTTAGTGGGCTTTACTTAACTTGGGAAATAGAAAGCCATATGGTCATCTAAGCATGATGAAGGAAATGCTGGCACACACTGCATAAATGAGATTTTCGACTAACAGTTGCAGAATATGGAAGCTAGAGATAAATGCACTTTGGCAGAAAGATTATTTGGCAGTGTTAAAGATCATATGGGATGGGAAGTCATCAATTTATAGTGACTTAAAAAAAACTATTTTGCTACAGTACTTCACCAATCATAGTGGACTAGGAAAGTGGGCAGCAGCTATTTGGTGGGACAGTTACAGGCACATAGTTTATGTCATGTGAAGAGGCCATTGGGTAAAGGTTATTGACAAATAGCATTTTTTAAGCCTGCATCATAGGGTTTAAGGATGGCAGCAGATGGAATTAACTTTCACAGATTCAGAATCATGATTGGTATACAAAGCATCAGCCTACCATGTTAATACTCTTCAGTGATTCCTAATTGCTTTGCATGTTAATGCAATCTATTGGTAATCAGCTTTAATATCCTCCAACTGTTAGCTCTCTTTTATCTAACAGTTCTGGGTGTTTTGAAAGGGAGGATCTCAGGCAGAATTGGAATGAACCATGAAAAATACCCAGTTTATGGAAACAGCCAGCCTGCCTAACTCTGTATTCCTCCTTTTGTTAAAACCTCTGAACATTTTATCATCTTAAATCTTTCATAATTGTCTTCTCAGAGCCTTTTGTTTTTCATTTAGTCAATCAATAAATACTTGAATATTATGTTCCAGGCACTATAATTAAAGTTCAGTGACATCATCTGAGCTAGGATCTTTAGTCTTAGAATTCTGGGACAGGGAAGATTTTGAAAATTATTCTTGGTTTTAACATGTTGGGAACAATCAGATATCCCTGGGTCTTTATCAGAGCTAATAGGCCATGCTGTATAACAGGGTGCCAAAAACTCACAGAAAAAGTAAGATAACTCCACAAAACCACCAAAGTCTTCTTTGCACTTTCAATCTCTTTGATAATATCTGCACTGTTTATTAGGAGACATTGGTGGCTATGGTAATTGGGGTTTTGATCTATACAAAACTTTTAAACTGTTTACTTATTTGAATTTTACTTGAGTAGGCACTTTTTGCCTCTTCTAGCAGACTATGAGTCCTGGATGGCAAGGACACTTGAACAAAAATATTTTTTTAAATTCAAGTATGAATCATTCTAATAGACATCACGAGCATAGTAATGTTTTCTAAATTCTGCAAGTCAAGCCTGAGTTGTGTTATTATCTATGAGCCCAGAAACACCATGGCTACTGAGGAGTGCCTTAGATGAATGGTAGAAATTGCCATAAACTCTTTTTCTATGATGTTAGCTTTAGACAGGTTGGCCATTTTGATTGGCTGCTGCCTGTTGTACTTCCCATTTCAAATGTCCTCTAGGCAAATTGCATCTGAAAAACTCATCTAAAGAATTCAGATTATTTCCTGCCAACCATTACAATTACTGTTAAAGGCTTCACTCATTTTTTTCATTTGCTTTGTCTCTTTGTTCCACAATGCTATCAAGTTCTGATGGAAACAGCATTGTGTGATGATGTGTTAATTATATTTTTATGCCCCAACAAATCTGAGGTCTAAGAGACAACTTGGTTTTCTGTATCTATTAAAAATAAGCAAACAAAAGCAAGTAAAAAATAACCATACAGATCCTTAGAATACATAAATGCCTCTTTCTGCATGTCTATATAACTATATCATACCTTTAGAGTTGTTTTTAATCTCATTAAATATAAGTCAAGGATTCATTCACCTTCTAACTTTCCATGGTGTTTCACCCAATGGTATATCTTTTTATTATTTATTATTATTTTTAGTACAAGGGATTGAAACCAGAGGGCATAACAACTGAGCTATACCCCCTGCCCTTTTTGTTTTTTATTGAGAAAGGGTTTTGCTAGCTTGCTTAGACCTTGCTAAGTTGCCGAGGCTGGCTTTGCACTGTTGATCCTCCTGTCTCAGACTCCTGAACCACTGGGATTATAGGCATGCACCATTACGCATGGCAATAAATGAAATATCTTGAGGTAACTATTCTTGACAATCTGTTTTAATTCTCATAATAAACCTATGAGATAACTCTCACCATCATTTTGTAAGTCAGGGGATAGATTTAGAGGTAAAGTAACTTGATAATAACAGGGATTGTTATTATTATCAAAGAGTAGCATTCAAAAAATGATAGTGCAAATGCCAAGACATTGTTGCAAGGCATTATTCCCATTTTGCAGATGAACTAGTTTCAGCAGAAAGAGAAACAGAAGAGAAACAGCAGAAAGTGGCCTTGGGCCTTTTTGCCCGAGGCCACTCAACTAGTGCCAGGATGTGACAGGCAAATGAATGTCTCAGGCTGGGACCCATCTGATTCCAGTCAGACTGCAGAGCTGGTGTTCTTCCTGGCTGACTGACTTGTTTAACTAAGGGCTTTGCTCTCACCAGGGGACCATTGTTGAGTGTGCACAGCTTCCCTGTAACAGGGAAATTACTGGATAAAGTTGTATCCTGTCTTGTCCAATTATAAGACAATCAGTGCCAGGAACACCTTATAGGCTAAAAGTAAGTGTTAATGCTCCCCCCAAAACCCCGCCCAGCATACTTTAGTCTTGCTCTTAGGCAAGTAAAGCATGATAAGCAGCAGCAAGTTAAAAAATCCTACTGCTGTTCACTGTTTTTTTTCCTTTTTTCCTTTTTTTTCTTTTCTCCTTAGCTGGTGCCAAGGTAATCACCTAGTACACAACTCCCAGGAGCATTATGCTGACAGATCCTGATGTTCCACTTCTGTGTTTTCATTTGAGCTGTGCAGTTATGTCTTCAGTCAAATGGAGATGTGCTGTGAGAGATGCTGGATGGCATTTTTCAGGAGGACGTGAGGCTCACAGCGACCCCTTCTTGCTTACTGTTACTGGAAGGGAAAAGCAGGAAAATTAAAAAAAAAGGGGAGAAATTGTAGTTTTTTTTCAGATTGTCGTATCAAGGTACTTTTTCTAGCTGTATTCCCTATACACTTAATCACATCAATCTAGCTGATGAAATAAAAGCTCCCCTCCCTTGGCCCTAGACTAATTATTCTCGTTAATTATTTTTTGTCTTTCTATCACTGCTTCTAGAACAACTATCATCATTTCCACTTCAGAAGTTCCAGACATGACATACCTATAAATGTAGCATAAAGGATGGTGTGTGGTCTGTCTATGTTTTCAAAGGAACTGCAGAAGGGAAATCAAACCCGGCCTTAGCACCTACCCCATTAGCATGGACGAGTCTTTCAAACTGCTTCTGTTAATTATTAATTATGAGACCATGAACACACTAAACTCCATAATTGGTTGAGAGTTCACATTATCTAGTTCATCATTCTGTATTTGCAGGGTGTCTGACAGCATGTTGGACAAGCAGTGCTCAAACAGCCTGCTAAGTTTCTAGCTTTACCCAAGTAATTAAAATAAGAATTAGATGGGGTGTTTGCCTTTGAGGACCACATTATCACAACTACCTCTACAGTGACTGAGTGAGGCCATTAGCACTATGCAAGGCACTCTGGGGAATATGGTGTCATTTGATTTCCAATCATCACTATCAGGTAATTTACAATCTTAATAACAAGGCAAAATGTGTATGTGTGATGTTAAAAAAAATTAGGCACCAAACACTTGATGTAGATACTAGTGCAATGGAGACTGTCATGGCAAAGCCTCCATGAAGGGTGTTTGGATGGGAGGTGTCACGAAGTAGAGATAAAAATAGAGAAGGTATACTGGTGCAGTAAACATGGGGTAGTCAGCAGGCAGATGGCCCACCTGGAGCTGAAAGAACTAATAGGTCAGGTAAGTACCAAGGCAGATTGATGGATTCACCCATGGATAGATAATTTGTGTATATCATAATAAAGTAACATCTACTTGCTCAGAATATCCTTTTTAGAGGTCAAAGTTCCTACAACCCTTATAATACAATTTGTTCTTCTTCTGTTATATAAGATTAATACATTATATATAAAGTTAGTCCCATCAAGATCTGTAGGTTTGTTTTTCAGGGAGATAAATTTTATATTGTTTTACAGCTGGAATATATGAAGTTTACAAAGTTTCATGCAAACTATCCAAAAATTAGGTCAGATGACAGTTTAATTAATATGACTATGAAATATCAGGGAATAAACTTTCCTTCAAAAATATTCATGTGAGGGCTGGGGTAATAGCTCAGTGGTAGAGTGCTTGCCTAGCATGTGTGAGGCACTGGCTTCAATTCTCAGCACAGCACATAAATAAGTAAAATAAAGGTCCACTGACAACTAAAAAAATTAAAAAGAATATTTCATATGAAATAATCATGTTTGATTGCAATGCATCTCTGCAAAATTTTCTAGCAAAACATATATGGGATTTATCTTTTCCCATCCTATTAAATTAGACAATGAATTGAAGGCAGAACCCTCAGTGTCTATCCTCAAAATGGGATATGCAATTATGTCTGAATCTATGAGAAAGTAGATCATCTTTCAAGCAGTGTCCAAAACAATGCTATTTCTGAGTGTGTTGAAATGATTGAATAGTGGGATAACACATTGAATGATTTCTAAATTTCTTCATGTTCTAAAAATACGATTACATTGCCTTCTGCCCCTTCTGCCTCCTCAACAAGAATCTTGGCCTAGCTTGGAGTAGAGTTACTCCAGATTTTGAAAAGGGCTTAATACATAGTACACATGCATTTTGGAATTTAATTCCCTCATAATTCTATGAGGTAGGCACAAGGATCTCAACAGTTTCTGCCCTTAGGCATGAATAAGTGAGAGGGGCCACTTGCCAGAACCCTGAGTCTTAGAGGACTCTACAAATTATAGACACTAAAACACACAAAATTTTTTTTCCCATTTAAACTATGACTTCTTTTCCTTTCTTGCTTCCTTTTTTTGAATTTATTTGACTACATAGGAATTACTGGAAAGATATGTATTAGCTAAGATGGCCATCCCAGGAAAGAGGATGCTGGTCTGAATGTGTGTGTGTGTGTGTGTGTGTGTGTGTGTGTGTATATCACATCATCTGTCCTGGAAATTGGAGAGAGAGTCATTACTTTTGCTTATGTCTGAACTTCATTTGGTTGTCCCAAATCACCCAAGTGGAAGTCTGCTCAGACTAACATCTTCAAATAACTGTATTCTCTTCTTCCCTACCATATCCCCTCTGCTTAGATAGTTTAGTTATCTGGACATCCTGAATCAGGATAACCAACTGGCACTGTAATCACCATCTAGCAGGCCTGGGAAGTTTATGTTCTGTTTGGCCTCAGCAAAACAGAGGCACCAAACACTTGATGTAGATAGTTTGTGCTCCCCCTAGGCTTATATGGGCATGGAGGCAGACCCAGGAGTGATGTGGCTCTCTGGTCTCACAGTAGTGATCACCACCCAGAGGAGTAGGCTTGAGAGGTTGGAGGAAGGGGAGTTAAATAGGAAATAGGGCAGGTAGTGGGTGTAGCTTACTTGATAATTTTCAGCTATTCAGACATATGGAATGTCAGTCCTCATTTGTATTCTTGCTCGAGGTTGTGCTAATATTAGGGGAGACATGATTGCAGTTCTACAGATGAGTAAAATGAGGCTTAACAGGCAGTAAATTAATTGCTCAATGACCAGTAAAAATCAGAGCTGTGATTTGAACATTGATCTGTTGAGCTTAGAATCTGAAAAGTGGGGGGGTGGGGGATGGGGATAGTTTATAGAGGGAGCACCTTGAAAAACATAGACTCTGAATGAATAAAACTTCTTCTAAAAATCTGAGGAGAAAAACAACATGAGAAGATCTTGTCCTAGAAAGGTTTGCTTGATCATCTAAAAGCTATTAATTACTAGCACATAATAATTAGCCCTGGTTCTTAATCCAAAAGAATCCCAAAGAACCATTTCTTAAAGCTTAAATCACTGCACGTGTTAATAGTTTTTATACATGTGCAGAACACATGCACACAAACACACACATGTGCACACACACTATGTTCTCAAAATAAGAGTGGGAAATTCAAGGTTAAACAAAATGAGATAATGTTCTTTATTGTAATATTTCTCAGTGTCTTAGATTTACCTATTTGGGTATCTATGGAGCCAATAATGTGCAGAATTTCCTCAAACTACTTCCTGACTGGCCTGTTTTTGCTCATTGTGTTCTGGAAGTAGTGATGTGTAGACCCTCTCCTGCTGACCTTTTGGTTGGTTTGAATATAATATATACCCTTGAACTCATGCAAAAGTTTAATCTCCAAAGTCATATGTCAATGGGATTAAGAGAGTGGAAATGTGTGTGTGTGTGTGTGTGTGTGTGTGTGGTGTGGTGTGTGTGTGCATGCTACTGGGGATAGAAACCAGGACCCCATGCATGCCAAACAGACATTCCACCACTGAGCTACCCTTCCCCAGTCCACCAGGGTAGAAACTTAACCTGAACATGATATTTAGGTGTGAAGCCTTTGGAAATAATTAGACACCCCAGATAATTAAGGTGGAGTCCCTAAGTTTATTTCTGGTGGTTTTAAAAGAAGGAGGAGAGAAACAAGAAAGAGATATACATGTGCTCCCACCATGATGTGATAAAACCAAGGGGGACCCTCACCAGAACCTGCACAATGCTGATTGGACTTCAAGCCTCCAAAACTAAAATTTTTTTTAAACTAAACAAGCTAAATGAATAAAATAAACTTTTCTTTGTAACTTTCCTCTGGTATTTCATTATAGTTATGAAAAACCAACTAATACATATTTCTACTAGAGGAAGAGAGAAAGCAGTCTGACAGCTGCTTTGTCTGGCCCACAGTAGTTGAAAATCATGATTCCAGTGTCTGCCTAGACCTCTGGCTAGCAAAGGAAAAACTGATCATCACTGTTCTGCCATCACGATACTAATTTACATATTACAGCAATGGTCAGAGAAAACTTATTTGAACAAAAACTTAAGAAGGCTTATATTTGGAGTCTAGTCCCCTAGACTTTACACATAAAAGGAAAATAAACTGAAAGTCAGTACCTTTATGTTTTATTTTTGCATTGGTAAAAATAGAAGAAAAATGACAATCCAAATAAACAAAGTCAGACAAAAAAAGGAAATGAAAATTATTGAGTGTCTGTGCCTACAGGCTACTAGTATTAAAAACAAAACCTCCAAAGTGCAGGTGACAGAAGAAAATTATAAGATACAAAGATTTTATATTCTACTGTAGGATAACAGAAAAATTTAGACCATGTTATTATTTGATGTATTTGCAAATGAAAAGGGTGCCCAAGGGGTGTAAATGGGAGTATTATTGACCTAAGTCTTAAAGAAATTTAAGAGAATAAGTTAGTGCTTTTCTAAAAGGTTTAGAAATAAAGTTACTAATACTAGTAGTAGGTCTCTAGGACAAAAAAGACTAGTCAAAGAAACATACAAAATGATAAGAAAGCAAACAAAGATAACAAGATTACATGCGGGGAGAATTCAAAGACCTTATTGTGGGCTGGGGATATAGCTCAGTTGGTAGAGTGCTTGTCTTGCAAGCACAAGGCCTGGGTTGTACTCCAGCACAGCAAAAAACAAACAAATGAACTAAAAAAGAAAAAGAAAAACCCACCTTATTGTGATATGTGACTTGTGAAATTTTTGAGACAAGGTTAAAGTGAAGGAAAACGACATCGTGGATTTTCTAAATGGCAGATCATAGATGTTTTTAATTTGCAAAGTCCTGACTCACAAGGGCTATGCAAGCAAATCTGGCTAGGGTGACATTTTCAGTCCAGCTATAAATAGATTCCACACACTTCAATATATCAGAAGCATAAATCAGTGCAAATGTCCATGGGTATTCTTTGTTTTATGGAAATACATGGCAGAGAGCAGTGGCTCAACCATCCCAATGTTTTCCCCAGCCTTCAGTGTTATTCCAGTAGCAACAAAGTTGGGATTGGGTAAAACTCTGTCACACAGTTGTAGTAGCTGGGAAGGCATCTTAGAGTTGAGTGCCTCCAATCTTAGGAAGTCCCTGCTTGATCATGATCAGAAGGATTTCTGCAAGACTGTAGAGCTTAGGAAGCAAAAGATAATTAAAAGAACAATGTACATATCTTATAAGTAAATATTTAAACTTTGATATGGGTATTGTGCAAATGTCAATATGTACTAATTTTTACATATGCTTTGCACAGATAAGTTTGTTTGTTAATAATCCTAATCGCTTGGGAGTAGGATTCATTTTGAATCCTTGCTGGTGAGAAGTGGGAGCTAAACTGGGTAGCAAGGTTCACAGTGTCTGTTCTTCACTCCCTTGAATTGTGTTCCTGGCTTAGCTGTCTTTGTCCATAAAAGATTTAGCCCTGAAAATATCTTGGCCTTGTGGTCCTTCAGACTCCTTCTTCATTTTATTTAAGCTTCAAAAATTTTATTGAACACATGTCACTGCCTTTTCCACAGCTGCTGCCATTGCTAACTATTGCCACGGTTGTCCCTGAAAGGTTAGTGTGAAGCTTGGCCTCATTGTAATGGTTTTGAGAGGTTTCTGGATCATTAAGTGGTGGGGCATCATGGAAGGAGACTAGGTTATGGGGGCACCACCATTGGAAGGGATTAATGCAATTCTTGAAGTATCTGGTTAGTTTTTATAGAACTAACTCACTATAAAGCAAGGGAACCCAAATACTTCACTTCTGTCTGTGCCTATTTCCCTCTCTGCGTCTGTATCATATTGTGATGTAGTGTGGGGGCCCTTGCCTGGATATCAGCACCAACATGTTTGGACCTCCCAGTCACCAGTATGATGAGCCAAATAAATCCCTTTTCTTTCCAGGTTATTTGGCATCAGCTGTTTTGTTATAATAACATAAATGGATTAAGACAGTTACCAATGTAACATTTTCCTCGCAAACAACAAATTTACCATTCAGTTGAAAATCGCACATTTTAATTGACTGGCTTACTATGAACCAAATACTGAGTAAAATGAAAAAAGCAAATATCTCTATATTAAAAAAATTCCAATCTAGTAGAGGGGCTGGGTAAGACATAAGGTTTAACACTATGGTTGGTGTAAGGAGGTGCTATACTATAGAATAGAACAGGAGGAGTCAGCAGAGGTTTTATAATGATGATGTTTTTACTAAGTCTTGAAGTTATTAATTATTAGATAGGTTGAGCTTAGATATCAGTTCTCCCAACAGTCATTGGTCCTTCTGCTATATTGTCCATAGTTTCCCCTTTGCAATGTGTTAATGTCAAAAGCTTAAAGTTTAAAGATATCAAGCCCAAACAAAAGGACACAGTGTGTATGCATGTGTGTGTATGTGTGTGTGTGTGTGTGTGCACGTGTAGTTAATTAATATGTGTGGTTTTCAACTATGCGCAGTCCCCCCACTATTTTATATATAGCTTTATTTGTAAATACTAGGGGTTTTTGAATGATGTCAAACTTCAACACGTACAGAGTAAGCACTTTCAAACTTTGTTATTTTTAATTAAAATTTTTCTGCATATAAGAAAAAGATACAGTGAAAGGGAAAAAAGAAATATCTGTTGTCCTTTTCTAGTTAATATTATATGCTCCATTAATATAAGCATCCATTACTGTAAACTTCCTTATTTATTTCTCTATTCTCTTTTAAAAATCAAAGCAATTGACCTTGAAGAAGGGCTTAAATTTAGCTTCCCAAAACTCCAGCAATTGGCACTCCCCACAGCAGACCTTGACCAGAGCTGAGCAGCGTGGGAGAGGGTGTGGGGGGAGGAGCCTTCATCAATGCTGAACAGTCCTATTTCTTCTAGTTATCTCCTTCTCTTCCCTCTGCACATAGAATTTATTTTCTATTACTTCCTTCCTCCTCATAGCTTTTCCTTTGCTCTTATTCAGCCTCCTCATCCTAGGCAGTTTACCTCAGATTGACCTGAGAAACACAGCTGAGTGATCAGATGGGACCAGCTGCAAATCAGAATCTGCACATCTAAGGGGTCTGGAATCTGCACTTCTTCTCTGGCTTCCTTCCTTAGGACCTATTTAATCCTTGGGCCTGGTCTTTGGAATCTATCATTCTACTTTCTTCAGAAAACTTATATCATGGATTAGTTTCCTTGAATAGTTTTAACTTTTATGACTCAATTGAATACATCTCATTGCTTTAATAATACACTCAATAGTAAAACATAAGTAATAATGACTGTCCCCTGCATATATTATAACCATTTCACTACTTCCTTCCTGTTCTCCATAAACTGTTAAAACAACATGAGAAGATCTTTTTACAGGTAGGTGCTAGCTTTTGCTTCTTCCTCATTGCCCATTCACTCACCACCACTTGCTCACCTGGATCTGGCTCTATCACTCCACAAATGAAACACATTTTAACAATGTCATCAAATTAACATAATAGTTTTTTTTTTTTTTTGGCTCTTGGCTTACTTGACTTCTCAGAATCATTCCATGCAACTGACAAATTCATTCTTCCTAGAATGCTTTCCCTGGCTTTTTTGATACAACATTCCTGATTTCCTCCTAACACTGGATTCCATTTATTTATCCAGACCTCTACTCTTCAATGAACATGCAGAATTTGGAGTTGAAGGGTTGATCTTAACCCATTTCTCTCCTGACATGATCTGAATGTCCATTTCCACCAAAATTCACATGTTTAAATCCTAACCCTGAGGTGATGGTATTAGGAGATTGGCCCTTTTTGAAGGTGATTAGTTCATGGGATTGCTATTTCATTATTATTTTATTGGTTCTCTAATAAAATAGGTACAACAGAGCTATTTCCTCCTTTCTGCTATGTGAGGTCCCCGTGAGAAGACACCTTCCATGGAGAGAGTGGACCCTGGTGGTGTCTTCTTTTTTAAACAGAAAATTTTCTATTTAAAAATTAACCAGTTTATGATATTTTGTTATATTGGTGAAACAGGAATAAGACATCTATCAATCTCATAGTCTCATCCTAGGTTGATTCATTTGCATGCATGGCTGTTATTTTAATCTTTCTGCAGAAAACTATTATATTTTTTTTCTTTATCAATAGTTGCTCAGTTCACTCTGAGTTCCAGATTCACATATCCAATTCTTATTTGATATTTCTTTAGGAAATATCAATCTCAAAATATGAAAAGGACTAAACTCAATATTTGCCCTCCAGTTCTCAAAATCCGACCATTTTCTCATCCCAAAATTACAATCACCAGTATACACATTGCCATGATTAATTCTGAAAACTAGGGAACATCCCTGTACTATTCTCTCATTAATTTTTATTGATTTTCATTTCTAAATTTCTTTCACTAGTTTTTATAATTTTTATTATCAATATTTTTTCTTTTGTGTTTTTATTAGTGCACTACAGTTATACATAGTAATGGGGCTCATTTTAGCATGATCACATATACAAGGAATTCAGTTTGCTCCACTTCAGTTCTCAGTACTTCCTCTTTTCCTCCACTTCCCCCACATGTTTTCCTTCCTCTGTTATACTGGTCTTTCTTCTACTTATTAATTTCTTTTAAGTTGGTGTTTTACAGTTATGCATAAAGGTGGAATTCACTGTGATATTCATATATGTACATAGCATAATTTGATCAATTTTGTTCTTTAAATCCTCCCTTTTCCCAGCTTCTCCTTCCCCCTTAATCCTCTTCTGTACTTTATTCCTCACCCTTTTATTTTCATGGTGTCCCTCAATTTTTTCCCTTATTTTGGCCTAGCTTACACCTATAAGAAAACAATTTGACTCTTGACTTTTGGAGTCTGGCTCATTTCATTTGGTTTCATATCCTCCTGTTCCCTTCATTTACTGGCAATAATTTTATTCTTCTTTATGGCTGAGTAAAATTCCAATATCTATATTTGCCATATTTTCTTTACATCCATTGATTAGCACCTGACCTGTTTCCATAACTTGGTTACTGTGAATTGTGCTGCTATAAATATTGATGTGCTTGTGTCACTATAGCATGCTGATTTTAGTTCTTTTCAATTAAAAAAAAAAAAAAGGAAGACCATAGCTGGGTCATGTGTGGATTCCATTCCTAATCTTTTGAGGGATCTCCATATTGTTTCTCATAGTGGTTGTATTAATTTGCAGTTTCACCAACAATGTATATCCTTTTCCCACATCCTTGCCAGCATTAATCATTATTTGTTTTCTTGATAATTGCCATTCTAACTGGAGTGAGATGATATCTTGTAAAACTTTGATTTGCATTTCCCTGATTGTTAGGGATGTTGAACATTTCATATATTTGTTGGTCATTTGAATTTATTCTTTTTTCATTAAAATTTCTTAATTTGTTCTGATTAGTGATACATGAAAGTAAAATGCATTTAGACATATGCACACAAATGGAACATAACTCCTTCCTCTGGCTGAACCTGGTGCAGAGTCACATGGTAGTGTAATCATACATTTATATAGGGTGATAATACCCATCTCATTCCACCTTCCTTCCCCCACCCACACCCTCTTCTCTCCCCTCACTCCCTTCTGCACAATCCAAAGTCTCTTTATTACTCTCCACCACAATTATGGATCAGCATCCGCTCATCAGAGAAAACATTAGACCTTTGTTTTCTTTGGGTTTGGCTTATTTCACTTAGCATGATATTCCCCAGTTCCATTCATTGACCTGCAAATGCCATAATTTCATTCTTCTTTAAGGTTGAGTAATATTCCATTGTGTGTGTGTGTGTGTGTGTGTGTGTGTATATACATATATATAAATGTGATATATATATCACATTTTCTTCTTCTTCATCTATTAAAATGATCATGTGATTTTTGTCCCTATATCTGTTTATGTGGTAAATTGATTTGAATATGTTTATGTGTTTAACCAACTCTGAATCCCTGGGATCAAACCCATTTCATCATGGTGTGCTATCTTCTTATTGCACTTTCAAGTGTGTTTTGCTAGTATTTTATTAATAATTTTTGCATTTAGTATATCAGGGTATTGATCTCTGTGTGTTTTTTTTTCCCTTGATGTATCTGTGCCTGGTTTTGCTATCAAAATGACTTTGGTTTTAGAGAATAAATTTGAGAGTGGTCATTTGCTTTCTATTTTTTGGAATAATTTGAAATATTGACATCAGATCTTTAAAATTTAGTAGAACTCAGCTGAGAATCTTTCTGGTTCTAGCCTTCTCTTTGTTGTAAGGTTTTTTATTGCTGCTTTAATCACCTTGCTTGCTATTGGACTAGTTAAGTTTTCTATATCATCATGATTAAAATTGGGTAGGTCACATGGTTCTAGAAATTTGTCAGTATCTTCCAGGTTTTCTTGTTTATTGGACAATAAATTTTCAAAAGAGTTTGTAGCAATCCTCTTATTTTAGAAGTATCTGTGGTGATTTCATCTTTTCCATCTCTAATTTTTTGATTTGGGTCTTCTCTCTCTTTTATTTAGTTTGAATAAGAATTTATTAATTTTTTTAAAAACAACTTTTTGATGTATTGATTATATTATTTGTTTCTTCTCAATTTAATTAATTCTAATTTTGCTCCTAATTATTTCCTGTCCTCTACTGATTTGGGGATTAGTTTATTATTCATTTTCTTTTTTTATTTATTTTTTTTAAATTTTAGGTCAATGTACACAAATGGAGTACAACTATCATTTTTCTGGTTGTACACAATGTAGAATCATACAATTTGCATATTTATACATAAACATACAGTATAGATGTTTGACTCATTCTATTATCTTTCCTTTCCCACACCCTCCCCACCCCTCATTTTCTTCTATACAATCCATTCCTTCTCCATTCATCCCCTGCCTCACCCCACCCCCGCTATGTGTCATCAACCACTTCAAGAGAGATCATTTGGCCTTTGGATTTTTGGCATTGGCTTATTCCGCTCAACATGATCTCCAATTCCATCCATTTACCTGCAAATGTCATAATTTTATTATTCTTTATGACTGAATAATATTTCATTGTTGTATATATACCACAGTTTCTTTATCCATTCCTCTACTGAAGGGCATCTAGGTTGGTTCCACAATTTAGCAATAGTGAATTCGGCTGCAATAAACATTGATGTGGCTGCACCACTGTAGTATGCAGATTTTAAGCCCTTTGGGTATAGACCAAGGAGTGGGATAGCTGGGTCAAATGTTGGTTCCATTCCGAGTTTTCGAAGGAATCTCCATATTGCTTTCCAGAGTGGCTGCACCAATTTGCAACCCCACCAGCAATGTATGAGTGTACCTTTTTCCCCACATCCTTGCCAACACCTATTGTTGCTTGTATTCTTGATAATAGACATTCTAATTGGGGTGAGATGATATCTTAGGGTAGTTTTGATTTGCATTTCTCTTATTACTAGAGATGTTGAATATTTTTTCATGTATCTGTTGATTGCTTGTAGATCCTCTTCTGTGAAGTGTCTGCTCATTTTCTTAGTCCATTTATTGATTAGGTTATTTGTATTCTTGGGGTAAAGTTTTTTGAGTTCTTTATATATTCTGGAGATTATTGCTCTATCTGTCCTGTGTGTGGCAAAGATTTTCTTTCTCCCACTCTGTAGGCTTTCTCTTCACATTGATGACTGTTTCCTTTGCTGAGAAAAAGCATTTTAGTTTGAATTTATCCCAATTATTGATTCCTGCTTTTATTTCTTGTGCTTTGGGAGTCATTTTAAGGAAGTCTAGTCCTAGGTCCACATGATGAAGATTTGGACCTAATTTTTCTTCTACTAGGTGCAGGGTCTCTGGCCTAATTCCTAGGTCTTTGATCCATTTTGAGTTTAGTTTTGTGCAGGGTGAGAGTTAAGGGTTTAGTTTCATTTCGCTGCATATGAATTTCCAGTTTTCCCAGCACCATTTGTTGAAGAGGCTATGTTTTTGGCACCTTTGTCTAGTATGAGAAAACCGTATTTATGTGGGTTTGTCTCTGTGTCCTCTATTCTGTACCATTGATCTACCTGTCTATTTTGGTGCGAATATCATGCCATTTTTGTTGCTATTGCTTTGTAGTATAGTTGAAGGTCTCCTATTGTGACGCCTCCTGCTTCGCTCTTCTTGCTAAGAAATGCTTAGCAATTCTGGGTCTCTTATTCCTTCAAATGAATTTCATAATTGCTTGCTCTATTTCTATGAGGTCCATTTTTGGGATTTTAATTGAAGTTGCACTGAATTTGTATAGCGCTTTTGGTAGTATGGTCACTTTTATGATATTAATTCTGCCTATCCAAGAACATGGGAGATCTTTCCATCTTCTAAGATTTTCTTTAATTTCTTTCTTTAGTGTTCTGTAGTTCTCATTGTAGAGGTCTTTCACCTCTTTTGTTAGAATGATTCCCACATATTTTATTTTTTTCAAGGCTATTGGGAATGGGATAGTTTTCCTAATTTCTCTTTCAGAGGATTCATCACTTATGAATAAAAATTCATTAGATTTATGATCATTGATTTTATATCCTGCTACTTTACTGAATTCATTTATGAGTTCCAGAAGTTTTATTGTGGAATGTTTTGGCTCTTCTAAATATAGAATCATGTCATCAGCAAAAGGATAGTTTGAGCTCTTCTTTTCCTTTTCGTATCCCTCTAATTTCTTTGGTCTGTCTAATTGCTCTGGCTAGTGTTTCAAGGACGATGTTGAATAGAAGTGGTGAAAGAGGGCATCCCTGCCTAGTTCCAGTTTTCAAGGGGAATGCTTTCAATTTTTCTCCATTTGGAATGATGTTGGCTGTAGGCTTAGCATAGATAGCCTTTACAATGTTCAGGAATGTTCCTACTATCCCTATTTTTTCTAGTGTTTTGAGCATGAAGGGGTGCTGTATTTTATCAAATGCTTTCTCTGCATCTATTAAAATAATCATGTGGTTCTTAACTTTAAGTCTGTTGATGTGATGAATTACATTTATTGATTTCTGCATGTTGAACCAACCTTGCATCCCCGGGATAAAACCCACTTGATCATGGTGCACTATCTTTTTTATATGCTTTTGTATGCGATTTGCTAAAATTTGTTAAAATTTTTGCATCTATGTTCATTAGAGATATTGCTCTGAAATTTTCTTTTCTTGATGTGTCTTTGTCTGGTTTTGGGTTAGATTCAGTTTGGGTGGCTCATATGCCTCTAGGAACCTGTTGATGTCTTCGAGATATTCTATTTTGTTGGAGTGTAAGTTTTCAAAATAGCTTCTAATTATGTTTTGTATTTCAATAGTGTCTGCTGTGATATTTCCATTTTCATCATGAATTTTAGTAATTTGAGTTTTCTCTCTCCTTCTCTTTGTTAGTGTGGCTAAGGGTTTATCAATTTTATTTTACTTTTTTCAAAGAACCAACTTTTTGTTTTGTCAATTTTATGAATTGTCTCTTTTGCTTCAATTTCATTGATTTTTGCTCTGATTTTAATTATTTCCTGTCTTCCAGTACTTTTAGTGAGGAACTGTTCCTCTTTTTCTAGGGTTTTGAGGTGTAATGTGAGGTCATTTATTTGTCAGCATTTCATTCTTTTATTGAATGCATTCCATGCAATGCATTTTCCTCTTAGCACTGCTTTCATAGTATCCCAGAGATTTTGTATGTTGTATCTTTGTTCTCCTTGACCTCTAAGAATTTTTATATTTCCCCTCTAATATCTTCTGTTATCCATGCATCATTCAATAGCATATTATTTAATCTCCAGGTGTTGGAATAGTTTCTGTTTTTTATTTTATCATTGATTTCTAATTTCATTCCATTATGGTCTGAGAGAATACAAGGTAGTATCTCTATCTTTTTGTATTTGCTAAGAGTAGCTTTGTGGCATAACATATGGTCTATTTTAGAAAAGGATCCATGAGCTGCTGAGAAGAAAGTGTATTCACTTATTGATGGATGGAATATTCTATATATGTCTGTTAAGTCTAAGTTAGCAATTGTGTTATTGAGTTCTAAGCTTTCTTTGTTTAATTTCTGCTTGGATGATCTGTCCAATGGTGAGAGAGGTGTGCTAAAATCACTTAATACTATTGTATTTTGGTCTATTTGGCTCCTGGAATTAAGAAGGATTTTATTGACGTACATGGATGCTCCATTGTTTGTGGCATAAATATTTATGATTGTTATGTCTTGCTGATTTATGCTTCCCTTAAGCAGTATGAAACACCCTTCTTTATCCCTTCTAACTAATTTTGGCTTGAAGTCCACTTTATCTGATATGAGGATGGAAACCCCTGCTTTTTTACTGAGTCCGTGTGCATGATGTTTTTTCCCATTCTTTCACCTTTAGTCTGTGGGTATCTTTTTCTATGAGATGTGTCTCTTGGAAGCAGCATATTGTTGGTTCTTTCTTTTTAATTCAACCTTCCAGTCTATATCTTTTAGTTGATGAGTTCAGACCATTAACATTCAGGGTTATTATTGAGATATGATTTGTGTTCCCAGTCATTTTGGCTTATTTTTGTGTTTTAGCTTGACTTGGTTTCTCCTTTATTTGGTGATTTCTTTAGGGTAGTTCCTCCCTAAGCTGACTTACATTCTTGTTCTTCATTTCTTCCTCATGGAATATTTTGTTTAAAATGTTCTGTAGTGCTGGCTTTCTATTTGTAAATTCTTTTAGCTTTTGTTTATCATGGAAGGATTTTATTTCATCTTCAAATCTGAAGGTAAGTTTTGCTGGGTATAAAATTCTTGGTTGGCATCCATTTTCTTTCAATGCTTGAAATATGTTGTTCCAGACCCTTGCTTTTATGTTATGTGTTGAGAAATCTGCTCATAACCTATTGGTTTTCCCCTGAATGTAATCTGATGCTTTTCTCTCATAGCCTTTAAAATTCTATCTTTATTTTGCATGTTTGGTACTTTCATGTACTTTCATTATCATGTGCTTTGGTGTTGATCTATTGTAGTTTTGTACATTTGGTGTCCTGTAAGCCTCTTGTATTTGATTTTCCATTTCATTCTTCAGATGTGGGAAATTTTCTGATATTATTTCATTGAATAGATTATTCATTCCTTTGGTTTGTATTTCTGTGCCTTCCTCAATCCCAATAACTCTCAAGTTTGGTCTTTTCATGATATCCCATAATTCTTGTAGGCTTTGTTCATGACTTCTTACCATCTTCTCTGTTTGGTCAACTTTATTTTCAAGATTAAATATTTTGTCTTCAGTGTCTGAGGTTCTGTCTTCCAGGTGATCTAGCCTGTTGGTTATGCTGTCCATTGAGTTTTTAATTTGGTTTATTGTTTCCTTCATTTCCAGGAGTTCAGTTTTTTTTTTCAGAATCTCTATCTCTCTATTGAAATGATCTTTAGCTTCCTGTAACTGTTCTTTAACTATTGATTGGTGCAACCATTCATTGCCTGCATTTGCTCTCACATCACATTTGCTTCTCTGATCATTTTAATTATGTTCACTCTGAACTCCATTTATGACATTTCTTCTGCCCTGCTATCATTGGATTCTGTTGATGTAACATCTAGGTTTGTTTGAGACATTTTCTTTCCCTGTTTTCTCATGTTGTTCATGTATCTTCCCCTCTATCCTTGAGAATATGAGGTATTGTAGCTTCCCCCCTGTAGACTTGTGGTGTCCCAACAGGTTTCCAATACCTCACCTCCTAGTCTTCAGTAACTCTAGATCACAGACTGGGGCCAGGGTAGAGTATGTCTGGGCCTCTAGGCTGGTCCTCCTCGCAGCTGCCCCCTGTGCAGAAGTCCCACAGGAGCACTCAGGGCTGACATACCAGGTGCAGAGGTCTCAGGCCTCTGCACTGGGCTGAGTCTGATGTCTGTCTCTGTGCCCTATCTCCCGGACCCAGAAGTCTCCTTATTCATTTTCTAAGGCATTGAGATGTAACATTAGATATTATTTGCAATCATTCTTTTCTAAACATAGGCACTCAATGCTATAAACTTTCCTCTAGAACAGCCTTCATATATCCCAGAGATTTGAATATGTTGTATCTCTGTTCTCATTTGTTTCTAAGAATGTTCTATTTCTCCCCTGATTTCTTTTATAACACATTCCTTATTCTAAAGAGTATTGTTTAATCCCTAGCTGTTGTAATAATTTCTTTTTAATTTTGTTATTGATTTCTAATTTCATTACATTGTGATGTAATAGGTTGCATGAAATTATCTTTTTTAAAAAATTTCCTTTGAGTTGCTTTATGTTCTAAAATATGGTCTACTTTAGAGAGCTCCATATGCACATGAGAAGAAAATGAATTCATTTGTTGATGGATGGAATATTCTATAGATATCCATTAGGTCCATTTGATTAACAATGTATATGGTTTTGAAGACTCTGTACTTAATTTATGTCCAAATGACCTATCTATTGGTGATAGAGGTGTGTTGAAACTAACCAGTATTATTGCATCAGAGTCTATTTGATTTTTTTTTATATTGAATAGGCATTGTTATGTCCTTAGGCACACTGATATTAGGGGCACAAATATTTTCAATTACTATATTTTGTTGTTGAATTATTCCTTTAACTAGTATGAAGTTACAGTCTTTATCATTTCTGATAAATTTTAATTTGAAGTTTAAGTTGTCAGTTATGAAATAGCTAACCCTTCTTGCTTTCATGCTCCATTTGCATGCTATAACTTTTCACCTTCATCCTGTGAATGTATTTTTCTGTAAGGAGAGTCTTATAAACAACATGGTGGGATCTTATTCTTTAATACATTCTGTCAATCTGTGTCTTTTTATTAGAGAGTTTAAACCATGTACATCAGTGTTGTTATAGGTGAATGATTTTTATTTTCTGCCATTTTGTGATGTTTAATTCATCCTTGATTCTCCTTTAATTGACTATTCTTCTAGTGAAATTCATCCATACCCTGGCTCTAATATTTATTTTTCATTTCTGCATGAAATGTTTCACTGAATATGTTTTGTAGTATTAGCTTAGTGGTTGTGAATTTTTTTAGCATTTATCATGGAAAGTTTCTATTTTGCCTTCAGTTCAGAAGGATAGTTTTGCTACATATAGCAATCTTGGTTGGTGCTGATCTTTCATGGCTTGGTATCTCTTACTCCAAGCCCTCCTGGCTTTTAGGATCTGGGCTAATATATCACTTCAATTTCTAATAGTCTTACTTGTAAGTATGACTGGCCATATTTCTCTTGTGACTTTTAGGATTCTATTCTCTTCTGAATATTACACCTTTTAATTATATTTTATCCTGGAGGGGATCATTTTTGATATTCTTTATTTGAGGTTGTTCTAAATGCCTCTTGTATTTGTATTTTCACCTCATTCTAAAGATTTGGAAATTTTTCGAATGTTATTCTATTGAAAAGGATGTGCCTTCCTTTACCTTGTGCTTTGGTGCCCTCATCTATGCCAATGATTCTTATATTTGGTCTTTTAATGTTATCTCAGATTTTTTCAATATTCTGATCCCTCAACCTCCTTTCTTTATTGTTGAATTTATTTTTAACATTACATACTTTGTCTTTGAGGCCTGAGAATCTTTGTCTTCAAAATGGCCTAAAGTATTGGTGATGTTTTCAACTGAATTTTTAAATGTGATTTATTAAGTCATTCATTTCCAGAATTTCTGTTTGGTTCTTTTTCAGAATCTTTCTTTATTGAAAAGTCTTTTTACTTCCTGTGTATTCTTAGTTCATTTCTCTGATCTTCTTTTAGTTCGGTGAACATCTTAATTATCAGCTTTCTAAATTCTTTTTTTCTGGCATTTCCTCCAGTGTTGTGTCAATAGGGTCAGTTGTGTTGTGATCTATAGGGGATTTATTCCCATCTTTTTAAATAACTATCTCTTCTACTTTTATATAAGGGATTTTTAGTTAGCTACTCTTTATTTACTTTGACCTGGGTTAGCAAATATTTTGGTGTAAATATTTTCATTCATTTTAAACTCACTACTATGTCCAGTCTCTAACACCACATTGAGAGGAGGTACTAATTCCTAGTCATTTCAGCCAGTTCAAAGAAAAGAAGTTTATTAGATATGACAAAGGGGAATGAAGGGAAGAGAGGGGGTTGGGAATAGGAAAGACAGTAGAATGAATCAGACATAACTTTCTTATGTTCACATATGAATAATGACTAATGTAATTCCACATCCGTACAACCACAAGAATGGGAAGTTATACTCCATGTACATATGATATGTCAAAATTCACTCTACTATCATGTACATCAAAGAGAAACTTTAAAAAACCATGCCTTATGCTAATATATTTTTTAAAAAATTATGAGTAATGTTCTTTGGCAGTCCTCCAATCTGAGTGGTAAACTGGAATGATTTTCTTGAATTGGTTGAGAAATTAGATAATAAAGAAAGTAAAAATTTCTTTTAAATAGTATTTGACTCTTTGGTCAGCTGGTCTCCCACTGCTTCACTTCTGGCCTGTGGAAAAGTTGAAGCTGACTCTTTTCCTTCCACCATTTTCTGGGAACAAATTGATTTATCTATGTATTTTTCTTGGTCAAATTTTTGAAGTAGAATTTTTTCTTTCCAGAATTTCAGTTATTGTGCTGTTTGCTTATTCTTGATTCTAACTCTAAGTGGTCAAACTTTTCAGGGGAGTGTATGCAGAGCTTCAGGGTTTCATTTTCTTCTTGGCTGATCTTCTTTGATGACTGCTCTCTTTCTGGGAATCTTAGATCATGTCTTGAAAGGATAAGAGTAGAATGTGTCAGTCTGTACTCCATCCCTTTCTAGGTTTGGAAGAAATGACTCAGGGATCACCAGATTTGGCTTGAATTTAATTGTTTTCATCCTCTCTGTGCCCTGCCAGTGTCAGTAAGATTTATCTCAGATTTCAAGTCGCCTATTTCAATTGAAAGATTTCGTTGCTCTTCTCAGCTTGCAGATTCAATTAACCAGTGCCCAATTGCTGCTCTGATAGAGTGGCTTCTTCTGAACCACCATATTCTATTCCACAAAACAAGAAACTACATGGATTAAAAGGATATTATAAATATACATGATTAAGAGTAAAGAAGTTGGAGTATTAAGGCAAAAGAATGGTTGGGGTATTCAGAAGGTGAGAAGAGAGAAAGTAGCAGCAAGGTCATACATGAAAGCCCTAATAAAGGTGGAAGTGAAAAAATAGAAGCCAGAAAATAAGATATTTTGCTGTTAGAGGGAGAAATGATAAGAGAAAGAATAATACAACAAGCAAAAAAAAAAAAAAAAAAAAAGATAACACCACCTACACCCCTAATATCAAACAGCAAAACTAAAAAATAGATAATAAAGAATAAAAATAAAAAAGCTCAAAGGAAAACAGAAGCAAACAAAGAAAAAGTATCTCTTGGATAAGCAGAACAAAGTAGTAAATGTTAAGAAGAAGAAAATAAATGATACAATAGGAGAAAAAGCCAGAAGCATATGTGCATATACATGAAATAATCAGCAAATATAAGCAGAAAAACAACTAAAATTTTTTATAATAAAGAGAAAATTTATTAATTTAAAAATGCTTCATTTTTTTCCCCTGAGGTAGCTGAAGTTGAGTTATTTACATTGTATTCCAGACTGTCCTTCTTTCCTTTAGTTTTTGGTTATGTGCCTCTTAGAGGGAGGCAGGGATAGTGATATTAAACCCAACCTCCTTTTTTGCCTTTGTCCACTCTGCCCGCTGAGGTAGATTCTAAGTATATTTGGTTGAAACGGCTCTCAGCTTCATTACTTACCTGTAAAGGGGACATGGAACTAATAGTGTCTTCTATTGGGATTTTTGTCTGGACATGTTAGATTGCTGCTTTTCTTGATTGGAAGTGGTACACAGATCTACTTGGGAAGTTCTGGCTGATGGGGTTGAGCTCAAACTTTGAACCTTTGTTTGGGGTATGTACTCTGCAGCAATTAAAGCCTTGTACCCCTAGGGTTGAGCAGATGTTGGACTTGGCTTTGCATCTGGGTTCCTAGCAGAGTTCTACTCAGACCTCTTTGGTGGATGGTACATGACAAGTTTCCTGGAGACCATTCACCACCTACACATGAATTTTCAAGTCTCTGTCCCCAGATATAAGCCTGTCCATTCATACATTTTTCCTCACCTTTTTCAGCTGGTCATTTGTACGATAGAGCTCAAAAAGGAATTGGGGTACACTGCCCTGTCCCCTGATCTGGTCAATTTCCCTGATCCTTTCCCACTGTGGCTGGTTGTTCAGGTCACAGGACTCAAAGGAAGAGCATGCTGCACTCTTCTCTAAATCTCTGTCTTGAGATCCCCTGGATCCACTATCTTCTATGACTATATTGATATTGTGATTTTCCAGGTGAACTTTAGGTCACACATTAAGCACTGGTTGAGAAAGAGTGGAAATTTTTGTTAAGGACCCCCTAGGGGTGGTTCTGTAGGAACAAAATTTAGCATAAACTCCTCTAGCAGGGTTCCTTACCTCAGTTCTTCACTTAGAAGTCAAGGAACATTAGAGCACATATTGTGTGCCAATTTTCTCCCCTGAACTTTTTCCCTTTGTGTTGCCCTTCCTTTGTGGTGACAGCACCCTGGCTGCTGCTGGGCTTGGGTCGTATTTCTTTGTATCATTATACCAGAGGCTCCAGGCTTCTCCCAATCACTGAAAAACAATGATTTATTATGGTATTCTTCAGACACCCACCTCATTATGAACTCATACTCCTGTCATTCGAATTCCAAACAGCAGACCAAGTGGGAAGAGCTTCCTTCTTCTACTCTGACATTTTGTGATCCCCCTCTCACTGGATTATTAGAATAGTCTTTCCTAACTCCCAAAGTTACTTTTCACACTGAACCCAGAGTGTTACTTTTAAAACTAAATTGATCAAAAGAGCTACCTTCTTGAAAGCTCTCAAATGTTCCCACTGTTAATTTTTAACTATAACTTTATCGATATGTATTTTATGAAATAAAAATTCACCCTTTTAAGATGCACCATTTAACATTTTTAGTATATTTACAGTGCCATGCAAGCATCACAATTTCATTTTTATCATCTCCAAAAGAAGTCTGTACCCATTTGCAGTCACTCTCCTTTTCCCTCACCCCTATGGAAAATGCTCATAATATATACATTATATATATATATATGCATATATATATATACATATAATAAAATTATATAATCTCATTGCTGTTTTTGATAAAGACAAAACTCATTAACCTTGGCTCTAAAAAAGTGCCTGGTCCTTAGCTTGTCTCATGTCTCATTTCAAATTGTGTCCTCTTTTAATCCTTTAATTGAAGCCACACTGGGCTTCTTTCTCCATTACCCATGTGACAGGCGTCCTCCTCTGCATGTGTTGTTTCCTGTCTTCTTACTTTTCTTTTTGAGTAAACTCTGCTCTCTTGTTTTACCAAAGATCATTTGTTGATTTTTGAAGTTAGTCTTCCCTGAACACCCTGACTAGGTCCAATCTTTCGAATTCAGGGTCCGATGGAACTAGGTGCTTCTACTCGGCTGCTCTGCTAGGGTCATAATACCCATTTGTTTTTGTAATTATTTGATTAATGTCTTTTCTCTTCCAATCCAAGCTTTATGAGAGCAGGGATGGTATCTGCTTGCAGATGCTATTGGAGCCCTAGTATGTAGCATAAAATACAAAAGAAAGTTGATAAAATTATAATTTATAGAAAATAGGTACTGAAGATGAGATAACATTAGAAAAAAAGAAGAGAACACACTGCAATATTTAGTAGAGGGATGATGCAGCAAATATGAATGGGAGTGCTTTCTGGCATTCTCAGATGTATGTTTGCTCATCTTTTAATACCTTCTTGCCTCACCTTTCCTATCTGTAAAATAAGGTTGCATTTGCTTTTTTATATCTCAGTCTAATTCAAAGACTCAAATTAGGAAATGTATTGCATAAGGTTTGCAAACCATATGTTATTTAAAAATGTTCCTATTAAATCACCAAGAAATATATATTCAATTGTATTTGTTATTCATGGGGTATAAAACCAGATTGTATGGAAAAATTGAAAGGGATAAAAATTCTTTCACTTTTGCAACACATATCTGTCAGTTATAAAATTAAATCTCTTCTTGATTAATAAGGATGTGAAAGAACTTTGTAATTTTATTAAGAAAAGATGTCATTGGATCTAAGATAAGGAAGATGACATAAATGACAACAGGGTTAGATAGTAGCTGATACAATGAATGCTAGCTGAAATCTCTAAGATCATAGCTACACCTTACCCAAAAACATGATCAAGGTGAGTTTGCTGAGTTGACGTGATGGGAGATTTATGAAAGAAGAAAAAAGTAAAGAGAAACATGAAAATAAACGATGCATTTGAAAGTAATATGTAGTAGATTAAATATATTTCATAGCTGTAATGTACTAATTCCTGAGTTCTATGTGCTTAAATTCTAATCAGTAGGTTGTGTGGGATAAAAACTCTATGTGGAATCCAAGCAAAGTAGCCTGGAGAGGAAGAAGATGGTGCACCTGTTTAATAAATAGTATATATAAATGTGCTATTTACATTGATGTCTGATTTCTATGAGTTTATTATTTGATTTTATTGCACATTGCCAGGAGCAGGAAGACCACATATGAATGCTTAATTTCCTAACATTGCAAAATTTTAGGAATGGACAGGACCTCAAGCTTCATGATGTTACCATACAAGGAGGGTTTGAGCTTCCTGGATCTGTAGTTATTTGGTAGCAGAAATAGGTCTAAAACACAGATATGGGGATTTCCAATATAAAGTTTTTTTATTTCACTACTCACTATGCTCATTACTAAATGAAATACATTTTTGGCAAACTGAAGAAAATGGTGGAATTTGGAAAATGACTATTCCTGGTGGATGAGGAAGGTAACTTAAATTGTCCTGTTGGTTCCATTTAATGTACAGCTATCTCCACTTTTAGTTTTACCTTCAGAGGTTGGCTTGTTTATATTTCCCCTTTGCAGGCCATGTCAAAGGGCATCTAATCCAGTCACAGTATTATTTTTTATTTATTTTTCATTTTTTAAATTTTATTATTTTATTTTATTTGTTATTATTTTTCCCTTTGAGTTTTAGGGCTACCATGAGTAATGTCAAGTTGAGAATGTTAACCAGAAAAGATTTGAGATGAAGGGATGGACTTAATATCAAGAAGTCCTTGGCAATATTTTTCTCTTTTGTTTTAACTCTACTGGATGTCAACACATGTCAGTTAAAGAATCAAACATTAAACTAATGGTAGGAGAGAAATAGAATATATTGTTCAAGGATAGTTGACATGTCAAGTTATAAACATTTTCTCAGCTGTTGAACCACGTTAGGGGAGATTTAAAAAAAGAAATCATCCAAACTCTATATCGTTGCTTCATTATTTTGATGTTTACTTATATATAGCTTAGTAACAAGCATTTTACCTATTCAGTTAATACCTGTGGTATATGTACTTTAAATATATCATGATTGCTTTTTCTGGAGTGAGGATTCTAAATATCTGTAATTTGTAAAGGCCTGAATGGGACATGAAGTTCTGAGATTTAGCAAATTATATAAATTTGCATTTATAAAAGTACCATAAATCATGAGGTACCTTTATTTGGACCTAGAGATAACTTGACTGAGTAGCTTTTGGTTCACAATGCATGAGCAAGACTGTGTGTTCACTCTTGCACCATCATCCCCAGTCATTACAATCTCGAATGTCTATAACCTCACCCAATAAGTTATCTTCATCCTCTGAAATCATTACAGTCATTGATTTCTGCACTCAATTGTCTATTAATTAGATCCCTTGTGGAAAATCTCTTATTGTTTTTTTCTCTTTCATGTAATTATTCTCTATATTTTAGTACCTTTAGTGCTCTCTGTTGTACAATCAAACCAAATGTTAATGACATACTCAATATCTGATTTTTATATTCCTATCGCCACCCAAGTAGAGTCTAGAACAATTACTCAGGGCATTCATGTGTGAAAAATTACATTGTTTATGTTCAACAAGAAGCCTCTTGGAAGAGAACTAAAAAATGTTGTGGGAGACAATGTATGATGCCCATATTACAAACCTAACATTTAATTCATAAATACAAGTGATAACTCAAGGACACACAAATATTTGAGTACAATCAACATCATTAAAGATAAAGTCAAAGAGGAAAAAATTGATGCATAATCTTTTTCAACATAGAAAAAGAACTTTAAAAATATTCTGAAGTATTCAGAATTCATTTGGAGTATTTTATGAAATAGCTTATTCATAGAATTAGAACATGCTGTTACAAAGAACAATCATACAGAGGGCAAGAAATAATTATATTTAATTGTAGATTAAAGATTTTATCAGGGGCTGGGGTTGTAGTTCAGTGGTAGAACATTTGCCTAGCTTGCAGATAGTGCTGGGTTTGATTCTCCAGACTGAAAAAAAGTGTATTCAGTTAAACAAAAAAATGAAATAGAAGAGTTAGAAGATAAAGCATGGAAATAATTGAAAAAGTAGGAGAATAAAGACAAAGAGAAAAAAGAGAGAAGAGGGCAATCTAGTAAGTTCAATATTTTTCTAATAGGATTTATAGGAAGAGAATTGGGTATTGATTTGGAGGAAATAATCCAAAAAATAGGAAGATTTAGCAGATAAGAAGAAAATAAGAGTAACTAAAATCAAATAGAATTAATGAAGAAATATCAGTTCTAGACTTCAATAAAAGTTCAGAATTAAAAAGAGAACCTTTTAACTACCCAGGAAAAATGAAACAAAAATTGAACAAAGAAACCATAGAACTCAATGATATAATGGCTAATTTAGACTTAAAAGATATATATAGAATATTCCATCCATCAAAAAGCGAATACACTTTCTTCTCAGCAGCTCATGGTTACTTCTCTAAAATAGATCATATGTTATGCCACAAAGCTACGCTTAGCAAATACAAAAACATGGAGATACTACCTTGTATTCTATCATATCATAATGGAATAAAATTAGAAATCAATGATAAAGTTAAAAACAGAAATTACTCCAACACCTGGAGATTAAATAATATGCTACTGAATCATGCATGGATAACAGAAGACATTTGGAGGGAAATAAAAAAATTCTTAGAGGTCAATGAGAACAAAGATACAGCATATCAAAATTTCTGGGATACTGTAAAAGCAGTGCTAAGAGGAAAATGCATTGCATGGAGTGCATTCAATAAAAGAATGAAAAGTCAACAAATAAATGACCTCACATTACAGCTCAAAGCCCTAGAAAAAGAGGAATAGATCATCACCAAAAGTAGTAGAAGACAGGAAATAATCAAAATCAATGAAATTGAAACAGAAGAGACAATTCAAAAAATGGACAAAACAAAAAGTTTGTTCTTTGAAAAAATAAACAAAATTGATAAACCCTTAGTCAACTAATGAAGAGAAGGAGGGAGAAAATCCAAATTATAAAATTCGTGATGGAAATGGAATTACAACAGACACAATTGAAATAAAAAACATAATTAGAAGTTATTTTGAAAATTTATACTCCAACAAAATAGAAAACCTGGAAGACATCAACAGGTTCCTAGAGGCATATGAACCACCCAAACTGAATCTGGAGGACATACACAACTTAAATAGATCAATTTCAAGCAATGAAATAGAAGAAGTCATCACAAGCCTACCAAAAAAGAAAAGCCCAGGACCAGATGGATTCACAGCTGAGTTCTACAAGACCTTCAAAGACAAGCTCATTCCAATACTCCTCAAAGTATTTCATGAAATGGAGGATGAGGGAATCTTTCCAAACTCATTCTATGAAGATAATATCACCCTGGTACCAAAACCAGAGAAGGGCACATCGAGGAAAGAAAATTTCAGACCCATATCCATAATGAAAAAGATGCAAAAATTCTTAACAAAATTTTAGCAAATCGCATACAAAAGCATATTAAAAAGGTAGTGCGCCATGACCAAGTGGGTTTCATCTTGGAGATGCAAGGTTGGTTCAACATCCAGAAATCAATAAATGCAATTCACCACATCCACAAACTTAAAGTTAAGAATCACGTGATTATTTCAATAGATGCAGAGAAAGCATTTGATAAAATACAGCACCCCTTCATGCTCAAAACACTAGAAAAAATAGGGATAGTAGGAACTTTCCTTAACATTGTAAAGGCTATCTATGCTAAGCTCACAGCTAGCATCTTTCTAAATGGAGAAAAATTGAAAGCCTTCCCCCTGAGAACTGGAACAAGGCAGGGATGCCCTCTTTCTTCACTTCTGTTCAACATTGTCCTTGAAACTCTAGCCAGAGCAATTAGACAGACCAAAGAAATTGGAGGAATATGAATAGGAAAAGAAGAGATCAAACTATTCCTATTTGCTGATGACATGATTCTCTATTTAAAAGACCCTAAGAATTCCAACAGAAAATTTCTGGAACTCATAAATGAATTCAGTAAAGTAGCAGGATATAAAATTAATGCTCACAAATCTAATGCATTTTTATTCATAAGTGGTGCATCCTCTGAGAGAGAAATTAGGAAAATTATACCATTCACAATAGCCTCAAGAAAAATAAAATACTTGGCAATCAATCTAACAAAAGAAGTGAAAGACCTCTACAATGAGAACTACAGAACACTAAAGAAATAAATTAAAGAAAGTCTGAGAAGATGGAAAGATCTCCCATGTTTTTGGATAGGCAGAATTAATACAGTCAAAATGGCCATAGTACCAAAAGTGCTATATAAATTCAATGCAATTCCAATTAAAATCCCAACGGTGGACCTCACAGAAATAGAGCAAGCAATCATGAAATTCATTTGGAGGAATAAGAGACCCAGAATAGCTAAAGCAATCCTTAGCAAGAAGAGCGAAGCAGGGGGTATCACAATACCAGACCTTCAGATGTACTACAGAGCAATAGTAACAAAAACAGCATGGTATTGGCACCAAAATAGACAGATAGATCAGTGGTGCAGAATAGAGGACACAGAGACAAACCCACAGAAATACAGGTATCTCATACTTGACAAAGGAGCCAAAAACATACAATGGAGAAAAGATAGCCTCTTCAACAAATGGTGCTGGGAAAACTGGAAATCCATATTCAGGAAAATGAAACTAAACCTATATCTCTCACCCTGTACAAAACTCAACTCAAAATGGATCAAGGACCTAGGAATTACACCAGAGACACTGCACATAATAGAAGAGAAAATAGGTCCAAATCTTCATCATGTTGATCTAGGACCAGATTTCCTTAATATGACTCCCAAAGCACAAGAAATAAAAGCAGGAATCAATGATTGGGATAGAGTCAAACTAAAAAGCTTTTTCTCAGCAAAGGAACCAATCAGCAATGTGAAGAGAGAGCCTTCAGAGTGGGAGAAAATCTTTGCCACACACACTTCAGATAGAGCACTAATTTCCAGAATCTACAAAGTACTCAAAAATCTTTACACCAAGAACACTAATAACCCAATCAATGAATGGGCCAAGGAAATGAACAGACACTTTACAGAAGATCTACAAGCAATCAACAGATTTATGAGAAAATGTTCAATATCCCTAGTTATAAGAGAAATGCAAATCAAAACCACCTTAAGATTTCATCTTACCCCAATTAGAATGTCTTTTATTAAGAATACAGGCAACAACAGGTGTTGGCAAGGACGTGGGGAAAAGGATACGCTCATTCATTGCTGATGGGAGTGCAAGTTGGTGCAGCCACTCTGGAAAGCAGTGTGGAGATTCCTTAGAAAACTTGGAATGGATCCACCATTTGACCCATCCATCCCACTCCTTGGCCTATACCCAAAGGACTTAAAATCAGATTGCTACAGTGATGCAGCCACATCAATGTTCATAGCTGCTCAATTCACAATAGCTAGATTATGGAACCAACCTAGATGCCCTTCAATAGAGAAATGGATAAAGAAACTGTGGTATATATACTCAATGGAATATTACTCAGCCATAAAGACGAATAAAATTATGGCATTTGCAGGTAAATGGATGATGTTGGAGACTATCATGCTAAGGGAGATTAACCAATCCCCAAAATCTAAAGGCTGAATGTTCTCTCTGATAAGTGAGTGATGATGCATAATGCGGCGGGGAAGGGTGGCAGGAATGGAGGAAGGATAGATAGCATAGAGGGAAGGGAGGGGTGGAGTCGGTGTGGGGGGTTAAGAATAATAACAGAATGTGTGACAGACATCATTGCCCTGTGTACATGTATGAATGCACAGATTGGGGTGACTCTACTTTGTGTACAACCAGAGAAACAATAGCTGTACTCCATTTGTGTTCAATGAATCAAAATTAAATAAATTTAAAAAAAAAAGTGTGAGGCCAAAAGAACATTTTCAAACAGGCAAGAATTCAGAAATTTTACCTACAATAAACTATAAAATTTACCAAAGAACATACTCTAGCAAAACGTAAATTTTATATACCATTGCTGTGCAAACTAAGAAAGAGCACCCATGGGAATTGAGGAAAATTCAGGATTAAAGTTGGAAGACTGCAAAGAGAAACATCAGTATGAAAAGCCTACTTCAAATTTAGAAAGCACAGCAGCAGGGCTCCAAGATTGTTTTCAAGGAGAAAGTGTAGCCCATCCAACATACGTTATTGATTAAGAATTGGATGACTTAGCTCTTTGGACAAGGAGGGAGATATTTCTTTTGTCAACAAGAACATAAATATCGGGGAGAAAGTGAACATGAGACTCTCAAGGGAAAACAAACATGCTAACAACAAATTCACCCTAGATACTCTGAAGTAAGTTGAGCAACTGAGTATAAAATAAATAAGTAGTCTGACCACAAACCTTTAATATTCTTCCTCAAGAAGCAAGGGTTTCAGAATAAAATTTCTTTTATTTTTATATTTGTTCAATCACTATACTTAGTTCTGCAGTAAATAGTATTTACACAATGATCACATTTATAGTCTTCAATCTCCAGAATTGAAATTTAATTACACTAAATATGAGACAAGTAGGGTTATATAAAGAAATATAAATGTTATAAACTTTGATCATGGAAAAGCAATGGTATATAAAGGGAGAAGCTGGAATCATGGGAGGAAAACTGGGGTTGTGGGGCTATTTTCAAGTTAAAAGCAAAAAACTCTATCTTAAATTGTATCTAGGATCCAGGTCTAGCTTGGTTATAAACGACTTGTGCAACTCAAAGTGGGAAGGAATCACACCGTGACAACATTTCAACCATAAAATGAAGATATTGCAGTATGTGATATCCCTGGCCATGTAGACAATATCCCAGCTCTGGGTATAAGTAGCAATCTGAGGTGGAGAAGAAAAATATTTAAATAAAAATTTAAAATGACCACACTAACCACTATGCCTGAAGAAACTGGAAACAATACTTAAAATTTGATATACATAAAACAGTGTATATAGGATTGATAATGAGATGTATAACAGCCTCCTGCCCATGGTTTTGCTTCCATGGTTTCAGGGACCTGAGGTCCACCAGCATCTTCTTGGCTCCTCGATCCTCTTTCTGATGTGCCATCAGAAGGTCAAAGACAGCCTTTTACCACCATGTTGCCAAGCCAACATCATTCTCGTCACTTTGTCTCATCACATAAACATTTTGTCATCACAAATCATCACAAGAAAGTTCAGGACAGTACAGTAATATTTTGAGAGAGCACATTTATATATCACCTATTAAAGTACATTGTAGCAATTTTTCTCTTTTATTAGTTATCTTTGTTAGCCTCTCACAGAGCCGAATTTATTAATTAAGCTTTATCATGGGTATGTATGCTTAGGGGAGAACATAGTATATATAGGATTTGGTACTATATGAAGCTTTGGATTTCCACTGGGGGTCTTAGAACATGTCACCTATGGATAAGAGGGTCCGACAGTACTTGAAATATTTCTCCAAAAGGACAACAGTATAACAATAAAAGCTAACAATTTCTGAGCACCTAGCATGTGGTAAATAGATAAAGAGATATCTTTATCTCCCAACCATCATCAGCATTTGAAAGGATGAATATGATCACTAGTAAACAAGTGTTTTATGTTTTATGTAAGGTGTTTATGGTTCAAAGGAAACAGAATTTTAAAAATAAGTTTAGATAAAGTGTTGACTTTGTGAAATCCCTTGGCAGCAGCAGAGCAGGAAGCAGTCAGAGGAGGAGAGAAGCAATGCTATGGAAGTGCACTGAAGAGATAAAGGACACCATGGAGGCTGATAGTCTCAAATTGCCACCATGTTCACATCAACAGTAGCTATATTTCAAAACATATTGTAATTAAAGAAATGTAAATATCAATACAATTACATCTTTGGTAACCATTTAAACTTAGGATGGAAAATTGTAGAAGTTAACTTATGTTTGAAGAAATACCAAATTACTCAGAATCATTTGGAGTGATACAGGCAAATAATTGTGAAGAGCAATTTAATGGTTAAACTTTAATTTACCTTCCATTTTTAAATTCTGAGATTCAAGACACTTAGATCAATATCTATTTAAAAATACTTTTTGGAAAATTTATATTTTGTTTGCTTCTTTGAGATCAAATGTCCATTATGTTTCTCCCATAAACTTTCGCCCTAAAACAAAGTACATTTACATTTCTGCTAATTTGTTAATTACCCCTTATGTTCTTGTGCAACAAGATAGGTATATGAATTAAAACTTAAGTAGTTTTATATTTTGATCATAAGGTTCTATGTTAAAAATTTCTTCTGGATAGAATTTCATGAAAGTTACTATTTATACTTAATTGACCAAGGCAACATAAGTAAATTTTTATAAATACTTATTAAAGGTAAAAAGTAAAATATACTAAAAACAAATCAGTAAAAGAATAGTCCATTCTTCCCTGGATAAATTTTAGTTATTACTGAGTTGAAGCACGAGTCGGCCTCAATTTTATTCATCCAGATTTTTATGGATGTAAATACTGAGAAATTATTTTCCGAATAAGTAGAAATGTAAGGAATTTTAGCATAGCATTGTCACTTAATTCTTTGAACCCCTTCCAAGTTACATGTCAAAAATTCTTATAGTGATTTATCATTAGAAATATTTTTAATAAACTATCAGCTGACAATTCAATTAAGATCCCTTCCATCTTGATTCTGACTTGCAAAAGAATTTGTCACCCTGTCATTATTTTCTCTCTCCATTTATTGGAAGTATACCAAAAAGGTTTTACTGTGATGTATTCAAGAACCATTATTATTAACTTTGATGTACATTTATTAGTAAATGCAATAGTTTCAATTAAATACTTTCTTTTCATGCATTTTATACTGTTGGTAAAATCTTAGTACTACAAGATTAGCAAATTTATGGAAAATAGGTATTATTTACCTTTTTGGCAAAGCCTGTCATCATGCTAAACTAATCAGCCAAATCAGATTCACTGTGAGAAAAAATCTGACTTCATTTCTTAGTTCAAACACCTGTGTTAACATGGACTTCACAAAAACCTTTCATATCTGAATTCTAATTCTAAGATGGATAGTTATTACACAGAGCCCTGACAAGAGTTTATTGCTTTCATGGAATAAATAGCAATTTTGCAGTTTTACAAATGAGAAGAATTGTGAGTAAAAATATCTTAGTATGCATAAAAGAGAATTAAAGAAATATTAGCTCTAGTTAAACATACCTCTAAGGTTTTATAGAAGCTAGAATCCTAAAGTTGGGTAGAAAAGGATAGGCATATCTAAAAATCAGGTACTCTTAAAGGGAGACTAGGTCTTAGAAATAAGAATGTAAAGATCTAAATGTGAAGTCACTTAGGTAAAAAATAAAGAGGAGACAAAGAAACCCATGAGATGTCACAGAAAATGCTCTGATGAATTCAGGTTTCAAACAACTCAAAAGTTGGAAGGAGGCAGGCAATTATACTTGTATGTTAAGGACTGACTGAGAGATTCAGGAGAAGATAAAAATGGACAAAAGGCTAAAATAAGCAGAGAATTATGTGAAAAAACTGTCACAGGGAGCAAGGGAACAAGATGGGCAAGGATGAGACAAGCTCACTGTTTTGCTAGGTGCCATGTTACTTGAGATGATAGATGTATCATCAAACAACTATTTTTCTTCTATTCACAAGAGCAAGAAAACACGAGGAATCAATAAAGGACACTAATCTCTTTTTACATAAAATCATTTTTAATTTCAATTAAATGATCCCAGAGTTTACTGGAGGGATTTACAAACACAATCATAGAATTTCCATCAATAATATTTAAGACATCATGATTAACTGGGAAGTACCACTGCAAAAGATGGATAATTTTCTAAAAAATAAATATCAGTAGGCCTGAAAGATTAACTGTTAATTATCTTTGACATCAATACTGAAAACTTCCTGGAACTAAAAACTAATATGCATTTAAGTAGTGATTTAGAAAGATGTCTCTTATCTTTCTTTCTCTAGCACCAGCTAGATTCTCTAAGTATAAACTACAGGGAAGTAGATCTTGGCTCAAGGTAAGATGAATTTCCTTAAAATTTTAGTGGTCCAAGCTTGAACCACCATTGTAACTGCATGTTCTCAATGCATATAGTAGATGGAGGCCAGAGCACCATACCCAGAATTGGTGGAACTAGAATTAAGTATGTGATCTCATATTTCTGTTCCAGTTCTTCTGAGAATTCTGTACCTTTGATCTAGTGAATGCGATAAGCCTGCTTGAAAAGCACACATTTTTTAAAATCACTTTCCAGGTTTCACACAGAAGCACAGTATCCCTGAGTATGAGATGGTTGGAGGTAGTAGGTCCAGCAGAGTATGGAACCACATGGTATCACCGTTGGTGAGGGTTGAGGAACTGCTCTCTACAAATCCTGGGTTGTGAGGTTATCAGCACTTATCTATCTGGAGACTAATGTGGCATGGGGGTGGGATTTTCTGATGTGAAGAATTACCTACTTCCTATTTGGTATCTGGCAGAACCCCTTAAGGATTTGGAGGTTCAGAACAATTTGGGAAGTTCCTGAATCATTGACAGAAGCTCTGCTTTTGCTCAATGCTGGTCTGTCCCTGACTTGCGCTGAAAAGCCACTATGTGTTTTATTGATCATTCCTTGTGCAGAGTGACCTGTATTGGCTTTATCAGCAGCTGTTTATGGCCTTCCATTTCTGCCTTAAGGGAAAAGAGGGACTATTCTACTTCTTTCAATATTTTGCAAGCAGACCATTCTGCATGTTCTTTTTCTCCTTATAGTGAAAAAAATTGGAGAATTAAAATATTTGTAGGATTTCATTAATTTACAATGATATAAACTCTTTAAAATTAATAAAACACAGGCCTTAGTAAAGCAGCAAGTTTGGAATAACTTACACAATAACTCTAGTTGTTCTCTCTGTGTGTTTTGAGATGAATGGTTTTAGACATACAATGGAGTAAAGCTGCATTTTTGTGTGTGCTACAGATCTTACTTAACAATTTCCTTGCTTCCTTTATTTCCAAACCAGGAACTTCAGCTGCTTTATTAAAGACTGGATGTGAAAGCTGAAGTGCTTTGCCAACACAGACATCAAAGCGACCTAAGTGTACTTTTCCCCATATGTTTTAGATAGTTTTTCCCTTCATGTCTGATATCAGTCAGAGAGAGTGATAGAATGTAATACCTCACACCTCAAAGATTAAACACCTTCTGAGCTGGCATTTCTGTTTCAACTTCATTTCCTACCATCTTATATCATAAGCACCTTGCACCATGTCACATACACTCTTGGTTCTGTCTGAGCAATGAAACTTTTTCAAAAACCTTTTTCTGCAAATAAGTAAACTCTGCCTTGTCTTTGACGTGAGCTTACTTGCTGAATGAATAGCTTTGTTGGACAGTGAGATAAGATTATAATAGAGTCTATAATGATGGTGCCAATCACAGGTGGTAGGAAGGCTGTTATTCTTAGACTGCTGTATTTGTAAATCATTCTAGATTTCCCATGGCTTAATCTAAAAATGCCACCATGTCAGTGGTAGAGGCTCACATTTTTAAGTTCCCAAGAAAAAAAAATATTTCAGAAAGAGCATCCTCTTTATTCTAGAAAGAATTCATAACATCTAAGGAATGACCCAGGGTGCTCTATTAATTCTGCACTTACCCTGTATGAGTTACTTGTATGTAAAATGATTATTACTTGTACCAAAGGTCTTATTTTGTTTACTTATTTATTTTGCTCACTCCAGTTTTCATTTTGTTTGAAGGAAGTCAGGTCTTGGGAGATCTGTGGCAAAGGGGTCTATAAGGAGGAAGCAGTAAATCTGAGGACCAGTTAGCGGTGAGGAATCAGAAACAGGAAAGTTGGAGGTAGAAGAGAAAAACAGCAACAAGAAAAAATAAAAGGAAATGTTTCTAAGCATTCTATAGTTTTCCTTAGAATTAATAAGTCCTTAATGGTAAAATACCAAGGCATTGCAAAATCAGAATTTCTTTTTCAATTACCTTATGCCTTCAGAAATGTGTATTATTATTTTTTAATCAGTGAAAAGGGCTTCTCAAGGTTGAGTTTTAAAATTTTCTCTCTATTTTCATGTCATTTCTCTATACATTCTCACAACTAAACAGCAGAATATAAAATACAACAAAGGGATTGTGGGTTCTTCCACTAAAAGGAAATGACTCTTTCCAAAGCATGTTCCTGTGTGCATGGTCTGAGTATTTGTGTTTGTCCAAAATTCATGTATTGAAATCCTAATCCTTAAGGTGATGGTATTAGACAGTGAGACTTTTAGAAGGTGATTAGCTCATGGGGCAAAACTCTCATGAATGGAATTAGTGCTCTTATAAAAGAGACCCAAGAGAGACTCCTTTTCCCTTCTGCCATATAAACACAGGTCAAGAATGTGCACCAGAAAGTGAGTCTTTCTTAGACAAAGAATCTGTGACACCTCGGTCTCGGAGTTACCAGCCTCCAGAAATTGTAGAAATGAATTTCTATTTATAAGCTAGTCAGTTGATGGCATTTTTGTTATGGCAGCCCAAGCAGAACCAGACACTATTAGGGGCTAATTATGAGTTTAGGAATCTGAAAACTAGAAATGGTAACTTTAGAAATAACTACTTAAGTGAGAATTAATATTTAAAGGGATCCTTTGGAAAGGTTTTAAGGAAAAGATTGTCAAATGTAATCTTAGAAAAGTCATAAATTATTGTTCATAATCATTGAAGTTTAATGATAACAAAATGAGACTTAGAGAAAATTGAAAAGTATAGCATAAGTTTTGTTGAATGAGCTAAATATAAAATCCTGGTCACTTGAATGATAGTCCTGGACTTTCCTGAATATGCTTGCTATTTCCTGTAATAGAACCATTCCTAACCAAATCTACCTTTTTCCCAACACATAACAAGATATTTTTTTTCAATCAGGAAATACCTTTATTCATAAATTGTCAGTTCTAGCAAAGTAGCAAGCAAAATCAAAATAGGACCACTTTCTTCTATTTAGAAAGAAGTTCTGAAAGATTAAATTCATGTAAAAGACTACAGTATTATAAAACGATTTATTTTGTAACACAATTTTAAATTATAAAACATTTTCACAGGTACTTTATCGGTCTTTCCCCCAAACCTTCAACTGGTATCAGCTGCATTTTACAGATAATATCTTAAAGATGAAAATTTAAAAGATACAATTAAGATGGAAGGACTAAGTCTCAGACTGTCTTCTGACTCCAAACGAAGTGCTCTTTCTACTGTCTCATCATTTATGCCTAATGGTTAATTGCCCTGCTTTCCTCTATCTCCACTGGTTATCTCTCAAATTTCATTCTAAATCAGGAAATATTGATGGGAATGATAAAAATTAAAGCAATTATAGTAGGAAATTTCTACAATAACGTTGCAGCTGAGGAAACACACCCAAAGAGACCAATAAGAAGGACAAGTGTATTTTTCTGGAAGTTAGGATAGATAGAAGCAGTAGCATGCTGGAGCCAATGCACACAGACTCACAAGAGCTAATTGCTAAATTTGTGATCATTTTTTTGCTGTTAAATAACTTTTTTAAAAATTGACTTATATAAACCTATAATTGAACATATGTTAAGAATAAAGATTAAAATTACTCAGATACTCAGTATTCATCCCTTCCTGTTTATTTACTACATCTTACTATTGTCTATGCTATTGGCATTATTGACACATATTGTTTCTGCATGGTGGAAATATTATATGATGGTCCACTGCTTTTTCTTGTCCTATGTAGATAGTTTGAAATTGGTCATGATGAAAGTATTTACACCTTGATAGTCAAAAATACTACAAATTATTGTTTTATTTATTGCATAGGCTTGAAAACAATGGAGAAAATAATGCAGAATAAGTTAAAAATTGTATCATGTCTGTAGCTGCTATATGTAAATATCACATGAAATTGAAAAGATACTCTAGTATTTGAAAACTATTATTCAACAAAGAAGTTGCTCATGACATTGAAAATTAAGTGAAGCATGACATAAATATCTGTTGTTTTATTTTAGTCTCACTCGAATGTAAAAGAAAACAAAAACATTTATACTAGAGCTAGATTCATTTGCCAGGGACATGAGTCACACCTTGTTTAATTGGATTGTAATCAAGGATCTATACATAGCTGATTCTGTGGCACTATTATTGGACTTAGTAAGAAAAAAGTACCGATAGTGGATGTTATTAAGAAACAGAGTCACACTGAGGCCATTGGTGTGAAATTTACAATGAAGACATATAAATTTCAATATATTATTGTAAGTTGGATGCTATGTGCTCTTAAAGCAGGAATGTTTATAATAAGCTTTTTTCATAAATTACCACTTGTTAAACATTTATCAATATTCCACAGAAGAAAAGCCATGCTTAATAGAAGACGGTCACTCTGATAGATGTGAGGAGAGCAGAAAATCCTCATTTCCCCTTGTAATTCTCTTTGAACAGGTGCTCTGAGTGAGCATAATAATACTTGTTTTATGCATACCCATGTGACCTTTTTCTATGTTGACTGTGGAGGGAACCTTTTCTACTTGTAGGGCCTCACTTTAAATGCCAGGGAGTGTTTCATCTTGTAAAGTCACCAATTTATATAGACAAATGGAAGGCGAAAAGGGCTCCTGTTAGTTGAGGGTAAGCTTGTGGGCTTGATCCCAATCATCTATCTCAATGCCATAAGTTATTTCACATCCTTAGTAACCAGTACCTAGGACAATGATGCTACCTTCCGGGACTAAATCCCATAACTTTGACACAGTTTTACAGAGCTTCCCTCCATTGATATGCCCCTTTCAGATTCAGTCACCATTTACCTGGGGATAGGATTCTCTTGTAGTTCTGCATTAAATTATGCTACTGTAATAATGTCACTAAGGAGTTAATGCCATTCTCTCTCCATGTAACAATGTAGGTTCACATGAAGACTTAAACTTCAGATGATAACCATGGATTGGGATTCTAAACTTTGTGTCATCATGATGGTGGTGGTAAATACTCAGTAAATAAGCCTCATTGTTTTGATAGGCTGCTTCAGTCATGCTGCCTCCAATGTCCCCTCCACGAAAGGCCAAATTAGTCACTGATTCTGTCTCCCTTTTATCAACTTCTGAATTAAAATCAATTTATACAAAAACCGAGATGGCAGATTATCTCCCAGGTTTATGGTTAAGCTATTTTGGGTTTTAGAGTTGGCTTACTTTGCCATTCATATATGGGCTGTTGATTTTTATTTGGAGTTGAGGTTATACTGCAGTTAATCAAACTTAAGTTCTATTTGTAAAGGCCTTGATGAGACAGCAGAAATGTCAAAAGAGAAGAAGAAATCATGAGATGGCATGGTCTTTTGATTTCCAAGTGAAGAGTAGAGGCTAGTTAAAGGTCAAATGAATGAAGGGATATTTTGTAGTCTCAAGGAGCTTGCTAAGGTAAAATGGAATTTAATTAAGAACACATTCTTCCTTTTGAAACTTCCAAGGTTATTTTAATGATTTGAATAGAAATATCAGGGTGTTACAATATGTAATATATAAACAAGAAACTAAATATAAACATCACAGATTGAGGCAGGCTAAGTAAAAGGGCCTTGTAGTCAGGAAGCCTGGTTTCCAATCCAAGTTCTACCTCTTCACGAGGGACAAACCCTCTGAAACTCAATTTTATTGTCTGCAAAATAAGAGATAATTTTTAATGTAACCACTTTGTTGGGATGATTTAAGTAATAACTAAGATAATACATATAAAATCCTTACCAAGATTTCCACTCACAGACCTGATGGCAACTTGCCAAGAATAGAATTTCTGTGCTACAAAATATTGAGAAGGAAAGTTGGGGAACCATTTCCCATTGCAGAATCTTTTAATTCATGGGCTATATGACATTTTTTTTTATTGTGCCAAATGGTGTTATTTTATTAAAATATTTAACAAATTATAAATAGATCAAGCCATGTTAAAAAGTTATTTGCTGAGTTTTCAAGGATTTCTCAGATATTTTCACTGTGGGTAATTGGTGAAAATGGACATTATTAAATTACATTGAGAATTCTTTTACCTCTGACATTAATAAAGTATGAAATGGGAATTTTGTGTTATAAGAGATCATTAAATTCTCAGGATAGAGCATCATACCTCAGTAGAAGTTTCTATTATAACAATGCTATGGTCTATCATGATGTATGATTTCATTGGCCCAAATTCAGTCCAAGTGTTTGCATTATATGTACATCTGCTGTGTGAATTCATACTTTTATCTGATTAAACAATAGTTTATAGGTATATTCTGTAGCTACTATGGAAAGATTTATCTTTTTTATAAGTACTTCTGTATATTATAAAAGATAATAGTTTTATAATAGTTTAGATAATAGTTTACATAAATATTTTTTCCCAGAATTTTCATCTCTGTGAACAATGAGAAGAGAATGCAAATACTGGGATTATCAAATATTCCTTAACTTATCTGGTAAGCCTTGCTTCTTCCCCAACCCCAGGACAGTGTCTTCTCTATTGTGATCTTAGAAGTCTGAAAAGGTGTGTTGTTACACAGCATTATTTCAGGGCCCAAGTAGACATCAAAATGCTATTTTGGAGATTTATGAATTACATTAGCATATCCTGCAAATTACGTGTTTGATCCAGTGTTTTTCTCTTTTATTGCATAATTCCTTGTATAATGTGTGTTTGGTGAAACATGATTTAGAGAATTTTGCTCTGGATTACTATTCTTCAACTAGAAGCAAGAAAAAATTGCTTTCAACAAATTTCTTAGAGTAAGTTTGGAATGGAAAGAATTGGGTGTGAGCCCTTCTCTCCAACTTAATAAGTAGGTAAGGTAGCATTAACTTATTTTATTTCTCCAGGTCTTTATTTCCTTTTCTATATAAAAGGATTTATTCTGTATAAAATGACAGTATATACTGCATAAAATAGCTAGTGCTTATCTACAGTTGTTACAAATATGTAGGCTAATGTAGGTGAAAATGACATATAATAATAGATGTTATTTACTGATTCAAATACTTTCTCCATAGATTTATTGGTTTTATTTAATATGCATGCATTAAGGAATTTAGATATCTAAGTTCTCAGTTCAAGATAAATTAGAATTAGAAAAAAATCTAGAAAGTTAATGGGTAGTTAGCAATTAGTGACAGAAAAGCAGAGACCACCAAATTAAAAAGCATAATTGTTGATTGTTATAATTCACAAAGAAATGGTTAACTGAAGATAAGACTTCTTCATTTAAAAGAAGGTAAGTCATCATATTTTAAAGAACTATAAATATAATTCTTTTAGATCAGGATGTCTGCAATGATTTGGATGTGGTTTGTCACCTAAAGTTCATGTGTTGAGGGCTTGGTTTTCAGTGTGGCCATGTTGTGAGGCAGGACCTTTAAAGGGTAGGGCCTTTTGGGATGTCCTTAGGTACCAGAGGGTACTGCCCTTGAAAGGGAATGCTAGTTTCTTGAAGGGAGTCCTTGAAAGAAAGAGTTCTTAAAGCTAGAGCCTGGCTCTACCCATTCTCTCTTTGACTTCTTATTTGAAATGTGACCCCTCACCCACATGCGCATCCACCATTGCTATGCACCAGGATGTGATGTAGTAGAGAGGGTCCTCCCCAGAACTGTCAATGCAGCTACGATGCCCTTCAACTCTAAAACCACAAGTAATCCATACCAGCAGAATCAACAATAAAACCAAATCTTCACTCTGATATTTCTGACCAGAATAATCAAGCAAAACAAATGTGAGCCATCACATACAAGTCACTTAGGAGCAGTGTCCTTTTTCTGGCAAGATGCCTTTCTGCCAATCTGAGTGTCACAGTCTTTTGGGAGTTGATATGATGGTATGCCTACAATCAATCAAATTCTATCTGCATGGATTTTCTAAAAGATGAGAAGATATATGTCAACAGAAATCTGAAACCCATTAATCTTCACGTTCCTACAGGACTCTTATGGAAGTTTCCAACTCTTATGTTAGATTCTTGTACAAAATGAATACAGTAAAAAGAAACTAAGAAAGGAACCTGTGAAAACTGTAAACAATTTTGTAAGCTCTCCAAGTAAATGTAGTTCTAGGCTTTTTAATGATCATTCAGTATCAATGTGGTGCACTCAGTGGCATAATAGGGATATCTAAAGTTCTCAGCATACCATCTCCTACAGATACATCTTGAAAGACACAAGGATTACTCATCAAACATCATGTGTGAGACACAATGTTGAGAATATAACTCAGGCATATTATCTGTCTGAGATAGCACTTAACTCTAGAAGACAAATAGATAACCAAAAATGCATATGTTTTTGAGTAAATTAATCATTCTCCATTATTCAATAAACTTTCTTTTGTCAGAGAAAACAAAATCGCAGGCTAAAAATCATTTCCCCAGAGCTCCAATGGAGCCTTCTACTGTCAGTCATTGTGTTTATATTTAATGATAAGAAGGTATAGAAAGACTCTTGGGTTTATTTCATTGTGAAATTATTAATTCCTTTAATATCCATGTGATTTGTGGCCCTTGGGAAATTAATGAATCATTTATATTATACTAGTATGAAGCTTTAGGGCTCGTTGGTTAATGATTGGTCCCTTGTGGAAAGACAGATTATTAATTGACTTAAAGCCATGTATTTCAAATGGTAGGTAATTTTTAAATACAAATAAATCATATGACTTCATAATTTTAAAAGAGCAGTTGTTTTGATGCCTCTTTATTGATTAGCAAAAAGGAGCTATAAATCCACCATCCTTCAGTATCTTGTCTTAGGCATATATGCAGACATTTCTACCCCTTTCATTCATTTTATTTTTTAATCTAATTTTTGCTGATTAATCACATGAAATATAGATTTTCTATGGTAACCTAGTCAGAGACTGTCAAAGCAGCCATAGGTCATATATTCTTCTTGTTCTTTTTCTTAGCTCACTTGCTTTGCTTTGTTATTTTGCTTATATCTCTGTCTCTATTCCTTTCTTTGATTAAATTTTGTTCTCCTCTGATCCCTCTATCATTTCTTTTTATCTTCTGAAGTGTTCCCCACGTGTCCTGATTCTTTACGTTGCTTTGTGCTGTCATGATTTTCATTCCCCCCACAGAGTGCCCTTAAATTCCTGTTTTCTCATCATCTCCTCCCTGCAGTGCCCGATGGGTCCTCCCATCATTATTGTTTCCTTCCTGTCCAAGCATCTCTCTTCCTTCTCTCCTCCAAGGAGCCACTTTGACACTTCTGTCCTCAGTTAGGTTTGGCTGGTATGGGAAGCAGAAGAGTGTTTTCTTTAGGGCATGGAACGTGAGGTATGGTGAGTGCCTCTCATGGACTACTTCACTGATACCTGGCTTGTTGTCGGAATCGGGAAACAGTCAATGTTCATGAGGAGCGAATTTCAATAACACATGCAAGAATAGAGGAAGGACGGATTGCATAGAGGGAAGGGAGGAGTGGGGTCCAGTGTGGGGGGGTAAGAATAATAACAGAATGAGACAGACATCATTGCCCTGTGTACATGTATGATTGCACGGATGGTGTGACTCTACTTTGTGTACAACCAGAGAAATAACAGCTGTACTCCATTTGTGTACAATGAGTCAAAATAAATAAATTTTAAAAAATAACACATGCAAGGGTGATGTGTGAGGCTTGCTCTGGTATGTATGGGAACTACACATATGCTGAAGGAACAGACACTGCACAGATGTATAAGGCCTATGCTAATTAGGTACATTTTAATGCTGATGAACATGATGATGATTCCAACAGGCATGGTTATGGTCCACGTCCACTCCATCATCCAATTCAGGCTCTATGTTACTGTCAAACTGACTCACCATGTTTGTTGCTTTTATCACAGTACCTCTTCTCTTGAAATTCCTTCAGAAAACCTAGTTACTGCTCTGTCCAAACTCAACTCCACAAGCCCCCTGGCCAATACCACATAAAAGCCCTTACTTCCCTTTGTGCTTCCTTCCAAGTTTTCTTTTTCCTCTCACTCACATTTTTTGCACATATATATTTGATCTTTTCTCCCAAAGTGTCCTCATTTTTGGAGAAATTCTTTCCAGCTTTTTCAGAAAGATTCTCCTCAATGGCTCAACCCTAACCATAACCTACAACTTTTCAGTGGTCTTGGTTAAAGTTTAGCTTTAACTTTATGCTGATCCTACATATTTTAATCCCATTTAAAATTTTTAACTAACACATAAAGACATAAAAATCAAACTAATAGTATAACATGATGTTTTACCATATGTATAGGTTGTATGAAACTTATACTAGGTTAAACATATTTATCTCTTCAGTGTTTATGATTTCTTCATGGTAAATAATTTCAAAATACCTTCATCTAGCTTTTTGTAGTGTATAATACACTATTTTCACCTTAGCACACCAAAACTTACTCCTACCAAACTGGAACTTAGTAATAATTAATCAACTTTTCCCTTTCCCTCCAATCTCCCTACTTTCCTCACCTTTTGGTAACCACTGTTTTATTTTCAACTTCTGTAAGATCAACTTTTTAAGAGTGTACATAAGTGCAATCAAGTGGTACTTGTCTTTGTGTGCCTGGATTTAACATAATGATCCTCAGTTCCAACCATATTATGAAATAAAACAAGATTATTTTTTGCTTTTATGGCTTTCATTATATATGTACCATGTTTTCTTTATCCATTCATCAGCTGATTGATACTTCAGTTGTTTACCTTTCTTGGCTATTATGACTAATATTACCATGAATGTAGGAGTGCAGATACATCTTTGGTGTTTGAAAGTTTATATTACATTATAGCTATAAATAATAGGGGAATTTTGACATGATCACACATGCACGGAATATAATTTGCTCCAATTGAGTCCTCTTCCCTTCCTCCTCAACTCCCCCAACATTGTCCCCTCCTTTATTCCACTGGTCTCCCCTCCCTTCTATTTATTACTTTTATAAATTGGTACTTTATAGGTACATATAAATTGGAATTCACTGTGGTATATTCACACATGCACATAGCATAATTTGGTCAACCTTTTTCTGTAGTTCCTTTGCTTTCCTGTCTCTTCTCCCTACGCCATACAGATTTTAGAATTAATTTTCTAGTTCAGTGTAGAATGCCTTTGGTATTTTGATAAGGGCGTATATTAAATAAGTAGATCCCTCTGGGTAGAGTGGAAATTTAACAATATTGAGCAAATAGGGATAGTTTGAGCTCTTCTTTTCCTATTTGTATCCCTCTAATTTCTTTGTTCTAATTGCTCTGGCTAGCGTTTCAAGGATGATGTTGAGTAGAAGTGAAGAAAGAGAGTATCCCTGCCTAGTTCCAGTTCTCGGGGTGAATACTTTCAATTCCTCTCCATTTAGAATGATGTTAGCTGTGGGCTTAGCATAGATAGCCTTTACAATGTTAAGGAATGTCCCCACTACTCCTATTTTTTCTAGTGTTTTGAGCATGAAGGGGTGCGGTATTTTATCAAATACATTCTCTGCATCTATTGAAATAATCATGTGGTTCTTGATTTTAAGTCTGTTGATGTGGTGAATTACATTTATTGATTTCTGGATGTTGAACCAACCTTGCATCCCCAGGATGAAACCCATTTGATCATGGTGCACTACTTTTTAAATATGCTTTTGTATGTGATTTGCTAAAATTTTATTAAGAATTTTTGCATCTATGTTCATTAAGGATATTGGTCTGAAATTTTCTTTCCTCGATGTGTCCTTCTCTGGTTTTGGTATCAGGGTGATATTAGCTTCATAGAATGAGTTTGGAAGGGTTCCTTCCTCCTCCATTTCATGAAATACTTTGAGGAGTATTGGAATGAGCTCTTATTGAAGCTCTTGTAGAACTCAGTTGTGAATCCATCTGGTCTTGTTAGGCTTTTGATGACTTCTTCTATTTCATTGCTTGAAAGTGATCTATTTAAGTTGTGTATGTCCTTCAGATTCAATTTGGGTGGCTCATTTGCCTCTAGGAACCTGTTGATGTCCTCCAAGTTTTCTATTTTGTTGGAGTATAAATTTTCAAAATAGCTTCTAAATTTTGCTTCGTATTTCATTAGAGTCTGTTGTGATATTTCCTTTTTCATCACAAATTTAAGTAATTTTAGTTTTCTTTCTCCTTCTCTTCCTTAGTGTGGCTAAGGGTTTATCAATTTTGTTTATTTTTTCAAAGAACCAACTTTTTGTTTTGTCAATTTTTTGAATTGTTTCTTTGTTTCAATGTCATTGATTTCAGCTCTGATTTTAATTATTTCCTGTATTCTACTACTTTTGGTGATGTACTGTTCTTCTTTCTCTAGGGCTTTCAGTTGTAATGTGAGCTCATTCATGATTCTCTATTTAGAAGAGTCTAAAAATTCCACCAGAAAACTTCTCAAACTCAAAAATGAATTCAGTAAAGTAGCAGGATATAAAATTAATGCTCATAAATCTAATGCATTTTTATACATAAGTGATGCATTCTCTGAGAGAGAAATTAGGAAAACTACCCCATTCACAATAGCCTCAAAAAAAAATAGTTGGGGAATCAATCTAACAAAAGAGGTGAAAGACCTCTACAATGAGAACTACAGAACACTAAAGAAAGAAATTAAAGAAAATTTTAGAAGATGGAAGGATCTCCCATGTTCTTGGATAGGAAGAATTAATATAGTCAAAATGGCCCTACTACCAAAAGCGCTATATAAATTCAATGCAATTCCAAATAACATCCCAATGATGGACCTCATAGAAATAGAACAAGCAATTATGAAATTCATTTGGAGGAATAAGAGACCCAGAATAGCTAAAGCAATTTTTAGCAAGAAGAGTGAAGCTGGAGGGTATCACAATACCAGACTTTCAACTGTACTACAGAGCAATAGTAACAAAAATGGCATGGTATTGGCACCAAAATAGACAGGTAGATCAATGGTACAGAATAGAGGACACAGAGACAAATTCACATAAATACAGGTATCTCATATTTGACAAAGGAGCCAAAAACATTCAATGGAGAAAAGATATCCTCTTTCAACAAATGGTGCTGGGAAAACTGGAAATCCATATTCAGGAAAATGAAACTAAACCCATATCTCTCACCCTGTACAAAACTCAACTCAAAATGAATCAAGGACCTAGGAATTACACCAGAGACCCTGCACCTAACAGAAGAGAAAATAGGTCCAAATCTTCATCATGTTGGTCTAGGACCAGATTTCCTTAACATGACTCCCAAAGCACAAGAAATAAAAGCAGGAATCAATGATTGGGATAGAGTCAAACTAAAAAGCTCTTTCTCAGCAAAGGAACCAATCAGCAATGTGAAGAGAGAGCCTTCAAAGTGGGAGAAAATCTTTGCCATACACACTTCAGATAGAGCACTCATCTCCAGAATCTAAAGTGCTCAAAAATCTTTACACCAAGAACACTAATAATGCAATCAACAAATGGGCCAAGGAAATGGACAGACACTTTATAGAGGAAGATCTACAAGCAATCAACAGATATGTGAAAAAATGTTCAACATCCCTAGTTATAAGTGAAATGCAAATCAAAACCACCTTAAGATTTCATCTTACCCCAAATAGAATGTCTTTTATTAAGAACACAGGCAACAACAGGTGTTGGCGAGGATGTGGGGAAAAAGGGTACACTTATACATTGCTTGTGGGATTGCAAGTTGGTGCAGCTACTCTGGAAAGCAGTGTGGAGAATCCTTAGAAAACTTGTAATGGATCCTCCATTTGACCCATCTATCCCACTCCTTGGCCTATACCCAAAGGATTTAAAATCAGATTACTACAGTGATGCAGCCACATCAATGTTCATAGCTGCTCAATAGCTAGATTGTGGAACCAACCTAGATGCCCTTCAGTAGATGAATGGATAAAGAAACTGTGGTATATATACACAATGGAATATCAACTCACCCATGAAGAAGAATAAAATTATGCCATTTGCACGTAAATGGATGATGTTGGAGAATGTCATGTTGAGATTAGCCAATCCCCAAAATCCAAAGGCTGAATGATCTCTCTGATAAGTGAATGATGATGCATAATGCGGGGTGGAAGGGAGGCAAGAATGAAGGAAGGATAGATTGCATAGAGGGAAGGGAGGGGTGGTGTTGGGGTGGGTGGATAAGAATAATAACAGAATGAGACAGAAATCATTGCCCTGTGTACATGTATGAATGCACAGATGGTGTGACTCTACTTTGTGTACAACCAGAGAATCAATAGCTCTACTCCATTTGTGTATAATGAATTAAAATAAATAAATTAAAAAAAAAAGAAAAAGAAAACAAAAAGAAAAAACAATATTGATTCTTCTAATCCATGGTCTTCTTCAAATTCTATCAATTTTTAAATAATTCTAATTGTTGTGATCTTTCACCTCTTTGGTTAAATTTATTTCCAGTTTTAAAGCACAAGGAATTAATTTCTGCATTCTTTTTCAGATAATTCTGTAGTCTCTGAGACCAGCATCATTGTTATCCAAATCAGACAAAGACACAACAACAATGACAAAACTGCTGGCCAATATCTTTGATGAAAATAGATACCCAAATCTTCAACAAAATACTAGTAAACTGAGTCCAACAGCATAATGAAAACACTATTCAATTTGATCAAATGAGACTCATTCCAATGAGTGGATGAATGTGTATCTCATATACAGAAATTGATAGATGTGATATATCACATCAATAAAGGACAAAAATTACAAGATTATCTCAATAGGGGGAGAAAAGGAATTCTATAATTCAATATCCCTTCATGATAAAAACTTTGGATAATTATTTATAGAAGGAATGCAACTCAATACAATAACAAATAAGTAACAAGCCCACAGTTAACATCATACTGAATGGGGAAAACTGAAAGCCTGCTCTCTAAAATAGGAAACAAGGCAAGGATGCTCACTTTCATTCAACATATTACTAGAAATCTTAGCTAGAGCAATCAGTCAGGAGAAAAACATAAAAAGTATCCAAATAGGAAAGGAGAATGTCAAATTGTCATTATAGGGAAATGACATGATCTTTGATATAGAAAATCTCAAAGACTATAGCAAGAAATTATAGGGAGTGATAAATTCAGAAAAATTGCAGGCTACCAAATCAACATACAAAAATCAGTAGCATTGCTGTGTACCAATAGTAAATTATCTGTATATAAACTTTATACCCATTTTGCCTTTGTCTGATAAACATTAACTTTGATGAGGACAAAATTCCACATTAAAAAATGTTATTGTGGCAACAATCTTAGTACTTCTACTGATGTGTGTAAATGATAATACTACAGAAACAAGTTGTCTAAGAAGAATTTTATATGTGCTTAATTTTTAAGGAGTAGAAATTCTGACACATGTTCCTTTCCCAGAAAGAGTGCTGAGGAAAATCACCTTCTTCTGTGCCTAGGCTCTACACCCCAAATCTTGATATCCAGTCTCAAGGGTTTGGGTGAGTGCCTTTAAGAGTGGCACTCACTCACTTCTCTAGTGAAATGCAACAGTAATCCCTGTGGCTTGACTTCTTTCTAGGACATATCAGGGGCTCTTTTCATGTGTTTAAGTGTCTTTTGTTTTTGTTCTGTGGTGTAATTTCCTGGATTGATTGTTGGACACTATTTTAAGTCTCAATAAACTGGATTATTTCAAGTAGTCTAATGAATAGTTGTTAGGGTAAACTGCTGTTTTGGACCTTTAATAGACACATTCATAGGCAAGTTTCCTGCAGCACCCACATCCTTTTCAGAGAGGCTGCTATAACAGCCACTGGTGAGTGTGCAACACCCATGTGACACTCACTGAAAACCAGAAACAGCTTGAGATCAGTGGTTCAGGTCTGGCCAACTAGACTCTCTTTCCTAGAAATTTGGCATCATGATGTATAACCTTTACCTCCTCAAGATTTAAAATGTAAAGGATGTTAAGGCAGAACTGCGAGTAGCAGTAATGGACTCCCTTGCAGATGTGTAGAGAAATTTGAATAACACAGAAGGAAAAATAATATAGACATAAGACACAAGCAAAGATAAGAGTTTTCAGCATAATGGACAGAGGCAAACACAGGCAGAGTATGATAGAGACAGAGAAATACACACACAGAAAAATAAAAAATGGTGATAGAGTCAGAGTGAAGGAGTAGGGAAAAGGGAGGAAAGTAGGAAGGGAAGCAAAAAATGAGAAAAGAGAGAAGAGGAGAGGAGTGGAGAGGAATGGAATGGAATAGTTGCTTCAGATCCTAATTACTTTTCAGTTCTTGACTCCAGCCCCCTCACCTCCCATGAGAACAGAAATAGGACCCTTGTGCTAAAGGTGGGTCAAATTCATTTGATTCCTTGTACTAAAATGGTTCTAGCATAAGATAGAACCTACTTCTAGTCTATGAATGTCTAACTCAGGGTGACTTCCATCATACCTGTTTCGTATGACTGCTGTGAATTTAGGTTTCATGGATTCTGTGTATTTAACAAGTTGCCAAAGCTCATTAGCAAGCATCATCATACTAAATGTACAATGAAGAATTTTTTGAATGACATTGAAATAGTGCCATCAAATTTTGCAATTTGTAATGTTTTATTAAATATATTGGTTGATCCAAATAATTCATGAGTTTTTAAAAGAGCTATGTAAAAATAAGAATCAGTGACAATGACAAAGAACCAAATAGTGGTCTATCAATTCTAAAACATGGGTGTTAAATATGTATTTTTTCATGAAACTAACAGTTTTACTTTAAGCCTAAAATCAATAAGCCAGGTAAAGAAATAATTACTTTCCTTGTTTTTATACTATTTTACTGTTTTAAATAATGTTATATTTTTTTAGGGGGGTACCAGAGATTGAACTCAAGGGCACTCGACTACTGAGCCACATTCCCAGCCCTATTTTGCATTTTATTTAGAGACAGGGTCCCACTGACTTCCTTAGCACCTCACTGTTGCTGAGGCTGGCTTTGAACTTGCCATCCTCCTGCCTCAGCCTCCCAAGCCACTGGGATTATAGGTGTATGTGCCATGGCACCTGGCTAATGTTACAGTTTTGCTATCAAAATTCTAGGTATTTTAATTATGTAAGACCCATACCTGTAAAGACTTTATACTTAATTTTATGTCTATATATATTTGCACACACACACACACACATATAAAACATTAGGAAGAAAATTTAATGATATTGGGTTGTGTAATATTTTTCCCTTTAAGTTTCATACATTATTCAAATTTGAGAAACATTGGAGTTATGATTGTTTTCTAAATGAAACATTGTTCTATTCACTTTACTTTTTTCAATTTTTTTTGTTTTGATAACACTCTCAAATTTACCCACTGCACTTAATATTTACTTATCCTATGGCAGGCTTTTTTTTTAAAGGTCAAATAAATTCAGAATAATTTTGTGAATTATTAAGAGAATCTCTCTGCTCCCATGAGTAACTGACCAAACCCTACATTTTTTTTTTATCAGGCTTCAGTTTTTCGTCTGACATTCAAGACATAGTTGGTCAGTTTTCCTGGTTTGAACACTGCTTCAATGAAGCCAAGCTTGTGGTATGAGGACAGGAAGCAAAGTACCTTCTCTTTGTGGTTTCTCACTGCCCACCATAGCGGGCCAGCCTCCTGGAGATGTCACACTAGGCACTAAGTACAAAGAAACCATCTCAGCTATAGGGAAAATAACTCGTGTTATTAGAACAAGAGCATCATTTTTGTATTTGCAGTTCAGCCTACAACTGATCTGATAGATAACTGAACTTGGTAGACAACTGATACAAGTAGCACAAGTGAAAAGCTAAATCATGATGCAGAATTTAGAAACAGACAAATGATACTTTCCCCTTACATCCATCTCAAACTCCCATTAAATTGTACCTTAAAGCATAAATTAACATCTGGGAGAAATAGCCCTTATTTCTGAAACAAATATTTGAGAAGGACTAAAAATTGGTCCACTTCTCTGTGGGTCCTAGAAAAATGCATCTTAATGGTTTGTCACTGTATCATGGGTTCTCCAGAACACCAACATATAAAACCAACCATAGGGTATATGTGTATCTCAGGGAATTGGCGATGTGACAATGGGCTGGCAAGTCTGAAATCTGCAGGATAGGCCTGTAGGCTAGAAATACTTGGGCAGGGACTGATGCTGTAGGCTTGAGTCAAATTAAACAAACAAACAGAAGACACTGATGAAAGAAATTGAAGAAGACACAAAACATGGGAAGACCTCCCATGTTCATAGATTGAAGAGTTAATATTGTTAAAATGTCCATACTACACAAAGTGATCTATGGATTCAATGTAATACCAAATGTCAAAATACCAATGACATTCTTCACAGAACTAGGAAAAAAACACCCGAAAAATTCATACAGAAGCACAAGAGATCCTGAATCACCAAAGTAATCTTGAGCAAAATAATAAACCATCAGAATATCTGATTTTGAGATATGCTACACAGCCATATTTAGCAAAATAGCATACAGAAAAATATGTAAACCAATGGAGTGAATAAAGATCCCAGAAATAAACCCATATATCAGCCAAATGATGCTAGACAAAGGTCCCTAAAGCATATCCTAAAGAAAGAACAACCACTTCAGTAAATGGGGCTGGAAAAACTGAATTCAACATGCAGAAGACAGAAACTTGACCCCTACCTCTCACCCTGTACAAAAAACAACTCAAAATGTATCAAAAAGCTCAATGTAAGACATGAAACTGAAACTACTAGTAGAAAATATAGTAATACTACTGGTAATACTATATAGTAGTTTCTACTAGTAGAAAATATTTTAGGACATTGATACAGACTAGGATTTTCTGGATAGGACCTCAAAAGCACAGGAAGCAAAAGCAAATACAGACAAATGAAATTACATCAAACTAAAAACTTTTGCAGAACAAAGGGAACTATCAACAGAGGGAAGAGACAACCTACAGAATGGGAGAAAATATTTGACAGCCTTTTATCAGACAGAGGGTTAATGTCCATAACATAAGATTTTCTCAAAAACTTAACACAAAAGACAAGTAATGCAGTTCAAAACTGTATAAATTATTCTCAAAATAAGAAATACACATGGCCAACAAATACATGAAAAAATGCTCAATATCATTAACCATCAGGAAAATGCCAATCAAAACTACCATGAGAGGGCTGGTAAAGTGCTTGCCTCACGTGCACAGGCCCTGGGTTCAAAGCTCAGCACCAAAAAAAAAAGAAAAAAAAATATATATATACACACACACACACACACACACACACTACCATGAGATAAAATCTCACCTCAATTAGAATGGCTATTATCAACAAAAGAACAACAAAAATTAATGCTGGTGAGAATGTGGAGAAAAACTCATACTCCGTTGGTGGAAAAGTAAAGTAGTACAGCCATTATAGAAAACAGTGTGGAGAATTTGCAAAAAACTAAATATAGAACTACATATGATCTAGTTATCATACTCTGGGACATGAAATCAGCATACTAAAGAAGTATCTGGAAGTATCTGTGTGCCCAGGGATATATATATCTTTATATATATATATATATAAAGAGAGAGAGAGAATCATTTGAACATGTGGAAGTTTAAAAAGTCAGCCTGAGGCCAGGTGTGGTAGCACACACCTGTAATTCCAGCTGTTTGGGAGATGAAGGAAGGAGAATCTTGAGTTCAAAGCCAGCCTCAGCAACAGCAAGGAGCTAAGTAACTCAGTGAGACCCTGTCTCTAAATAAAATACAAAAAAGTACAAAAAAGGACTGGGTATGTGGCCGAGGGGTTGAGTGCCCCTGAGTTCAATCCCTAGTACCCTCCCCGCCACCCCCACCAAGAAACAGGCAACCAGAAAGTAGAATAGTGATTACTAGAGATTGGGAAAAGATCCAAAATGAGCTGAAGGAGAGACTAATGGGATGTTAATTTCATAAGAATCTTGGAAAAACAAGCCGATTCCTTGCACAGGCTAATGGGATACCCATTTCATCAGATACATGGAAAAACAAGGTTAGAACAAAACAAAGCAAAATGGAGTCACTGTCTTGGCCAAGGACCAGAGCTGTGTTGATTTGTCTCAACAGCAGTGGTGGGTTGTACCAATACAGCAGCATGATTCTAGTGCATCCATTTGAATTTTGTTCTGCAAACTGAAAAGTTAAACAAGAATAAAGACAGGAGTCTGTGTAGAGTGGTGACAGAGGATGGGAGAGCAGTGACTGAGATTGGGGGTCTCTGATGACCTCATGATTGTGGCATGCCTGTTGCCTGGGAACGTTTCTGTTCAAGGACACAGGATGCATAGCTGCTGTGGCAATGCCCTGCTTGAGGAAGCTCTGTGCAAGAGTCTTATCAGCTCTAATATTGATCTCAGGCACATAGTTCCTGGGAAGGAAGGGATTCTTATGCTGGACAATTACAGTGTTTCAACAACTCAGCTTCTCCTATTTCTACCTGCTTTACAGTAACTTTCAACAATGGATTTTCTTGAGAGCTACACAAAGTTTCTAACATTGCAAGTTGCACCTGTGGATTGCAACTGCAGAAAAGCTACATAGATGTCCTGGTTTCTGTAACTTTCCAGAATACAAAGAATAATGCTTGTATAGTCTGTAACCTGATAATGAGACATATATAAATGAAGATTGCTGGCATATAACTCTTTAGATCTGTACTTTCGTCAGAGAGCAGAGCTCCACCTGATCCCAGCTTAATCTTCAAAATCTGTGTTTGTGAATCTTTATTTTCCAATCCCTCTTCACCCTTCACCAGAAATGAGTTTGGCCAGGCTACAGGAATCACCATCCCTTCTTTCAGTCTTTGGCAGTAGCATTAATTTTTGCATTTTTTCTCTCAGGGCTATGGTATTGTTTTCTGTTCAATATTTAGCAGATAAAATTTCAGGGGATATACTTGATTCTTCCAATCATAATGACATTTATTTTATGGGTCAGGGAATCAACACGAGGATGTTTCTAGTTATTAATTATGATTATTTCAGGCATACAATCAGGAAGATGGGAAATAACCATCAGAAAGGGATATTTCCCACTGTCCACTGTAAGACAGATGTAGGCCAAGACTCCATTTATTTCCTGACTTTGTACGCAAGGTGATTAGTGTGCTAAATTTGGACCAATAACTAATAGTTTAAAGGCAGTGTGACATTTTTCATTTCCAGTTCATTGTGACCCTGCTAAATGGCAATGGGTTCTCCGGGGGAAGACTTGGAGGAAAATTTATGTTACACAGTGTCCATATTTCAGGGTGATTCCTTAAAACAACAACAGAAGAAACCCTGAACTAGTCTTCATTTCAAAAGATTCAGGTGTGAATTGGATAAGAGATTTTAGATTCCTGATGGCACTTTGATTTGGGTTACTGCCTATCAGAGGAAGAATTAATTTGATCATATAGACCAAGTAATATTTCAGAATGCCAACAATCTATTTGAATCCTAAGGTTTTTTGAAAAACATTAACCACAATCATAAATTCACATGGGTCAAAGCATTAGCATTCCATTCTGTCTTTGTGGTTTATTGTGCTAATTGTACTGACCTCATCCCTGAAATTAAGCACCTGGCCCCTCACATTCCAAAATCCTATCATTCTCATTGAAATTAGAAAGCTCCAATTCTTCAACAGCATCTCTGGCCTACGGATGATAGACACAGCATAACTTTTCAGGTACTAGTGCTTACTATTAATGTTTTCTTATTGCTTTGAGGAAGGATATGTTTTTCAGGTCCTCCTGTAGATGAGGTTATGGTGTGATTCAGTAGGTCACACATAAGTAGATTCACCCAGCTCACCCACTTCCCTATTTCTTTTGGATTTTCCTCTTTGTGCCAGAAAAGTCCCAGCTTCTCAAACTCATTATTATAGGTCACCACCGAGTCCTTGTTTTAGTAAACTGTTACAGCCTGTCCAGGAATTTCAGCTGACATATCCAGGATCCTGAGTGAGCTTTGCCATAGTGGTAAATTCCTCTCAAACTAACCTTGTATTTTTATATACTTGGTTTAAATTCTTCAGAATTTATTTCTGAACATGCTCCTCCTACCCGATATTTCCTGATGATAAGAATTGTCAAGGTCCTTGCACTACTTTGATGCAGAGCCTATCTTATACTTGAAGATTCTTTTAAATTCTCCTTCTGGCCTTGGAAACTCTGATGGTTGAAGGTAACCTTGAGGAAAATAGGAATGTCCTTGCAAGGGCAGTAATGCTGATGAAATCACTGAAAATGGTTTTGCAGACAGGCTAGAGGAATTGCTTCAACTACCAAGGAAGATTCAGGGGATTTTGAGAGCTCAAGTTAAGGACCTCATTTCAAGTTTCAGAGTTCTACTTTTTCTCCTAGTGCCCCATTATAACAAATGTCTGTTTTGTAACCATTTGGGGTCTGAGTTACAATGGGTAGGACATTGAGATTTGACATGGGCTACTAACCTTGAATTTAACTTGACCTCCCAAAGCCCACTAACTGATTAAAGTATCACAACAACTCTGTCCACACCAACAGGTCTTAGAACTGACCATCAGCTATTTTTCTCTGTAGATATACAAGATAAGAGATGCATTTAAAGCTAGTTAGATTTCCCTCACACTTCATGAGTTGGAAGTTCAAGGCACTAAGCTTATATTTTTATTTTTCTGAGTTCTCCAACAGAGTGAGAAGCAGCCTGTAATCTTTGCACCATAATAATTTAATGACATGTAATCTCCCAAACCCTGTCTCTCTACTGTTACTCTACCTCCCCACCACTAAGTGAAGATATCATCTATACGTCATAAAATAATTTGTATGGAATAAATACTAGAATTTCAATCAGAGGGACTATTTCTTGAGGCTACTTCTGGGACCTATTTCTTTATCACCCAGAGACCCAGAAAGATACAGTATTACCAGAAAGTTTCATTGTGTTCCTGACTCTTGCACCTTGGCAAGGTAAGATTTCAAGCAAGGGTCAAGGTGTAGTAAAAGTATAGCAAAGTTTATGAGAAGAGAAAGAATCCAGAAGTTGTTCTACATTCTCAGATTTGACCGACCATGAATCAAAAACACTGGGGAAAAACTGCACTGATCTGCATAAACACAGATGCTCTTTCTTCCATTATTGCATAAACGATACATTATAACAAATATTCACAGCTGGGTGTGGTGGTGTATGCCTACAGTCCCAGAAGCTTGGGAGACTGTGGCAGGAGGATCACAAGCTCAAGGCTGGCCTGGACACTTTCAAGACCATGTCTCCAAATAAAACAAAAAAGGGCTGGGGATGTAGTTGAATGATAATGTGTCCTGGGTTCAATACCCATAATGCACACACACACACACACACACACACACACATACACACACGTTTCCACAGTGTTTATATTGTCTTGAATATTATACATGATCTAGAGGTAAATCATATGGGAGGATCCAGGATGCTGTGGCATGTGCCTGTACAATTCTAGCACTTCAGAGGCTGAGGCAGGAAGATCTCAGGTTTGAGAGTAGTCCAGAAAACATAGCAAGACCCCCACAACAAAAAAATAAGAAAGCAAATAAAGTATGTGAATAAATGTGCATAAATTGCATGCAAATACTGTATCATTTTATATAAGAGACATGTGCATCTTCAAGGGGTCGTGAAGCAAAAACCCTGCAGATACCAAGAGATGAATGTGTGAATGTGTATTATACACAGTGTATGTTGGTTGGAGAATTGTTTAGTATGAAGGAAAACACCCACACATCTGGTCACAGAAATGTCCCATGTTGGGTTGGGGTCTTTTAGTAGATTGACCCATAATATCCAGTTCCTGAAGACCTACTTCAGGTAAGTTTCTTTGATGATTCCCTAACATCTTTTCTACTCTTATTATTTTTTTTTTTGTTCCCTTAGACACTTAGCAGAATTGACAGCATTAGTAAAAGTAAGCTACCTCTGACTTCTGCTACTTCAGAAGCACCTTGCCTGGCCTTTCCTGCTATGGAAGACCCATGCAAATTATGCTATCCCAGATCATTAAGGGAGAAGTAATTTTTTCCTGCCTACTATTATGTCATCTAGGTAGATATGACTGGGGATGTAACGTAGTGGTAGAGCTCTTGCTTGGCATGTACAAGGCCTGGGTTCTATCCCCAAGGCACTCTCAAGGGAGAGAGTATGTCAGTTTGGAAAGGAAATTAACAACTCACTTCTTTGTGAACTCAGTTTTGTTGGAGGAGGAGAGGTAGTTTCCAGAAGGTCCCACATGAACATTAACTCCTATCTCTTGATTGATGGTTGGATTGTATGAGATTTCTAAATCCCTATTGTGCATTTATTACTCATAAGAGTCTAAATGAAACCCCTGGGGTTTAAAACTTATAATAAGATTAAATAATATTCCAAGGACTAAGGAAATTTTAGTCCTGTTTGTGCCAACTGATTTTATCTGGAACTTGATTTCATAGACCTTGAGGCAATTGAGCTCTTCAACCTCCAGTCAGGGCAATTTATCTTTCTCTTCTCAAAGAAGGAGTCTTGGGCAAATAGTCCACAGCCCTGTGAATAATGTGTGGTTCAGGACTATTATATTTAGTCAGAGCAGGGCCAGATTGGCATACATGTTCCCACTACTCATGTCCACTTGTTCTCTATCAACAGAAGGCTCACTGATGGAATTCTGGGGAGAATTTAATGCACACAGATCATTAGAGATGTGTGGATATGTATGTTAGTCAGCTTTTCATCACTGTAACCAAAGTATCTGACAAGAACAACTTAGAGGAGGAAAAGTTTATTTTGGGATTACAGTTTCAGACTCATTCCATGGATGGCCAACTCCATTGCTCTGGGTGTAAGGTAAGGCAGAACATTATGGTGGAAGGCAGGGAAGGGGAGAGAGAGACAGAGAGAGAGAGAGAGAGAGAGAGAGAGAGAGAGAGAGCCAGTGACAAGATATAAACTCCAAGGTCATGCCCCAGTGTCCCTCTTCTTTTAATTCCATCCTACATGCCTACAGTTACCACTCAATAGTCAATTTAATTACTAATCCATCAGATGGGTTAATCCACTGATGCAATAATAGCTCTCCATTCATTATCTAATTTTTTTTTTTTTTTTTTTTTTACCTCTGAACATTCCTGTGTTGTCTAACATAAGAGATTTTTGTGGGATACCTTGTATCCAAACCATAGTAGGTTGGATAGCAAACAGGGGAATTGAGGCAACAATGACTGACAACATTGGGCATATGTTACCATCTTTAAACCTAGAATGCAAGAATAAGTCACCAAAGCTCCATGAGAACCAAGCCTTGAAGGAGGTACCTGTCCAGAGCTTAAGTCAGAGGGATCACATTCACTCTTAAACCCAAGTACTGAAACAGGTGTGAGCAGCCTAACCTCTCTCTCTTCCCTACTTCTGAGTTCCTGTTGGGCTTCCCACAGTTCAGGTGATGTAGTCGGGCAGAGGCAGCTGTCCCAGCATACACAGAACACAACAGAGAATGGAACTCTCTGAGACTGGAGGATGATAAATAGAGAATAATTATTAGTGTTGTGAAGGAGGGAACAACTGTCTCTTCAGTATCAGTGACTTCAAAGAAAGTGTCCTCCTATATTAGAAATACTTTTTCCTTTTAGTGTTGCTTTTGATAGAGTGAATTTTTTTACAGGCTCATTGTATCACTATAACAATCCCTTTCCATAGCACATCCCACTCTAGTATGTCAGAAATGTTTTTCTCTGAGCCTCATGGTCCCCAGGCAAATCAGGAAATAGGCTAGAAAGTGTTTAAGTGTCCTTAAGAATTCTGACAATGAAGGTGATTGTATATGTTCGTAGCAAATGAAAGCCCCCAGAGAGATTGTTGCTAGTGCATCTGAGTTTGAGCTAAGATAACCTGTTACAGAAGTAAAAGAAAATTAAGGTGAGCATTGCTTGCATGAAACTTAATTTATAATGTGATGTGGCAAGAGTAAATCTGAATGTTTTTGAAGACCTAGATAAAGAATAATCACAGCCCCCAGTATTTCTTCCCACACAATTCAGTTACAATGCTTCCGATATCACATCTGATTTTGAATGTTGAAGTTACAAGAAGTGGCAGACATTTGATGGAAATGTAGAAGGAAAAAATGTGCAACTAAATAAAAGAAAAAAGAAACCTTACTGTTTAAAGTTACACTACCACCATATCTCCACCCTGCAATAAAACAAAACAAAAAACACCCCACAGAGTGAAATAGATCAATTTATTTGATTCTACAGGTAGAAAATGAATTTCTACCCCAAGAATCATAAAATGTCTAGTGCGTTTAAGACATATAAATTAAATGATACAATAGAGACTATAGGGAAAATATACCATGAGAAAAATGAACAGAAATGAGCATATATCAATCATATAATCTTTACCATAACACACAGAAAATCAGTAACATAACATTCCCCTCCTTATCTGATATTTCAGATACCCATTGTCAACCAATATCATCATGGCTCCATGATCTTCCTTCTGACATTCACATCACTTCATCTCATCATGTAGGCATGTATAATCTCACATCAGCACAAGAAGACAAGTATAGTACAGTGAGATGTTTTAAGGGCTATGCATTTAACTTAGGGGTAGAGTGCTTGCTTAGTATGTGCAAGGCCCTGGCTCAAAATTCTAACACCACAAAAAAAAAAAAGAAAAAAGAAAAGGTGTTTTGAGAAAGTATGGGAGGGGGGGCACATTCACATAACTTTAATTGCAGCATATTATTATAATTGTTTTATTTTATTGTTATTGTTGTTAGTCATGTCTAATTTATGAACTGAACTTTACCATAGGTATATATTTATAGGAAAACAAAAAACAATGTTTATAGGATTTGGCATTATCTACAGCTTCGGATATCCACTGGGGGTCTTGAATACATACCCTGAGGAGAAGAGGGACTACTCTATGTATAATAAAATAAGTTATCCATAGAAATGTTGGAGGGGCTCTTGATTGTCATTTCAAGTATAACTAGTTTAGTCATAGGTGCGTATTGCTTTCCATGATGCATCACTTAACTCTGTGAAGGTGAAAACTCAAACTGGTGATAGATCTGCAAATGAAGAAACAGGAATCTTTACTCTTTCCATTTCCCATAAGTAGAACAAATTTAGCAGTATTTTGCTAGAGGCAAGTTTGCTGAACTTGAATAACCTTTACATTGATTGCTATAGACATTCAGGTAAGATTGCAAAGCTTTTTCTGTGGTGTTGCAGTTTTACACAGTGTAGGTTTTTGGTCATTGTGTCAATCTACATTGCTTGCCTCAGAGTATCTCTATTTGTGTGGCTGCTTTAAATAGAAAATTCTCTTTACTTGAGTTTTAGGGTTTCTCATTGCTATGCTTTGGGAGAGACTTGCAGACTTTGAGGTTAGTCAGTTAAAAACTGAGTCTTGCTTTCTCAGCTCATGAGGTATATGGCAATGGGCACACTTTCACTTCCTTGTGCCTTGTTTTTATTTTCTGTAACATGGGATTATTAATGCTTATAGAAGATTAAGGGAAATAACATATGCAAATTATCTGACATGGCTGGCATATATGGGGATTCAATAAGTAGGAGCTCTTTCAATTCTTCTTTGCCATCTTCTTATTTCTCAATTAAGGAATCAATCTACCTTCCCTGAGGAATAGAGTGGTGGTGTTTCCAGCAAGGGATATGCTGTCAGGGCAGACTTGTCTCTGTTGCCAAAGTTAGTCACCATTTACCTGAAGTGGCTTCTCCATTTCTACGGCTCAGAAAAGACTGATTCGGTACCCTCTGGAGACTAACTTCTTCCCTAATAAATGAAAAGTTTGAATCTAAAGTCAGGTAACATTTTGCCTTAAAGCATTGTCTTAAATGGATTTTTCTTTCTTGCTTAAAAGAAAGTCAGGAAAGATTTATTGTAAATGCTCTCAGGAGACTTCTTCCAAAAGACTTCCTCTTAAAGAGGTAGTCACAAAAATTAGCACTGATTGCTGCCTTAGAAATTTGAAAAGTGACAGCAAAACCATTTTCTACATGTCTATTAGTGAATTTCAGATGAGTTTTAATGTGCTCAAAATTAATCTAAAATTTCACATTCAATTATATTGAGATCCCATATGAAGACACAGAAAACAATTCATTTTATTATATAAGAACAATGAATTACTAAAAAAGGACATAATAGAAAGCTGATAAGGAAGTCAAATTATATTAGCTTTATAGCTGAATCTTTAAGGTCAATATTTTTCTATTAGATAAATGCATCAGTATTTATTTAAATTACATTCATGTGTTACATTTGACTCAAACAGCAATTCTGCATTTCATTCAGACAATACAGAAGTTTTTATTTTAACCTTCCCAAAAAATCTTGATGGGGGAAAGAGGGATAAAAGTGAAGATCATCAATTTTGCCTTTCTGATTGCATCTTTTTGGATATTGGATCCGAATGCTTTTTAGATTTTTTTTTTTTAAGGAAGACAGAATCTTGTCATTTGCAAGCATGCTTCATCTTTTCTTAAATTCTATCAGCTGCCATATCCCTCTTAATTCTTATCCGTTGAGAAGGAATGCTATATATCCGAAGATTCTCCCTAAATTGACCTTCTCTTTGAAACATAAAAGCCCCATGGATGAACAAATAAATGTTTAGAAATGTTAGTTCCCCTTGGAGAGTGTGATCGTTTCTTTTTCTACTTTTATAATCCCTTGTGATCAGTTAATACGGACTAGAAAGTTGGGAAATGTCCTGGACTTGGCATTTAAACCTCTACATTTTACTCCTGGTGATTCAATCTATTTAACTTGGGTCTTGTACAAGTCACTGAGGTTCTCTTTATCTATAAAATGGTAATACCAACTCTTGCCTATGGATATGGTTGATTTGCCTATACTAAGCATCCATTCTGATCTCCTTTTCTTAACCTTCTTGTCCTGCAGATATTGGAAAGCTTCAAAAAACATCCTTATTTCTCAGCTTCCCTTGATACTAATTAAAATTTGGAAGCAAATTAGACCCCTACAATTTGGAAGTGTTCATTTAAAATTAAGAAAGGGAACTGATAAGGAAGCCATTTTCCTAGTTTGGGGTCTTTCTCTTCTGAAAAATAGGTTGCAAAGATGTTGGCTTTTCTCTAGCAGTGTTCCAGAATTAGGCGCTAGGTAGTAGCAAAGGTGGTAGCAACAGCAACTCTATGGTAGGATGTTCTTTTTTTGGGGGGTGGGTACCAGGGATTGAACTCAGGGGCACTGAACCACTGAACCACATCCCCAGCTCTATATTGTATTTTAGAGTCAGGGTCTCACTGAGTTGCTTAGCACTTGTTTTTGCTGAGGTTGGCTTTGAACTCAAGATCCTCCTGCCTCAGCCTCCATTCCACACCTGGCTGGTAGGATGTTCTTGACTTAAGAGTTCTGGTGGTGGCCTCCTGCACCTTCCCTTCTGATTGTGCAGAATCAGCCCCCCCCCCCCCCCCGCCCCACTCCATCGGTTGTTTAGGTGTGCAGTGTTCAGGGGTCATTCCTGGATACTCAGCTAGAGCCAGCTTCTTCCAGATTGTTTTAGTAAACATGTAATTCCTCATGTTAAGCCTATTTCTCTTAAAACATCTGAAGTGTTTCTATTTATTTATACTTGACGGTAAGACTTGTGAAAATGATGAGGATTAACCACATATTTTAAGATGCTTTCTTAAAATGTTATGTGGAATATAGAAATTGTTTTGATTAACACACACAAGATTTGTCACATTATTTGGGGTGGAATTTACCTGTAACATACTCTATAAGTTGCCCCCTGAGGATGTATAGTAATTGGATCAAAATGGTTAACTCTTCACTGAGGGAAAGGAATAATTGTGTAATCAAGTCACTTTAAATTTTCTGCTTTTGCCCTGGTAGGAGTCAGGGCAGGGTGGGTTGGGGTGTAGGAGGGTCATCTTATACTTCTCAAGCAACCTGGGGGCTACTTGTACAGAAGCCCTTGGTCCTCAGTGAGTTCTCTATTTCCATACCCTACTCCTATTATAGCTGCTTACATTAGAAGTTTCTGCAATACCTGTGAATTCAGTCTCAGAAAGTCAAAGTAATAGGTATCTCCCCCCACTTTTTTTTTAATATAAGCAATGTCCCTTGGGAAACTTAAGGTTAAAAGTCTGAAACTGTAAAAGTTTGAGCCAATTCCGAACATCATTGGTTATTCTGAGATGCAATCCCGGTATATTTCCGGCAAGAAATCAAATTATTCAGTTAGAAAATATGATGATTCTTGAAACATAAGAGGAAAGCATTACATGCTAAATCAGCACTCTGGGGTCTCCAGATACCTGAGTTATGATTAGCTTATCTCACTGTTATCATTCATCTGATTTAGGTGCCTATAATATTTGTGGCTTTAGATTTGTGGTTAGTATAGTGAGTCAATCACAATCTTTTTCTCATCACTGGGAAAATAAGATTTATAATCAGTGGACCGCTCTGATAAAACGCAACCAATTTTAAAGGCAAGGTGTTCCTACTACTATTCTGAATTGATAAGCACTTACGAAAAAACAAATGTTAGTTTTTACATTGAATATTATATGCCATGCATACTTAAGCCATATGAAAAGGTTTTTGATTGTAGCCCATGGTGAGAATTAGATAATAACTGGTAACCCTGCTCAGCTGTGCAGTGTTTTTAAGATTTGGAGGAGTAGAGCGGAATTTTACTCTGCAGGTTCTTTCTAATTTGCTAAATGAAATGCACAATTATAAAATTTCTGATTTTTTTACCCCCAGGACAAAAAATTCAAATCCAGGCTTAAACCACAGTTATAAATGAGATAAGTCTGAATGATTGAATGGTCTTCTCAATACTTTTGGAATGTAAATTTTTACCCAGGTGAATTAGATTGCCTAGGTATGAATTTAGAAAATCACACTTCAAATATATTTTCTGTATTTATCCATAGACAAAATAAATGTTGGGCAAGTGTGAAACAGACCATCTACTGTTATTTATATATGTATCATCTCTGGCTAATTTTTGCTAGTATTTGTATATCTGCCTCTTTGAATTTATATCTATATTTACATTGATAGCATATCAGAAGTATTCATTAATGTGTGTACAGGTATGTACACAAATACAAACAGAAACATGAAATATGAAATAACAATAATGAAACATAATAACTTGTAATATCAAACAACATCTGCTTTTATGTTCTGTTTTCATGACCGTCATCAATTTAGAGACAAGACATGGGTTCTCAAGGAGTAGGGAAGGGCATCCAGAACCATCTGCTGAGGTAAAGAGGTAAGGAGACCCTATCCAGTCCTAGTCTATGCTGAGCACAGACGGGAATCAAGTTTCAGATGAAGAGATAAAGAAAAGCAATATGACATTGCTTTGTTCTCAGATCCCTTTTGTCAGCTGTCATAGGGGGAAAGAGGAGGGAAACAAAGAAGACCCAAGGAATGTGAAGATACATGTCTGCAGTTAGAATGTGGCAGGGAAGACCCAGCCCACACCAACCTGCAGTGGTAAAGCAAGTGAGAGGCTCACCCTGGTTCACTTAGATAAGAGAGGAACCTTTAAGCACTTCCATCCCCAAGGTATCCCCTGGTCCAAAGTGATATGTTGGGGAGTTGCTCAATCAATGGGGCTAAACATGGTATTTAAGTTGACTTTTGTGTTGCTGTCACCAAAATACCCAACAAATAGCAAGTCATAAGAGGAAAAATCTATTTGGGGCTCAGTTTCAGAAGTCTCAGTTCATAGACCACTGACTCCAACGCTCTGGGCCCACATGAGGCACTACATCATGGAAGAAGGGTGTGGCAGAGGGAAACTGCTTCCCTCATGGCAGCCAGGAAGAAGAGAAGCTGGTAAACAGCCAAAGGGAATATGTACCCTTCCACAGCAAGTCTCCAGTGACCCACCTACTCTGAAAGCCATACCTGCCTACCTTTAACCACCCTTTCAAACTAGGATGAACTGATTAGTTATAGCTCTCATAACCTGATCATTTTACCTCTGAATATTCCTACATTAACAGGAGCTTCAGGGTGTCACCTCATACAGAAACCATAATACATGGATTTATGGATTTTATGACTTTCCTGGAAGAGGGAGCTGCTCTTGTACAAACTCACAGGAGAGAAGGAAGGTACTTGATGCTCTGGAAAACTGAAGTCTAGAAGGTGTGGGGGTAATATTTAAAATGAGCCATTAACCAAACTGAAATTGATCGACACAACCCAACTTAACTGTGAAATCAATGGGTGGGGCCAAATCATGATATAAGAGCTAAATTAAATTGCTTAATATAAATTTGACTGGTGGAAACTCAGAATTAGGGAATAATTATTTTTAAACAGTCTTGTAACTTTACAAGAAGCATGTTATTCAAGCACATGCATATTGTTTTTTTTTGAAATGAGATTGTTAAAGATGTTAAAGATCTTTGTAACTATGTTAGCATTATCATTTTAAAAAGATTCTAATATGGGTTTTAGAAGGATGTAAAGTAAAGCACAGTTTTCTTTTATGATTATTGCTTTTTGTATCATTTATATTTTGCATACGTAATATGTTGTTTTATAATATATAAAGTTATATAGCATGCTTTATCAACTATAAAAATGACTACAGAACTGGATGGTTTTACTTTGAAAGTTAATATCTGATTTATTTGTAGTTGATTTTAGGATAAGGATAATGCAAAAATGTGTCTGATTTCTTTCTATATTGCTCTAGAGTCACCTCAATTTCATTTATTAAGTTATTCATCTTTCCTGTGCCGACTTGATAAGCCATCTTTACTTTGGTTCAAATTTTATATATTTGTGTTATTCCCTATTTTAAAGCTGTCATACTTTCTAATTATGATAAATTTAGATGACATTTTAGAATCTGAGAGTATCAGTCCTCCCTTATTAGTTTCCTTTTTTCTTGATTTTCCTGGGCATACAGGGAACTTTATAAGTTTTATTAATTTACTTGGAAATATTGGTATTATGGCTAAAAATGAATTAATGTTCTATGTTCAGGGAGAAAATACACACTACAAAGTGTATAATTTGTTCTACATATAGAATATATATGTTGGTATATCTCATATATATGTGAGGAATGAAGTAAGATATCAGATTGCCTTTTCAGCTGCTCTGGCATTGTGAAGAAATAGGAATTGTGATACTTGAGTTAAAACACCAGCGTTTTACTTTTACTCCACAGTTATAAGTGTGATTTTTCGATAAACAATTCTTACACTTGAGATTCCTTTCCTCACAGATAATTTGATAGATATACTTATATCCTCTGTGATTGTTTTGCTGATCAAAATCTTAAAAGTACTATGTAAATATGTAAAACAGTTTACACATAGATACCAGCAATGTCTCTTCTCCATATCCTGGGAAAATCATTAAATAATGTTGACTCTATGTTCTCTCTCTCTCTCTCTCTCTCTGTCTCTCTCCATGAACATACACTGAGGAGACACTGTATGACAACACAATAGGAAGGCAGCCATCTGCAAACCAAGAAGAGAATCTGCACTTTTATAAAACTGATGGAAACTGACCGAGTTAGCACCTTGGGTTTGCTGACCTTCAAAACTGCAAGAAATACATTTTTGTTGTTTAAGCCAATCAGGAAAAATTTTTAAGGAAAATACACTCCACCAACCAAAAAAATAGCTCAAATCAAACTTTCGATGGAGAAGCTAATTTATAAAAAGAAAAATATTGATGGCACAGTTTTAAAAAATGTCAAAATAGAGTTGTCTAAAATTTGCATTAAATTAATTATATTACCAGATAAAAATATCCAAATTATTCTTGAACGTAATATAAAATGAAAACAAAGAATAAAATAAATTGGTTCAAACCCAAATGTTATAGTCTAAGAAGTGTGGGGAGGGAAATTGGAAGACATGTAGCCAGTTGCATTCTATGACTATAGTGCTATCTTTTCAGTTCATAAAATATGCCAGGTCCTGAGGAGGTAGGCATTGGCTGGGCAAGATGAAAGGTTTCTTGTCCTGAAACAAATATCATCTTTTCCTATCCAGGTAGGACTTAAACAAGACTGTGCCATTCTTGGATTTCCTATCTGATATGTAGGATTTAAGATGTGGAATCATATAATATTATGGAATTTACAGGTAAATGAATGGAATTGGAGAATATCATGCTAAGTGAAATAAGCCAATCCCCAAAATCAAAGGTCGAATGTTTTCCCTGATAAGTGGATGATGATATATAACCGGTTTAGCGGAGTGGTAGTGAGAGAAGAATGGAGGAACTTTAGAGTTCAAAAAGGGAAATGAGAGGGGGAGACAGTGGGGATATGAAAAATGGTGGAATGAGACAGACATCATTACCCTATGTACATGTATGATTACATGAATGGTATGAATCTACATCATGCACAACCATAGAAATGAAAAGTTATACCCCATTTGTGTACAATGAATCAAAATGAAGGCTGTAAAAATTTTAAAATTAAATAAATAAATAAAAATGGGGAAAAATATGTGGAATCATTTTTAGGTACAGAACAATAAGTTAATTAAATGGACTGTAGTATTCAGGTCACTGGAGAAGATAAAAGCAACTACTCCATGATCCAGAGATCAGTAATGCAATGCAAGAAGTAAATATAAATAAATATATATATGTGTGAAAAAGTGAAAGTGTAAGGCTTACTGATAAAATGAAGACCAGCTGTCATAGAATTGCCACAGAGAGCCCTAGACAGTTTCAGGACTTATGAAGAGACAATTAAATCAATCAATGTCTTTACCTCTTCATTCAGTTAATTCTAGTTTGAACATACAGGATTCATTTTGGTGGCGAAGATTTGTTGTTGATGTAGTAGAAAAAAATGGTTGTTTCCCATCGTAAATGTTTTCTTTCCAAATCTAAGCAAAGTGTGAAGACCTTTAGAAAGCCATTCAAAAAAGATGAATTCCCAGAAAAGGGCTCTGATATCTCATCTCTGGCTAGAGGATTGCTGATATCCATCCCCTTCCAGTTGTCCTACAGGAGAATCAAGGCTGAATTCAGGAGGGAAGACATAGGGAAATTTTGGCTTGCATTTCTTGTAGCTTTTGGAGGCACAGGCGTGGTACCAGACTTTAGCTTGGAAAAGCCTATCCAACAGGCTAATTTCAGTTGCTGTATATAGCAGAATGAATAGGAAACTTGTAGAGTTTGTGGGACAAAAACAGCTGATGTGTGAATTATGCAAAAAGTATCCCTTGCACTAGGCACCCACAGAGCACACAATTTAATGTTAAGAATAGTGGTTTCTCAAAGTGCACAATGTTGTCTGGTAGCTTTAGGCAAGCAGGATGAGTTTTTATCAGCACTTCAGAAAAGAGCTGAATTAGAGACATTTTGAAGAGACCCCATTGGATAGAACTATCTACAAAGGGTGAGACAACTGAGGTGAACCAAAATGCTGGCTTTATAGGGAAAGGATAAAAAGAAATTATAGGAATCTTAACAGATACAAAAAAAAGCCATCCATGTGCTGTGGAGATAATTATGTAAGTTACATATGATATAGCTAGCAAGTAGGATACAAA